>JARGYO010005606.1:0-495681 GCA_029206835.1 Rana muscosa
GTTTTCGTTTGTTAAAACGATAACGAAATTAGCTGAAATTCGGACGAAAATGCATTCGGACGAAAACGAATGCACATGTCTAATGCCAACCCAATCCTAACTCTATCCCTAATGCCAACCCAATCCTAACTCTAACCCTAATGCCAACCCAATCCTAACTCTAACCCTAATGCCAACCCAATCCTAACTCTAACCCTAATGCCAACCCAATCCTAACTCTATCCCTAATGCCAACCCAATCCTAACTCTATCCCTAATGCCAACCCAATCCTAACTCTAACCCTAATGCCAACCCAATCCTAACTCTAACCCTAATGCCAACCCAATCCTAACTCTATCCCTAATGCCAACCCAATCCTAACTCTAACCCTAATGCCAACCCAATCCTAACTCTAACCCTAATGCCAACCCAATCCTAACTCTATCCCTAATGCCAACCCAATCCTAACTCTAACCCTAATGCCAACCCAATCCTAACTCAAACCCTAATGCCAACCCAATCCTAACTCTAAACCTAATGCCAACCCAATCCTAACTCTATCCCTAATGCCAACCCAATCCTAACTCTAACCCTAATGCCAACCCAATCCTAACTCTAACCCTAATGCCAACCCAATCCTAACTCTAACCCTAATGCCAACCCAATCCTAACTCTAACCCTAACTATCCCTAATGCCAACCCAATCCTAACTCTAACCCTAACTCTATCCCTAATGCCAACCCAATCTTAACTCTAACCCTAATGCCAACCCTAATCCTAACTCTATCCCTAATGCCAACCCAATCTCAACTCTAACCCTAGCTATCCCTAATGCCAACCCAATCCTAACTCTAACCCTAATGCCAACCCAATCCTAACTCTAACCCTAACTATTCCTAATGCCAACCCAATCCTAACTCTATCCCTAATGCCAACCCAATCCTAACTCTAACCTTAACTATATCCCTAATCCTAACTCTAACCCTAATGCCAACCCTAATCCTAACCCTATCCCTAATGCCAACCCAATCCTAACTCTATCCCTAATGCCAACCCTAATCCTAACTCTAATCCTAACTCTAACCCTAATGCCAACCCTAATCCTAACTCTATCCCTAATGCCAACCATAATCCTAACTCTATCCCTAATGCCAACCCAATCCTAACTCTAACCTTAACTATATCCCTAATCCTAACTCTAACCCTAATGCCAACCCTAATCCTAACTCTAACCCTAATGCCAACCCAATCCTAACTCTAACCCTAACTATCCCTAATGCCAACCCAATCCTAACTCTATCCCTAATGCCAACCCAATCTTAACTCTAACCCTAATGCCAACCCTAATCCTAACTCTATCCCTAATGCCAACCCAATCTCAACTCTAACCCTAACTATCCCTAATGCCAACCCAATCCTAACTCTAACCCTAACTCTATCCCTAATGCCAACCCAATCCTAACTCTAACCCTAATGCCAACCCAATCCTAACTGTAACCCTAATGCCAACCCAATCCTAACTCTATCCCTAATGCCAACCCAATCCTAACTCTAACCCTAATGCCAACCCAATCCTAACTCTAACCCTAATGCCAACCCAATCCTAACTCTATCCCTAATGCCAACCCAATCCTAACTCTAACCCTAATGCCAAAAACCAATCCTAACTCTAACCCTAATGCCAACCCAATCCTAACTCTAACCCTAATGCCAACCCAATCCTAACTCTAACCCTAATGCCAACCCAATCCTAACTCTATCCCTAATGCCAACCCAATCCTAACTCTAACCCTATTGCCAACCCAATTCTAACTCTAACCCTAATGCCAACCCAATCCTAACTCTAACCTTAACTATATCCCTAATCCTAACTCTAACCCTAATGCCAACCCTAATCCTAACTCTAACCCTAATGCCAACCCAATCCTAACTCTAACCCTAACTATTCCTAATGCCAACCCAATCCTAACTCTAACCCTAACTCTATCCCTAATGCCAACCCAATCCTAACTCTAACCCTAATGCCAACCCTAATCCTAACTCTAACCCTAATGCCAACCCAATCCTAACTCTAACCCTAACTATCCCTAATGCCAACCCAATCCTAACTCTAACCCTAACTCTATCCCTAATGCCAACCCAATCTTAACTCTAACCCTAATGCCAACCCTAATCCTAACTCTATCCCTAATGCCAACCCAATCTCAACTCTAACCCTAACTATCCCTAATGCCAACCCAATCCTAACTCTAACCCTAACTCTATCCCTAATGCCAACCCAATCCTAACTCTAACCCTAATGCCAACCCAATCCTAACTCTAACCCTAATGCCAACCCAATCCTAACTCTAACCCTAATGCCAACCCAATCCTAACTCTATCCCTAATGCCAACCCAATCCTAACTCTAACCTTAACTATATCCCTAATCCTAACTCTAACCCTAATGCCAACCCTAATCCTGACCCTATCCCTAATGCCAACCCAATCCTAACTCTATCCCTAATGCCAACCCTAATCCTAACTCTAATCCTAACTCTAACCCTAATGCCAACCCTAATCCTAACTCTATCCCTAATGCCAACCATAATCCTAACTCTATCCCTAATGCCAACCCAATCCTAACTCTAACCTTAACTATATCCCTAATCCTAACTCTAACCCTAATGCCAACCCTAATCCTAACTCTAACCCTAATGCCAACCCAATCCTAACTCTAACCCTAACTATCCCTAATGCCAACCCAATCCTAACTCTAACCCTAACTCTATCCCTAATGCCAACCCAATCTTAACTCTAACCCTAATGCCAACCCTAATCCTAACTCTATCCCTAATGCCAACCCAATCTCAACTCTAACCCTAACTATCCCTAATGCCAACCCAATCCTAACTCTAACCCTAACTCTATCCCTAATGCCAACCCAATCCTAACTCTAACCCTAATGCCAACCCAATCCTAACTCTAACCCTAATGCCAACCCAATCCTAACTCTATCCCTAATGCCAACCCAATCCTAACTCTAACCCTAATGCCAACCCAATCCTAACTCTAACCCTAATGCCAACCCAATCCTAACTCTATCCCTAATGCCAACCCAATCCTAACTCTAACCCTAATGCCAACCCAATCCTAACTCTAACCCTAATGCCAACCCAATCCTAACTCTAACCCTAATGCCAACCCAATCCTAACTCTAACCCTATTGCCAACCCAATCCTAACTCTAACCCTAATGCCAACCCAATCCTAACTCTATCCCTAATGCCAACCCAATCCTAACTCTATCCCTAATGCCAACCCAATCCTAACTCTATCCCTAATGCCAACCCTAATCCTAACTCAAACCCTAATGTCAGCACAATCCTAACTCTAACCCTAATGCCAACCCAATCCTAACTCTAACCCTAACTCTATCCCTAATGCCAACCCAATCCTAACTCTAACCCTAACTCTAACCCTAATGCCAACCCAATCCTAACTCTAACCCTAATGCCAACCCAATCCTAACTCTATCCCTAATGCCAACCCAATCCTAACTCAAACCCTAATGCCAACCCAATCCTAACTCTAACCCTAATGCCAACCCAATCCTAACTCTAACCCTAATGCCAACCCAATCCTAACTCTATCCCTAATGCCAACCCAATCCTAACTCTATCCCTAATGCCAACCCAATCCTAACTCTAACCCTAATGCCAACCCAATCCTAACTCTAACCCTAATGCCAACCCAATCCTAACTCTATCCCTAATGCCAACCCAATCCTAACTCTAACCCTAATGCCAACCCAATCCTAACTCTAACCCTAATGCCAACCCAATCCTAACTCTATCCCTAATGCCAACCCAATCCTATCTCTAACCCTAATGCCAACCCAATCCTAACTCTAACCCTAATGCCAACCCAATCCTAACTCTAACCCTAATGCCAACCCAATCCTAACTCTATCCCTAATGCCAACCCAATCCTAGCTCTAACCCTAATGCCATCCCAATCCTAACTCTAACCCTAATGCCAACCCAATCCTAACTCTATCCCTAATGCCAACCCAATCCTAACTCTAACCCTAATCCCAACCCAATACTAACTCTAACCCTAACTATCCCTAATGCCAACCCAATCCTAACTCTAACCCTAACTCTATCCCTAATGCCAACCCAATCTTAACTCTAACCCTAATGCCAACCCTAATCCTAACTCTATCCCTAATGCCAACCCAATCTCAACTCTAACCCTAACTATCCCTAATGCCAACCCAATCCTAACTCTAACCCTAACTCTATCCCTAATGCCAACCCAATCCTAACTCTAACCCTAATGCCAACCCAATCCTAACTCTAGCCCTAACTATTCCTAATGCCAACCCAATCCTAACTCTATCCCTAATGCCAACCCAATCCTAACTCTAACCTTAACTATATCCCTAATCCTAACTCTAACCCTAATGTCAACCCTAATCCTAACCCTAACCCTAATGCCAACCCAATCCTAACTCTAACCCTAACTATCCCTAATGCCAACCCAATCCTAACTCTAACCCTAACTCTATCCCTAATGCCAACCCAATCTTAACTCTAACCCTAATGCCAACCCTAATCCTAACTCTATCCCTAATGCCAACCCAATCTCAACTCTAACCCTAACTATCCCTAATGCCAACCCAATCCTAACTCTAACCCTAACTCTATCCCTAATGCCAACCCAATCCTAACTCTAACCCTAATGCCAACCCAATCCTAACTCTAACCCTAATGCCAACCCAATCCTAACTCTATCCCTAATGCCAACCCAATCCTAACTCTAACCCTAATGCCAACCCAATCCTAACTCTAACCCTAATGCCAACCCAATCCTAACTCTATCCCTAATGCCAACCCAATCCTAACTCTAACCCTAATGCCAACCCAATCCTAACTCTAACCCTAATGCCAACCCAATCCTAACTCTAACCCTAATGCCAACCCAATCCTAACTCTAACCCTAATGCCAACCCAATCCTAACGCTATCCCTAATGCCAACCCAATCCTAACTCTAACCCTATTGCCAACCCAATCCTAACTCTAACCCTAATGCCAACCCAATCCTAACTCTATCCCTAATGCCAACCCAATCCTAACTCTATCCCTAATGCCAACCCTAATCCTAACTCTAACCCTAATGTCAACCCAATCCTAACTCTAACCCTAATGCCAACCCAATCCTAACTCTAACCCTAACTCTATCCCTAATGCCAACCCAATCCTAACTCTAACCCTAACTCTAACCCTAATGCCAACCCAATCCTAACTCTAACCCTAATGCCAACCCAATCCTAACTCTATCCCTAATGCCAACCCTAATCCTAACTCGAATCCTAACTCTAACCCTAATGCCAACCATAATCCTAACTCTAACCTTAACTATATCCCTAATCCTAACTCTAACCCTAATGCCAACCCTAATCCTAACTCTAACCCTAATGCCAACCCAATCCTAACTCTAACCCTAACTATTCCTAATGCCAACCCAATCCTAACTCTAACCCTAACTCTATCCCTAATGCCAACCCAATCCTAACTCTAACCCTAATGCCAACCCAATCCTAACTCTAACCCTAACTCTATCCCTAATGCCAACCCAATCCTAACTCTAACCCTAACTCTAACCCTAATGCCAACCCAATCCTAACTCTAACCCTAATGCCAACCCAATCCTAACTCTATCCCTAATGCCAACCCAATCCTAACTCTAACCCTAATGCCAACCCAATCCTAACTCTAACCCTAATGCCAACCCAATCCTAACTCTATCCCTAATGCCAACCCAATCCTAACTCTATCCCTAATGCCAACCCAATCCTAACTCTAACCCTAATGCCAACCCAATCCTAACTCTAACCCTAATGCCAACCCAATCCTAACTCTATCCCTAATGCCAACCCAATCCTATCTCTAACCCTAATGCCAACCCAATCCTAACTCTAACCCTAATGCCAACCCAATCCTAACTCTAACCCTAATGCCAACCCAATCCTAACTCTATCCCTAATGCCAACCCAATCCTAACTCTAACCCTAATGCCAACCCAATCCTAACTCTAACCCTAATGCCAACCCAATCCTAACTCTATCCCTAATGCCAACCCAATCCTAACTCTAACCCTAATGCCAACCCAATCCTAACTCTAACCCTAACTATCCCTAATGCCAACCCAATCCTAACTCTAACCCTAACTCTATCCCTAATGCCAACCCAATCTTAACTCTAACCCTAATGCCAACCCTAATCCTAACTCTATCCCTAATGCCAACCCAATCTCAACTCTAACCCTAACTATCCCTAATGCCAACCCAATCCTAACTCTAACCCTAACTCTATCCCTAATGCCAACCCAATCCTAACTCTAACCCTAATGCCAACCCAATCCTAACTCTAACCCTAACTATTCCTAATGCCAACCCAATCCTAACTCTATCCCTAATGCCAACCCAATCCTAACTCTAACCTTAACTATATCCCTAATCCTAACTCTAACCCTAATGCCAACCCTAATCCTAGCCCTAACCCTAATGCCAACCCAATCCTAACTCTATCCCTAATGCCAACCCTAATCCTAACTCTAATCCTAACTCTAACCCTAATGCCAACCCTAATCCTAACTCTATCCCTAATGCCAACCCAATCCTAACTCTATCCCTAATGCCAACCCTAATCCTAACTCTAATCCTAACTCTAACCCTAATGCCAACCATAATCCTAACTCTATCCCTAATGCCAACCCAATCCTAACTCTAACCTTAACTATATCCCTAATCCTAACTCTAACCCTAATGCCAACCCTAATCCTAACTCTAACCCTAATGCCAACCCAATCCTAACTCTAACCCTAACTATTCCTAATGCCAACCCAATCCTAACTCTAACCCTAACTCTATCCCTAATTCCAACCCAATCCTAACTCTAACCCTAATGCCAACCCTAATCCTAACTCTAACCCTAATGGCAACTGTGACAGCAGGAAGGTAAAGTCACCTGGTTGCATCCAGGGGGGTAGATATATTTCGCCCAGATTCAGGCTTTACGCCGACTTATACAACTAGGTGGAGAGTTGTATAAGCCCAGCTGAGGCTAGTGGGCTCATGGATGACTCATACCTCTAGGGAGAGTGTGGGGCGTCGTGCAGACAGGGAGTTGATGAGACCAGCTGAAGCTTGTCAGCTCATTTAGGCCTCTATAAAAACTCCCAGATTCATTAGGTGTTTGCTCATGCCTGGACCCAGACCTGTGTGGACTGTCTAGGGAGAGTGAACCCCTGTGCGGTGAGACAAAGCCTGTGTGGCTATTTGCTTGGACATTTAAAACCAGGGACTTAGGGACTAGGACAGCACTAGGCTGATCCCAGTTGTTAGTTAGGAAACCTGTATGTTTAGTCAGAGGTCAAGTTGACCAGGATTTATTTTGTTTATGTTTCTTTTGGCTTTGCTGTGTTTTGTCACTGTAAATAGAAAATAAACCGCACCTTTTTTTGATTTTGAAAACCACAACCTCCGTTTGCTGGGCCTGTTTTTGTGTGGGGAGCCCATCCCGGGAGTCACACACACCCGCTGCCGAGCTAACCCCCTCACAGTTGGTGGAGAACCAGTGGCAGTTTTTTTTTAAGCCAGCATGGAGGAGATACTGAAGCAGCTGGCTCTAGCAAATGCCAATCAACAGCAGACAAATGCAGGTTTGCAAAAGAGCCTTGCAGCTCATCAACAGAGCCTTGCAGCTCAACAACAGAACTTCGCAGCCCAGCAGCAAGCTCATCAACAGAGCCTTGCAGCCCAGCAGCAAGCTCACCAACAGAGTCTGGAAGCTCAGCAACAAGCCCAGCAGCAATCTGAGGCCCGCTTCATAGACCTGTTACAGAAGCAAGAGCAGAGACTACAACAAATGGAAGCAGTAATGCAGCAACGTCCGCAGACCAGTGAGGAAAGCCGTCCCACTAATACCGCGTCCTTTGGGGTGAGTCGTTTATTGACAAAAATGACTGGAGAGGATGATCCAGAGGTATTTTTGACCACATTTGAAAGGACTGCTGAAAGAGAAAAGTGGCCTGAGGAGCAGTGGGCTGGACTGGTGGCTCCTCTGTTAACTGGTGAATCGCAGAAGGCTTACTATGACCTAGAGCCTGACCAAGCAAGAGACTATGTGATGCTAAAAGCTGAAATATTGGCAAGGCTGGGTGTCACCCAGGCTGTCTGGGCTCAGCGTGTGCATAACTGGACTTTCCAGCTTGGAAAACCCCCCAGGTCTCAAATGTATGATCTCATTCACCTGAGCAGAAAGTGGCTACAGCCAGAGACTTTGTCCGCACCAAAGATTGTGGAACGTGTTGTAATGGATCAGTTTTTGAGAGCTCTTCCTACTGCCATCCAAAAGTGGGTAAGCCATGGAGACCCAGAGACGGCCGATGGTCTTGTGGATCGTGTGGAGAAATACTTGGCTACAGAGAACCTGACGGCCTCTTCCAGAGACACTCGGACTTTCCACCCTAAGACCAGACCATCCCCAGGGGCGGATAAGAGGATTCCAAGGGGTGAGGGTGGAGAGAGTGAGAGGGTGGGAGCTCTACCCCAAGTTTGGCGAGAACAGCCTGGGAAATCAGCGGCTCAAGAGGCGGCAAGAAGGATCGTTTGCTACCGCTGCTGGCAAGCGGGACATATTGCAGCCAATTGCCCGGTTGTGGAGGAACCCATGCAGTGTGACTTTCTGACGGGCAGACGTCAGTCGCTGTGTGCGACAGTCGCATGCACTGCCATTCGAGGAACTGAGAAACATTTATGCAAAATGTGTGTTAATGGTAGAAATGTTGTGGTATTGCTGGATTCAGGTAGCCTTGTGACCCTGATAAAGGCTGAGTTAGTTAAAACAGAGGTCTCTGGGAATAGCAAGGTAGCTGTTATTTGTGTGCATGGGGACACCCGAGAGTATCCAGTGACTACAGTGTGTTTCGAGACCCCCAAAGGTACCCTCTCTCATCCAGTGGGCTTAGTATCTCAGTTACCGCATGACGCCATTGTGGGAAGGGATTTTCCGAAGTTCTGGGAACTGTGGGATGATCCTGAGCCCCCCACTGGTGCCCCTATGTACCAGGAATGTGATAGCCAGAACTCCCCTGAGAGTGGTGAGGACTCTCCAGAATTTCCCTTATCAGTATTGGCAGGGGAGACTCAAGAAACTGGAGAGGAGCCCACCTCCTCAGACGAAAACCTACCGTCTGTGGAGTTTTCTGATCTTGAGGTTCACAGGGAAAACTTTGCCACAGAACAGTTGAAAGACCCCGCCCTAATAAAGGCACGGGAAAACGTAGTGAAAATAGATGGCGAGTTAGTGAACCCAGATAATACCTGCACTTACCCATACTTCAGCGTAGAGAAGGACCTACTGTATCGGGTGGCAAAAAGGGCAGAAGAAACCGTTGAGCAGCTTGTGGTGCCCAAACCTTACAGGAAGTTGGTGTTGGAGTTGGCCCATGGGCACATTCTTGGAGGTCATCTGGGGACAGAGAAAACCCGAGAGAGGGTATTACAGAGATTCTATTGGCCGGGGGTGATGAAGGACATAGAAAATTATTGTTCCTCCTGCCCTGTGTGTCAGAGGTCGGCCCCGATGCCACATTTCCGTAGCCCGCTGGTCCCTCTACCCATCATTGAGGTCCCGTTTGAGAGGATCGCCATGGATTTGGTAGGTCCTATAATCAAGTCCGCTAGGGGGCACCAGTACATATTAGTTATAATGGACTATGCCACCCGTTATCCAGAAGCGATCCCTCTCCGAAATACCTCGGCCAAAACCATAGCCAAAGAGCTATCTCTTGTGTTTAGCCGGGTGGGTATTTGTAAAGAACTGCTTACGGACCAAGGTACACCCTTTATGTCCCGGGTTATGAAGGAGCTGTGTAAATTGTTCAAAGTGACGCAATTACGTACATCTGTGTATCACCCCCAAACCGATGGGCTGGTTGAAAGATTCAACAAAACCCTAAAACAAATGTTGAAGAAAGTGGTGGATAGAGATGGAAAGGATTGGGACTGTCTACTTCCTTATCTGATGTTTGCTATTAGGGAGGTGCCCCAATCCTCTACGGGATTCTCCCCCTTTGAGTTACTGTATGGGAGACACCCAAGAGGGCTGTTGGATATTGCCAAGGAAACTTGGGAAAGTGAGAGTTCTCCCCACAGGAGTGTGATTGAGCATGTCGCCCTGATGCAAGACCGAATTGCACAGGTAATGCCCATCGTGAAGGAACATTTGGCCCAAGCGCAGTTAGCACAGCAGAGAGTGTACAACCGTGGAGCCAAGACCCGTACCTTTTCCCCGGGGGATAGGATACTGGTACTTGTCCCTACGGTTGAAAGTAAATTCCTTGCCAAATGGCAAGGCCCCTACGAGATAATGGAAAAAGTGAGCGAAGTGAATTACAAGGTCAGACAACCAGGAAGGCGAAAGCCCGAACAGATCTATCACGTTAATCTGTTGAAAGCCTGGAGGGATAGAGAGTCCCTAGTCGCAGACACTTGGTCACCAGCTCAAACTGGTTGCGATTCCTGAGGTTGGAATAGCAGCCACCTTGTCACAACCCCAACAACAGGAGGTTAAGGAGTTTGTGCTTCGCAACAAGGAGGTATTCTCTGAGCTGCCGGGACAAACATCTGGGGTAGAGCATGACATCATTACCCCGCCCAGTGAAAGGGTGAAGTTAAAACCCTATCGGATCCCAGAGGCCCGACGGGAGGCAATACGGGAGGAAGTACAGAAAATGCTGAACTTAGGGGTGATAGAGGAGTCCCAAAGTGATTGGTCTAGTCCCATTGTGTTGGTGCCTAAACCGGATGGGAGCTGGCGATTTTGTAACGATTTTCGTCAGTTGAACAAAGTTACAAAATTTGACACCTACCCCATGCCACGTATAGATGAGTTGATCGACCGGCTGGGAACAGCCCGATACATGACGACTCTTGACCTCACAAAAGGGTATTGGCAAATCCCCCTGGCCAAATTGGCCAAAGAGAAAACCGCATTTGTAACCCCAGACGGGGCGTTCCAATATAAAAGAATGCCGTTCGGGTTACAGAATGCGCCGGCCACATTCCAGCGGAAAATGGACCAGATGCTGAGGCCCCATCGGAAGTATGCTGCGGCTTACCTGGATGACGTAATTGTCCATAGCACAGATTGGGCCTCACATCTGCCAAAAGTGCAAGCAGTCCTGGACTCTGTTCGGGAAGCGGGGTTTACGGCTAACCCCAAGAAGTGTACCATTGGGCAGGAGGAGGCCAAATATCTTGGGTACACCATTGGGAGGGGAGTAATAAAACCCCAACTCAACAAAGTCGAGGCCATCCAGAGTTGGCCACGTCCCAACAGCAAGAAGCAGGTACGAGCCTTTCTGGGAATCGCTGGGTATTATCGGCGATTCATTCCCCACTTTGCTTCTAAGGCTGTGCCCCTAACCAACCTAACGAAGGGGAAAGGGTCGGTCATGATTAAATGGACCCCCGAGGCTGAGGCAGCATTCCAATTCTTGAAACAAGCCTTATGTAGCCAGCCAGTGTTGTACTCACCCGACTTCTCTAAAGACTTTGTCGTACAAAGTGATGCGTCAGATGTGGGGTTAGGAGCAGTATTGTCCCAGGTCTGGAACGGGGAAGAGCACCCAGTCATTTACCTCAGCAGGAAGTTGAAGTCCCATGAGGTAAATTACGCCACCGTTGAAAAGGAGTGTTTAGCGGTGAAGTGGGCTCTAGATTCCCTTCGGTACTACCTGCTAGGTAGGCACTTTGACATGGTTACGGATCACGCTCCGTTAAAGTGAATGGCTCAAAACAAGGAGACAAATAGAAGAGTGAATAGGTGGTTCCTGGCCCTCCAGGAATTCATCTTCACAGTAAAGCATCGCCCTGGCGTTCAAATGGGGAATGTGGATGCTTTGTCTCGAGTACATGAATGCCTGATTGCTGGTGTTCCAACCCCGAGGTTAAAACAAGAGGGGGGGGTATGTGACAGCAGGAAGGTAAAGTCACCTGGTTGCATCCAGGGGGGTAGATATATTTCGCCCAGATTCAGGCTTTACGCCGACTTATACAACTAGGTGGAGAGTTGTATAAGCCCAGCTGAGGCTAGTGGGCTCATGGATGACTCATACCTCTAGGGAGAGTGTGGGGCGTCGTGCAGACAGGGAGTTGATGAGACCAGCTGAAGCTTGTCAGCTCATTTAGGCCTCTATAAAAACTCCCAGATTCATTAGGTGTTTGCTCATGCCTGGACCCAGACCTGTGTGAACTGTCTAGGGAGAGTGAACCCCTGTGCGGTGAGACAAAGCCTGTGTGGCTGGCTATTTGCTTGGACATTTAAAACCAGGGACTTAGGGACTAGGACAGCACTAGGCTGATCCCAGTTGTTAGTTAGGAAACCTGTATGTTTAGTCAGAGGTCAAGTTGACCAGGATTTATTTTGTTTATGTTTCTTTTGGCTTTGCTGTGTTTTGTCACTGTAAATAGAAAATAAACCGCACCTTTTTTTGATTTTGAAAACCACAACCTCCGTTTGCTGGGCCTGTTTTTGTGTGGGGAGCCCATCCCGGGGGTCACACACACCCGCTGCCGAGCTAACCCCCTCACACAACCCAATCCTAACTCTAACCCTAACTATCCCTAATGCCAACCCAATCCTAACTCTAACCCTAACTCTATCCCTAATGCCAACCCAATCCTAACTCTAACCCTAATGCCAACCCAATCCTAACTCTAACCCTAATGCCAACCCAATCCTAACTCTAACCCTAACTATTCCTAATGCCAACCCAATCCTAACTCTATCCCTAATGCCAACCCAATCCTAACTCTAACCTTACCTATATCCCTAATCCTAACTCTAACCCTAATGCCAACCCTAATCCTAACCCTAACCCTAATGCCAACCCTAATCCTAACTCTATCCCTAATGCCAACCATAATCCTAACTCTATCCCTAATGCCAACCCAATCCTAACTCTAACCTTAACTATATCCCTAATCCTAACTCTAACCCTAATACCAACCCAATCCTAACTCTAACCTTAACTATATCCCTAATCCTAACTCTAACCCTAATGCCAACCCTAATCCTAACTCTAACCCTAATGCCAACCCAATCCTAACTCTAACCCTAACTATTCCTAATGCCAATCCAATCCTAACTCTAACCCTAACTCTATCCCTAATGCCAACCCAATCCTAACTCTAACCCTAATGCCAACCCTAATCCTAACTCTAACCCTAATGCCAACCCAATCCTAACTCTAACCCTAACTATCCCTAATGCCAACCCAATCCTAACTCTAACCCTAACTCTATCCCTAATGCCAACCCAATCTTAACTCTAACCCTAATGCCAACCCTAATCCTAACTCTATCCCTAATGCGAACCCAATCTCAACTCTAACCCTAACTATCCCTAATGCCAACCCAATCCAAACTCTAACCCTAACTCTATCCCTAATGCCAACCCAATCCTAACTCTAACCCTAATTCCAAACCAATCCTAACTCTATCCCTAATGCCAACCCAATCCTAACTCTATCCCTAATGCCAACCCAATCCTAACTCTAACCCTAACTATCCCTAATGACAACCCAATCCTAACTCTAACCCTAACTCTATCCCTAATTCCAACCCAATCCTAACTCTAACCCTAACTATCCCTAATTTCAACCCAATCCTAACTCTATCCCTAATGCCAACCCAATCCTAACTCTAACCCTAACTATCCCTAATGCCAACCCAATCCTAACTCTAACCCTAACTCTATCCCTAATTCCAACCCAATCCTAACTCTAACCCTAACTATCCCTAATGCCAACCCAATCCTACTTCTAACCCTAACTCTATCCCTAATGCCAACCCAATCCTAACTCTAACCCTAATGCCAACCCCAATCCTAACTCTATCCCTAATGCCAACCCAATCCTAACTCTAACCCTAATGCCAACCCAATCCTAACTCTATCCCTAATGCCAACCCAATCCTAACTCTAACCCTAATGCCAACCTAATCCTAACTCTAACCCTAACTATCCCTAATGCCAACCCAATCCTAACTCTAACCCTAACTCTATCCCTAATGCCAACCCAATCTTAACTCTAACCCTAATGCCAACCCTAATCCTAACTCTATCCCTATTGCCAACCCAATCTCAACTCTAACCCTAACTATCCCTAATGCCAACCCAATCCTATCTCTAACCCTAACTCTATCCCTAATGCCAACCCAATCATAACTCTAACCCTAATGCCAACCCAATCCTAACTCTAACCCTAACTATTCCTAATGCCAACCCAATCCTAACTCTATCCCTAATGCCAACCCAATCCTAACTCTAACCTTAACTATATCCCTAATCCTAACTCTAACCCTAATGCCAACCCTAATCCTAACTCTATCCCTAATGCCAACCATAATCCTAACTCTATCCCTAATGCCAACCCAATCCTAACTCTAACCTTAACTATATCCCTAATCCTAACTCTAACCCTAATACCAACCCAATCCTAACTCTAACCTTAACTATATCCCTAATCCTAACTCTAACCCTAATGCCAACCCTAATCCTAACTCTAACCCTAATGCCAACCCAATCCTAACTCTAACCCTAACTATTCCTAATGCCAACCCAATCCTAACTCTAACCCTAACTCTATCCCTAATGCCAACCCAATCCTAACTCTAACCCTAATGCCAACCCTAATCCTAACTCTAACCCTAATGCCAACCCAATCCTAACTCTAACCCTAAATATCCCTAATGCCAACCCAATCCTAACTCTAACCCTAACTCTATCCCTAATGCCAACCCAATCTTAACTCTAACCCTAATGCCAACCCTAATCCTAACTCTATCCCTAATGCCAACCCAATCTCAACTCTAACCCTAACTATCCCTAATGCCAACCCAATCCTAACTCTAACCCTAACTCTATCCCTAATGCCAACCCAATCCTAACTCTAACCCTAATGCCAACCCAATCCTAACTCTATCCCTAATGCCAACCCAATCCTAACTCTATCCCTAATGCCAACCCAATCCTAACTCTAACCCAACTATCCCTAATGCCAACCCAATCCTAACTCTAACCCTAACTCTATCCCTAATTCCAACCCAATCCTAACTCTAACCCTAACTATCCCTAATGCCAACCCAATCCTAATTCTAACCCTAACTCTATCCCTAATGCCAACTCAATCCTAACTCTAACCCTAGTGCCAACCCTAATCCTAACTCTATCCCTAATGCCAACCCTAATCCTAACTCTATCCCTAATGCCAACCCTAATCCTAACTCTAACCCTAATGCCAACCCAATCCTAACTCTAACCCTAATCCCAACCCTAATCCTAACTCTAACCCTAATGCCAGCCCTAATCCTAACTCTATCCCTAATGCCAACCCTAATCCTAACTCTAACCCTAATGCCAATCCAATCCTAACTCTATCCCTAATGCCAACCCTAATCCTAACTCTATTCCTAATGCCAACCATAATCCTAACTCTAACCCTAATGCCAACCCAATCCTAACTCTAACCCTAATGCCAACCCTAATCCTAACTCTATCCCTAATGCCAACCCAATCCTAACTCTAACCCTAATACCAACCCTAATCCTAACTCTAAGCCTAATGCCAACCCAATCCTAACTCTAACCCTAATGCCAACCCTAATCCTAACTCTATCCCTAATGCCAACCCAATCCTAACTCTAACCTTAACTATATTCCTAATCCTAACTCTAACCCTAATGCCAACCCTAATCCTAACTCTAACCCTAATGCCAACCCAATCCTAACTCTATCCCTAATGCCAACCCAATCCTAACTCTAACCCTAACTCTATCCCTAATGCCAACCCAATCCTAACTCTAACCCTAACTCTATCACTAATCCCAACCCAATCCTAACTCTAACCCTAATGCCAACCCTAATCCTAACTCTATCCCTAATGCCAACCATAATCCTAACTCTATCCCTAATGCCAACCCTAATCCTAACTCTATCCCTAATGCCAACCCTAATCCTAACTCTAACCCTAATGCCAACCCAATCCTAACTCTAACCCTAATCCTAACTCTATCCCTAATGCCAACCATAATCCTACCTCTATCCCTAATGCCAACCCTAATTCTAACTCTATCCCTAATGCCAACCCTAATCCTAACTCTAACCCTAATGCCAACCCAATCCTAACTCTAACCCTAATGCCAACCCTAATCCTAACTCTATCCCTAATGCCAACCCTAATCCTAACTCTATCCCTAATGCCAACCCTAATCCTAACTCTATCCCTAATGCCAACCCAATCCTAACTCTAACCCTAACTATTCCTAATGCCAACCCAATCCTAACTCTAACCCTAACTCTATCCCTAATGCCAACCCAATCCTAACTCTAACCCTAATGCCAACCCTAATGCTAACTCTAACCCTAATGCCAACCCAATCCTAACTCTAACCCTAACTATCCCTAATGCCAACCCAATCCTAACTCTAACCCTAACTCTATCCCTAATGCCAACCCAATCTTAACTCTAACCCTAATGCCAACCCTAATCCTAACTCTATCCCTAATGCCAACCCAATCTCAACTCTAACCCTAACTATCCTTAATGCCAACCCAATCCTAACTCTAACCCTAACTCTATCCCTAATGCCAACCCAATCCTAACTCTAACCCTAATGCCAACCCAATCCTAACTCTATCCCTAATGCCAACCCAATCCTAACTCTAACCCTAATGCCAACCCAATCCGTAACTCTAACCCTAATGCCAACCCAATCCTAACTCTATCCCTAATGCCAACCCAATCCTAACTCTAACCCTAATGCCAACCCAATCCTAACTCTAACCCTAATGCCAACCCAATCCTAACTCTAACCCTAATGCCAACCCAATCCTAACTCTATCCCTAATGCCAACCCAATCCTAACTCTAACCCTATTGCCAACCCAATCCTAACTCTAACCCTAATGCCAACCCAATCCTAACTCTATCCCTAATGCCAACCCAATCCTAACTCTATCCCTAATGCCAACCCTAATCCTAACTCTAACCCTAATGTCAACCCAATCCTAACTCTAACCCTAATGCCAACCCAATCCTAACTCTAACCCTAACTCTATCCCTAATGCCAACCCAATCCTAACTCTAACCCTAACTCTAACCCTAATGCCAACCCAATCCTAACTCTAACCCTAATGCCAACCCAATCCTAACTCTATCCCTAATGCCAACCCAATCCTAACTCTAACCCTAATGCCAACCCAATCCTAACTCTAACCCTAATGCCAACCCAATCCTAACTCTAACCCTAATGAAAACCCAATCCTAACTCTATCCCGAATGCCAACCCAATCCTAACTCTATCCCTAATGCCAACCCAATCCTAACTCTAACCCTAATGCCAACCCAATCCTTACTCTAACCCTAATGCCAACCCAATCCTAACTCTATCCCTAATGCCAACCCAATCCTAACTCTAACCCTAATGCCAACCCAATCCTAACTCTAACCCTAATGCCAACCCAATCCTAACTCTATCCCTAATGCCAACCCAATCCTATCTCTAACCCTAATGCCAACCCAATCCTAACTCTAACCCTAATGCCAACCCAATCCTAACTCTAACCCTAATGCCAACCCAATCCTAACTCTATCCCTAATGCCAACCCAATCCTAACTCTAACCCTAATGCCAACCCAATCCTAACTCTAACCCTAATGCCAACCCAATCCTAACTCTATCCCTAATGCCAACCCAATCCTAACTCTAACCCTAATGCCAACCCAATACTAACTCTAACCCTAATGCCAACCCAATCCTAACTCTAACCCTAATGCCAACCCAATCCTAACTCTATCCCTAATGCCAACCCAATCCTAACTCTAACCCTAATGCCAACCCAATCCTAACTCTAACCCTAATGCCAACCCAATCCTAACTCTATCCCTAATGCCAACCCAATCCTAACTCTAACCCTAATGCCAACCCAATACTAACTCTAACCCTAATGCCAACCCAATCCTAACTCTAACCCTAACTATCCCTAATGCCAACCCAATCCTAACTCTAACCCTAACTCTATCCCTAATGCCAACCCAATCTTAACTCTAACCCTAATGCCAACCCTAATCCTAACTCTATCCCTAATGCCAACCCAATCTCAACTCTAACCCTAACTATCCCTAATGCCAACCCAATCCTAACTCTAACCCTAACTCTATCCCTAATGCCAACCCAATCCTAACTCTAACCCTAATGCCAACCCAATCCTAACTCTAACCCTAACTATTCCTAATGCCAACCCAATCCTAACTCTAACCCTAATGCCAACCCTAATCCTAACCCTAATGCCAACCCAATCCTAACTCTATCCCTAATGCCAACCCTAATCCTAACTCTAATCCTAACTCTAACCCTAATGCCAACCCTAATCCTAACTCTATCCCTAATGCCAACCATAATCCTAACTCTATCCCTAATGCCAACCCAATCCTAACTCTAACCTTAACTATATCCCTAATCCTAACTCTAACCCTAATGCCAACCCTAATCCTAACTCTAACCCTAATGCCAACCCAATCCTAACTCTAACCCTAACTATTCCTAATGCCAACCCAATCCTAACTCTAACCCTAACTCTATCCCTAATGCCAACCCAATCCTAACTCTAACCCTAATGCCAACCCTAATCCTAACTCTAACCCTAATGCCAACCCAATCCTAACTCTAACCCTAACTATCCCTAATGCCAACCCAATCCTAACTCTAACCCTAACTCTATCCCTAATGCCAACCCAATCTTAACTCTAACCCTAATGCCAACCCTAATCCTAACTCTGTCCCTAATGCCAACCCAATCTCAACTCTAACCCTAACTATCCCTAATGCCAACCCAATCCTAACTCTAACCCTAACTCTATCCCTAATGCCAACCCAATCCTAACTCTAACCCTAATGCCAACCCAATCCTAACTCTAACCCTAACTATTCCTAATGCCAACCCAATCCTAACTCTATCCCTAATGCCAACCCAATCCTAACTCTAACCTTAACTATATCCCTAATCCTAACTCTAACCCTAATGCCAACCCTAATCCTAACCCTAACCCTAATGCCAACCCAATCCTAACTCTATCCCTAATGCCAACCCTAATCCTAACTCTAATACTAACTCTAACCCTAATGCCAACCCTAATCCTAACTCTATCCCTAATGCCAACCATAATCCTAACTCTATCCCTAATGCCAACCCAATCCTAACTCTAACCTTAACTATATCCCTAATCCTAACTCTAACCCTAATACCAACCCAATCCTAACTCTAACCTTAACTATATCCCTAATCCTAACTCTAACCCTAATGCCAACCCTAATCCTAACTCTAACCCTAATGCCAACCCAATCCTAACTCTAACCCTAACTATTCCTAATGCCAATCCAATCCTAACTCTAACCCTAACTCTATCCCTAATGCCAACCCAATCCTAATTCTAACCCTAATGCCAACCCTAATCCTAACTCTAACCCTAATGTCAACCCAATCCTAACTCTAACCCTAACTATCCCTAATGCCAACCCAATCCTAACTCTAACCCTAACTCTATCCCTAATGCCAACCCAATCTTAACTCTAACCCTAATGCCAACCCTAATCCTAACTCTATCCCTAATGCGAACCCAATCTCAACTCTAACCCTAACTATCCCTAATGCCAACCCAATCCTAACTCTAACCCTAACTCTATCCCTAATGCCAACCCAATCCTAACTCTATCCCTAATGCCAACCCAATCCTAACTCTATCCCTAATGCCAACCCAATCCTAACTCTAACCCTAACTATCCCTAATGACAACCCAATCCTAACTCTAACCCTAACTCTATCCCTAATTCCAACCCAATCCTAACTCTAACCCTAACTATCCCTAATTTCAACCCAATCCTAACTCTATCCCTAATGCCAACCCAATCCTAACTCTATCCCTAATGCCAACCCAATCCTAACTCTATCCCTAATGCCAACCCAATCCTAACTCTAACCCTAACTATCCCTAATGCCAACCCAATCCTAACTCTAACCCTAACTCTATCCCTAATTCCAACCTAATCCTAACTCTAACCCTAACTATCCCTAATGCCAACCCAATCCTACTTCTAACCCTAACTCTATCCCTAATGCCAACCCAATCCTAACTCTAACCCTAATGCCAACCCCAATCCTAACTTTATCCCTAATGCCAACCCAATCCTAACTCTAACCCTAATGCCAACCCAATCCTAACTCTATCCCTAATGCCAACCCAATCCTAACTCTAACCCTAATGCCAACCCAATCCTAACTCTAACCCTAACTATCCCTAATGCCAACCCAATCCTAACTCTAACCCTAACTCTATCCCTAATGCCAACCCAATCTTAACTCTAACCCTAATGCCAACCCTAATCCTAACTCTATCCCTATTGCCAACCCAATCTCAACTCTAACCCTAACTATCCCTAATGCCAACCCAATCCTAACTCTAACCCGAACTCTATCCCTAATGCCAACCCAATCCTAACTCTAACCCTAATGCCAACCCAATCCTAACTCTAACCCTAACTATTCCTAATGCCAACCCAATCCTAACTCTATCCCTAATGCCAACCCAATCCTAACTCTAACCTTAACTATATCCCTAATCCTAACTCTAACCCTAATGCCAACCCTAATCCTAACCCTAACCCTAATGCCAACCCAATCCTAACTCTATCCCTAATGCCAACCCTAATCCTAACTCTAATCCTAACTCTAACCCTAATGCCAAC
The DNA here is from genome assembly GCA_029206835.1 of Rana muscosa. NCBI lineage: Eukaryota > Metazoa > Chordata > Amphibia > Anura > Ranidae > Rana > Rana muscosa. The sequence goes on from JARGYO010005606.1 coordinate 20,831, forward strand.
CCTAATCCTAACTCTATCACTAATGCCAACCATAATCCTAACTCTATCCCTAATGCCAACCCAATCCTAACTCTAACCTTAACTATATCCCTAATCCTAACTCTAACCCTAATGCCAACCCTAATCCTAACTCTAACCCTAATGCCAACCCAATCCTAACTCTAACCCTAACTATTCCTAATGCCAACTCAATCCTAACTCTAACCCTAACTCTATCCCTAATGCCAACCCAATCCTAACTCTAACCCTAATGCCAACCCTAATCCTAACTCTAACCCTAATGCCAACCCAATCCTAACTCTAACCCTAACTATCCCTAATGCCAACCCAATCCTAACTCTAACCCTAACTCTATCCCTAATGCCAACCCAATCTTAACTCTAACCCTAATGCCAACCCTAATCCTAACTCTATCCCTAATGCCAACCCAATCTCAACTCTAACCCTAACTATCCCTAATGCCAACCCAATCCTAACTCTAACCCTAACTCTATCCCTAATGCCAACCCAATCCTAACTCTAACCCTAATGCCAACCCAATCCTAACTCTAACCCTAACTATTCCTAATGCCAACCCAATCCTAACTCTATCCCTAATGCCAACCCAATCCTAACTCTAACCTTAACTATATCCCTAATCCTAACTCTAACCCTAATGCCAACCCTAATCCTAACCCTAACCCTAATGCCAACCCAATCCTAACTCTATCCCTAATGCCAACCCAATCCTAACTCTAACCTTAACTATATCCCTAATCCTAACTCTAACCCTAATGCCAACCCTAATCCTAACTCTATCCCTAATGCCAACCATAATCCTAACTCTATCCCTAATGCCAACCCAATCCTAACTCTAACCTTAACTATATCCCTAATCCTAACTCTAACCCTAATACCAACCCAATCCTAACTCTAACCTTAACTATATCCCTAATCCTAACTCTAACCCTAATGCCAACCCTAATCCTAACTCTAACCCTAATGCCAACCCAATCCTAACTCTAACCCTAACTATTCCTAATGCCAACCCAATCCTAACTCTAACCCTAACTCTATCCCTAATGCCAACCCAATCCTAACTCTAACCCTAATGCCAACCCTAATCCTAACTCTAACCCTAATGCCAACCCAATCCTAACTCTAACCCTAACTATCCCTAATGCCAACCCAATCTTAACTCTAACCCTAACTCTATCCCTAATGCCAACCCAATCTTAACTCTAACCCTAATGCCAACCCTAATCCTAACTCTATCCCTAATGCCAACCCAATCTCAACTCTAACCCTAACTATCCCTAATGCCAACCCAATCCTAACTCTAACCCTAACTCTATCCCTAATGCCAACCCAATCCTAACTCTAACCCTAATGCCAACCCAATCCTAACTCTATCCCTAATGCCAACCCAATCCTAACTCTATCCCTAATGCCAACCCAATCCTAACTCTAACCCTAACTATCCCTAATGCCAACCCAATCCTAACTCTAACCCTAACTCTATCCCTAATTCCAACCCAATCCTAACTCTAACCCTAACTATCCCTAATGCCAACCCAATCCTAATTCTAACCCTAACTCTATCCCTAATGCCAACTCAATCCTAACTCTAACCCTAGTGCCAACCCTAATCCTAACTCTATCCCTAATGCCAACCCTAATCCTAACTCTATCCCTAATGCCAACCCTAATCCTAACTCTAACCCTAATGCCAACCCAATCCTAACTCTAACCCTAATGCCAACCCTAATTCTAACTCTAACCCTAATGCCAACCCTAATCCTAACTCTATCCCTAATGCCAACCCTAATCCTAACTCTAACCCTAATGCCAACCCAATCCTAACTCTATCCCTAATGACAACCCTAATCCTAACTCTATTCCTAATGCCAACCATAATCCTAACTCTAACCCTAATGCCAACCCAATCCTAACTCTAACCCTAATGCCAACCCTAATCCTAACTCTATCCCTAATGCCAACCCAATCCTAACTCTAACCCTAATACCAACCCTAATCCTAACTCTAAGCCTAATGCCAACCCAATCCTAACTCTAACCCTAATGCCAACCCTAATCCTAACTCTATCCCTAATGCCAACCCAATCCTAACTCTAACCTTAACTATATTCCTAATCCTAACTCTAACCCTAATGCCAACCCTAATCCTAACTCTAACCCTAATGCCAACCCAATCCTAACTCTATCCCTAATGCCAACCCAATCCTAACTCTAACCCTAACTCTATCCCTAATGCCAACCCAATCCTAACTCTAACCCTAACTCTATCCCTAATCCCAACCCAATCCTAACTCTAACCCTAATGCCAACCCTAATCCTAACTCTATCCCTAATGCCAACCATAATCCTAACTCTATCCCTAATGCCAACCCTAATCCTAACTCTATCCCTAATGCCAACCCTAATCCTAACTCTAACCCTAATGCCAACCCAATCCTAACTCTAACCCTAATCCTAACTCTATCCCTAATGCCAACCATAATCCTACCTCTATCCCTAATGCCAACCCTAATCCTAACTCTATCCCTAATGCCAACCCTAATCCTAACTCTAACCCTAATGCCAACCCAATCCTAACTCTAACCCTAATGCCAACCCTAATCCTAACTCTATCCCTAATGCCAACCCTAATCCTAACTCTATCCCTAATGCCAACCCAATCCTAACTCTAACCCTAACTATTCCTAATGCCAACCCAATCCTAACTCTAACCCTAACTCTATCCCTAATGCCAACCCAATCCTAACTCTAACCCTAATGCCAACCCTAATCCTAACTCTAACCCTAATGCCAACCCAATCCTAACTCTAACCCTAACTATCCCTAATGCCAACCCAATCCTAACTCTAACCCTAACTCTATCCCTAATGCCAACCCAATCCTAACTCTAACCCTAATGCCAACCCTAATCCTAACTCTATCCCTAATGCCAACCCAATCTCAACTCTAACCCTAACTATCCCTAATGCCAACCCAATCCTAACTCTAACCCTAACTCTATCCCTAATGCCAACCCAATCCTAACTCTAACCCTAATGCCAACCCAATCCTAACTCTATCCCTAATGCCAACCCAATCCTAACTCTATCCCTAATGCCAACCCAATCCTAACTCTAACCCTAACTATCCCTAATGCCAACCCAATCCTAACTCTAACCCTAACTCTATCCCTAATTCCAACCCAATCCTAACTCTAACCCTAACTATCCCTAATGCCAACCCAATCCTAATTCTAACCCTAACTCTATCCCTAATGCCAACTCAATCCTAACTCTAACCCTAGTGCCAACCCTAATCCTAACTCTATCCCTAATGCCAACCCTAATCCTAACTCTATCCCTAATGCCAACCCTAATCCAAACTCTAACCCTAATGCCAACCCAATCCTAACTCTAACCCTAATGCCAACCCTAATCCTAACTCTAACCCTAATGCCAACCCTAATCCTAACTCTATCCCTAATGCCAACCCTAATCCTAACTCTAACCCTAATGCCAACCCAATCCTAACTCTATCCCTAATGCCAACCCTAATCCTAACTCTATTCCTAATGCCAACCATAATCCTAACTCTAACCCTAATGCCAACCCAATCCTAACTCTAACCCTAATGCCAACCCTAATTCTAACTCTATCCCTAATGCCAACCCAATCCTAACTCTAACCCTAATACCAACCCTAATCCTAACTCTAAGCCTAATGCCAACCCAATCCTAACTCTAACCCTAATGCCAACCCTAATCCTAACTCTATCCCTAATGCCAACCTAATCCTAACTCTAACCTTAACTATATTCCTAATCCTAACTCTAACCCTAATGCCAACCCTAATCCTAACTCTAACCCTAATGCCAACCCAATACTAATTCTATCCCTAATGCCAACCCAATCCTAACTCTAACCCTAACTCTGTCCCTAATGCCAACCCAATCCTAACTCTAACCCTAACTCTATCCCTAATCCCAACCCAATCCTAACTCTAACCCTAATGCCAACCCTAATCCTAACTCTATCCCTAATGCCAACCATAATCCTAACTCTATCCCTAATGCCAACCCTAATCCTAACTCTATCCCTAATGCCAACCCTAATCCTAACTCTAACCCTAATGCCAACCCAATCCTAACTCTAACCCTAATCCTAACTCTATCCCTAATGCCAACCATAATCCTACCTCTATCCCTAATGCCAACCCTAATCCTAACTCTATCCCTAATGCCAACCCTAATCCTAACTCTAACCCTAATGCCAACCCAATCCTAACTCTAACCCTAATGCCAACCCTAATCCTAACTCTATCCCTAATGCCAACCCTAATCCTAACTCTATCCCTAATGCCAACCCAATCCTAACTCTATCCCTAATGCCAACCCAATCCTAACTCTAACCCTAACTATTCCTAATGCCAACCCAATCCTAACTCTATCCCTAATGCCAACCCAATCCTAACTCTAACCTTAACTATATCCCTAATCCTAACTCTAACCCTAATGCCAACCCTAATCCTAACCCTAACCCTAATGCCAACCCAATCCTAACTCTATCCCTAATGCCAACCCTAATCCTAACTCTAATCCTAACTCTAACTCTAATGCCAACCCTAATCCTAACTCTATCCCTAATGCCAACCCAATCCTAACTCTATCCCTAATGCCAACCCAATCCTAACTCTAACCTTAACTATATCCCTAATCCTAACTCTAACCCTAATGCCAACCCAATCCTAACTCTAACCTTAACTATATCCCTAATCCTAACTCTAACCCTAATGCCAACCCTAATCCTAACTCTAACCCTAATGCCAACCCAATCCTAACTCTAACCCTAACTATTCCTAATGACAACCCAATCCTAACTCTAACCCTAACTCTATCCCTAATGCCAACCCAATCCTAACTCTAACCCTAATGCCAACCCAATCCTAACTCTAACCCTAATGCCAACCCTAATCCTAACTCTATCCCTAATGCCAACCCAATCCTAACTCTAACCCTAATACCAACCCTAATCCTAACTCTAAGCCTAATGCCAACCCAATCCTAACTCTAACCCTAATGCCAACCCTAATCCTAACTCTATCCCTAATGCCAACCTAATCCTAACTCTAACCTTAACTATATTCCTAATCCTAACTCTAACCCTAATGCCAACCCTAATCCTAACTCTAACCCTAATGCCAACCCAATACTAACTCTATCCCTAATGCCAACCCAATCCTAACTCTAACCCTAACTCTGTCCCTAATGCCAACCCAATCCTAACTCTAACCCTAACTCTATCCCTAATCCCAACCCAATCCTAACTCTAACCCTAATGCCAACCCTAATCCTAACTCTATCCCTAATGCCAACCATAATCCTAACTCTATCCCTAATGCCAACCCTAATCCTAACTCTATCCCTAATGCCAACCCTAATCCTAACTCTAACCCTAATGCCAACCCAATCCTAACTCTAACCCTAATCCTAACTCTATCCCTAATGCCAACCATAATCCTACCTCTATCCCTAATGCCAACCCTAATCCTAACTCTATCCCTAATGCCAACCCAATCCTAACTCTAACCCTAATCCTAACTCTATCCCTAATGCCAACCATAATCCTACCTCTATCCCTAATGCCAACCCTAACCCTAACTCTGTCCCTAATGCCAACCCAATCCTAACTCTAACCCTAACTCTATCCCTAATCCCAACCCAATCCTAACTCTAACCCTAATGCCAACCCTAATCCTAACTCTAACCCTAATGCCAACCCTAATCCTAACTCTATCCCTAATGCCAACCCTAATCCTAACTCTATCCCTAATGCCAACCCAATCCTAACTCTATCCCTAATGCCAACCCAATCCTAACTCTAACCCTAACTATTCCTAATGCCAACCCAATCCTAACTCTATCCCTAATGCCAATCCAATCCTAACTCTAACCTTAACTATATCCCTAATCCTAACTCTAACCCTAATGCCAACCCTAATCCTAACCCTAACCCTAATGCCAACCCAATCCTAACTCTATCCCTAATGCCAACCCTAATCCTAACTCTAATCCTAACTCTAACTCTAATGCCAACCCTAATCCTAACTCTATCCCTAATGCCAACCCAATCCTAACTCTATCCCTAATGCCAACCCAATCCTAACTCTAACCTTAACTATATCCCTAATCCTAACTCTAACCCTAATGCCAACCCAATCCTAACTCTAACCTTAACTATATCCCTAATCCTAACTCTAACCCTAATGCCAACCCTAATCCTAACTCTAACCCTAATGCCAACCCAATCCTAACTCTAACCCTAACTATTCCTAATGACAACCCAATCCTAACTCTAACCCTAACTCTATCCCTAATGCCAACCCAATCCTAACTCTAACCCTAATGCCAACCCTAATCCTAACTCTAACCCTAATGCCAACCCTAACTCTAACCCTAACTATGCTAACTCTAACCCTAACTATCCCTAATGCCAACCCAATCCTAACTCTAACCCTAACTCTATCCCTAATGCCAACCCAATCTTAACTCTAACCCTAATGCCAACCCTAATCCTAACTCTATCCCTAATGTAAACCCAATCTCAACTCTAACCCTAACTATCCCTAATGCCAACCCAATCCTAATTCTAACCCTAATGCTATCCCTAATTCCAACTCAATCCTAACTCTAACCCTAGTGCCAACCCTAATCCTAACTCTATCCATAATGCCAACCCTAATCCTAACTCTATCCCTAATGCCAACCCTAATCCTAACTCTAACCCTAATGCCAACCCAATCCTAACTCTAACCCTAATGCCAACCCTAATTCTAACTCTAACCCTAATGCCAACCCTAATCCTAACTCTATCCCTAATGCCAACCCTAATCCTAACTCTAACCCTAATGCCAACCCAATCCTAACTCTATCCCTAATGACAACCCTAATCCTAACTCTATTCCTAATAACAACCATAATCCTAACTCTAACCCTAATGCCAACCCAATCCTAACTCTAACCCTATTGCCAACCCTAATCCTAACTCTATCCCTAATGCCAACCCAATCCTAACTCTAACCCTAATACCAACCCTAATCCTAACTCTAAGCCTAATGCCAACCCAATCCTAACTCTAACCCTAATGCCAACCCTAATCCTAACTCTATCCCTAATGCCAACCCAATCCTAACTCTAACCTTAACTATATTCCTAATCCTAACTCTAACCCTAATGCCAACCCTAATCCTAACTCTAACCCTAATGCCAACCCAATCCTAACTCTATCCCTAATGCCAACCCAATCCTAACTCTAACCCTAACTCTATCCCTAATGCCAACCCAATCCTAACTCTAACCCTAACTCTATCCCTAATCCCAACCCAATCCTAACTCTAACCCTAATGCCAACCCTAATCCTAACTCTATCCCTAATGCCAACCATAATCCTAACTCTAACCCTAGTGCCAACCCTAATCCTAACTCTAACCCTAATGCCAACCCAATCCTAACTCTAACCCTAACTATCCCTAATGCCAACCCAATCCTAACTCTAACCCTAACTCTATCCCTAATGCCAACCCAATCTTAACTCTAACCCTAATGCCAACCCTAATCCTAACTCTATCCCTAATGTAAACCCAATCTCAACTCTAACCCTAACTATCCCTAATGCCAACCCAATCCTAATTCTAACCCTAACGCTATCCCTAATGCCAACTCAATCCTAACTCTAACCCTAGTGCCAACCCTAATCCTAACTCTATCCATAATGCCAACCCTAATCCTAACTCTATCCCTAATGCCAACCCTAATCCTAACTCTAACCCTAATGCCAACCCAATCCTAACTCTAACCCTAATGCCAACCCTAATTCTAACTCTAACCCTAATGCCAACCCTAATCCTAACTCTATCCCTAATGCCAACCCTAATCCTAACTCTAACCCTAATGCCAACCCAATCCTAACTCTATCCCTAATGACAACCCTAATCCTAACTCTATTCCTAATAACAACCATAATCCTAACTCTAACCCTAATGCCAACCCAATCCTAACTCTAACCCTATTGCCAACCCTAATCCTAACTCTATCCCTAATGCCAACCCAATCCTAACTCTAACCCTAATACCAACCCTAATCCTAACTCTAAGCCTAATGCCAACCCAATCCTAACTCTAACCCTAATGCCAACCCTAATCCTAACTCTATCCCTAATGCCAACCCAATCCTAACTCTAACCTTAACTATATTCCTAATCCTAACTCTAACCCTAATGCCAACCCTAATCCTAACTCTAACCCTAATGCCAACCCAATCCTAACTCTATCCCTAATGCCAACCCAATCCTAACTCTAACCCTAACTCTATCCCTAATGCCAACCCAATCCTAACTCTAACCCTAACTCTATCCCTAATCCCAACCCAATCCTAACTCTAACCCTAATGCCAACCCTAATCCTAACTCTATCCCTAATGCCAACCATAATCCTAACTCTATCCCTAATGCCAACCCTAATCCTAACTCTATCCCTAATGCCAACCCTAATCCTAACTCTAACCCTAATGCCAACCCAATCCTAACTCTAACCCTAATCCTAACTCTATCCCTAATGCCAACCATAATCCTACCTCTATCCCTATGCCAACCCTAATCCTAACTCTATCCCTAATGCCAACCCTAATCCTAACTCTAACCCTAATGCCAACCCAATCCTAACTCTAACCCTAATGCCAACCCTAATCCTAACTCTATCACTAATACCAACCATAATCCTAACTCTATCCCTAATGCCAACCCAATCCTAACTCTAACCTTAACTATATCCCTAATCCTAACTCTAACCCTAATGCCAACCCTAATCCTAACTCTAACCCTAATGCCAACCCAATCCTAACTCTAACCCTAACTATTCCTAATGCCAACTCAATCCTAACTCTAACCCTAACTCTATCCCTAATGCCAACCCAATCCTAACTCTAACCCTAATGCCAACCCTAATCCTAACTCTAACCCTAATGCCAACCCAATCCTAACTCTAACCCTAACTATCCCTAATGCCAACCCAATCCTAACTCTAACCCTAACTCTATCCCTAATGCCAACCCAATCTTAACTCTAACCCTAATGCCAACCCTAATCCTAACTCTATCCCTAATGCCAACCCAATCTCAACTCTAACCCTAACTATCCCTAATGCCAACCCAATCCTAACTCTAACCCTAACTCTATCCCTAATGCCAACCCAATCCTAACTCTAACCCTAATGCCAACCCAATCCTAACTCTAACCCTAACTATTCCTAATGCCAACCCAATCCTAACTCTATCCCTAATGCCAACCCAATCCTAACTCTAACCTTAACTATATCCCTAATCCTAACTCTAACCCTAATGCCAACCCTAATCCTAACCCTAACCCTAATGCCAACCCAATCCTAACTCTATCCCTAATGCCAACCCAATCCTAACTCTAACCTTAACTATATCCCTAATCCTAACTCTAACCCTAATGCCAACCCTAATCCTAACTCTATCCCTAATGCCAACCATAATCCTAACTCTATCCCTAATGCCAACCCAATCCTAACTCTAACCTTAACTATATCCCTAATCCTAACTCTAACCCTAATACCAACCCAATCCTAACTCTAACCTTAACTATATCCCTAATCCTAACTCTAACCCTAATGCCAACCCTAATCCTAACTCTAACCCTAATGCCAACCCAATCCTAACTCTAACCCTAACTATTCCTAATGCCAACCCAATCCTAACTCTAACCCTAACTCTATCCCTAATGCCAACCCAATCCTAACTCTAACCCTAATGCCAACCCTAATCCTAACTCTAACCCTAATGCCAACCCAATCCTAACTCTAACCCTAACTATCCCTAATGCCAACCCAATCTTAACTCTAACCCTAACTCTATCCCTAATGCCAACCCAATCTTAACTCTAACCCTAATGCCAACCCTAATCCTAACTCTATCCCTAATGCCAACCCAATCTCAACTCTAACCCTAACTATCCCTAATGCCAACCCAATCCTAACTCTAACCCTAACTCTATCCCTAATGCCAACCCAATCCTAACTCTATCCCTAATGCCAACCCAATCCTAACTCTATCCCTAATGCCAACCCAATCCTAACTCTAACCCTAACTATCCCTAATGCCAACCCAATCCTAACTCTAACCCTAACTCTATCCCTAATTCCAACCCAATCCTAACTCTAACCCTAACTATCCCTAATGCCAACCCAATCCTAATTCTAACCCTAACTCTATCCCTAATGCCAACTCAATCCTAACTCTAACCCTAGTGCCAACCATAATCCTAACTCTATCCCTAATGCCAACCCTAATCCTAACTCTATCCCTAATGCCAACCCTAATCCTAACTCTAACCCTAATGCCAACCCAATCCTAACTCTAACCCTAATGCCAACCCTAATTCTAACTCTAACCCTAATGCCAACCCTAATCCTAACTCTATCCCTAATGCCAACCCTAATCCTAACTCTAACCCTAATGCCAACCCAATCCTAACTCTATCCCTAATGACAACCCTAATCCTAACTCTATTCCTAATGCCAACCATAATCCTAACTCTAACCCTAATGCCAACCCAATCCTAACTCTAACCCTAATGCCAACCCTAATCCTAACTCTATCCCTAATGCCAACCCAATCCTAACTCTAACCCTAATACCAACCCTAATCCTAACTCTAAGCCTAATGCCAACCCAATCCTAACTCTAACCCTAATGCCAACCCTAATCCTAACTCTATCCCTAATGCCAACCCAATCCTAACTCTAACCTTAACTATATTCCTAATCCTAACTCTAACCCTAATGCCAACCCTAATTCTAACTCTAACCCTAATGCCAACCCAATCCTAACTCTATCCCTAATGCCAACCCAATCCTAACTCTAACCCTAACTCTATCCCTAATGCCAACCCAATCCTAACTCTAACCCTAACTCTATCCCTAATCCCAACCCAATCCTAACTCTAACCCTAATGCCAACCCTAATCCTAACTCTATCCCTAATGCCAACCATAATCCTAACTCTATCCCTAATGCCAACCCTAATCCTAACTCTATCCCTAATGCCAACCCTAATCCTAACTCTAACCCTAATGCCAACCCAATCCTAACTCTAACCCTAATCCTAACTCTATCCCTAATGCCAACCATAATCCTACCTCTATCCCTAATGCCAACCCTAATCCTAACTCTATCCCTAATGCCAACCCTAATCCTAACTCTAACCCTAATGCCAACCCAATCCTAACTCTAACCCTAATGCCAACCCTAATCCTAACTCTATCCCTAATGCCAACCCTAATCCTAACTCTATCCCTAATGCCAACCCAATCCTAACTCTAACCCTAACTATTCCTAATGCCAACCCAATCCTAACTCTAACCCTAACTCTATCCCTAATGCCAACCCAATCCTAACTCTAACCCTAATGCCAACCCTAATCCTAACTCTAACCCTAATGCCAACCCAATCCTAACTCTAACCCTAACTATCCCTAATGCCAACCCAATCCTAACTCTAACCCTAACTCTATCCCTAATGCCAACCCAATCCTAACTCTAACCCTAATGCCAACCCTAATCCTAACTCTATCCCTAATGCCAACCCAATCTCAACTCTAACCCTAACTATCCCTAATGCCAACCCAATCCTAACTCTAACCCTAACTCTATCCCTAATGCCAACCCAATCCTAACTCTAACCCTAATGCCAACCCAATCCTAACTCTATCCCTAATGCCAACCCAATCCTAACTCTATCCCTAATGCCAACCCAATCCTAACTCTAACCCTAACTATCCCTAATGCCAACCCAATCCTAACTCTAACCCTAACTCTATCCCTAATTCCAACCCAATCCTAACTCTAACCCTAACTATCCCTAATGCCAACCCAATCCTAATTCTAACCCTAACTCTATCCCTAATGCCAACTCAATCCTAACTCTAACCCTAGTGCCAACCCTAATCCTAACTCTATCCCTAATGCCAACCCTAATCCTAACTCTATCCCTAATGCCAACCCTAATCCAAACTCTAACCCTAATGCCAACCCAATCCTAACTCTAACCCTAATGCCAACCCTAATCCTAACTCTAACCCTAATGCCAACCCTAATCCTAACTCTATCCCTAATGCCAACCCTAATCCTAACTCTAACCCTAATGCCAACCCAATCCTAACTCTATCCCTAATGCCAACCCTAATCCTAACTCTATTCCTAATGCCAACCATAATCCTAACTCTAACCCTAATGCCAACCCAATCCTAACTCTAACCCTAATGCCAACCCTAATCCTAACTCTATCCCTAATGCCAACCCAATCCTAACTCTAACCCTAATACCAACCCTAATCCTAACTCTAAGCCTAATGCCAACCCAATCCTAACTCTAACCCTAATGCCAACCCTAATCCTAACTCTATCCCTAATGCCAACCTAATCCTAACTCTTACCTTAACTATATTCCTAATCCTAACTCTAACCCTAATGCCAACCCTAATCCTAACTCTAACCCTAATGCCAACCCAATACTAATTCTATCCCTAATGCCAACCCAATCCTAACTCTAACCCTAAATCTGTCCCTAATGCCAACCCAATCCTAACTCTAACCCTAACTCTATCCCTAATCCCAACCCAATCCTAACTCTAACCCTAATGCCAACCCTAATCCTAACTCTATCCCTAATGCCAACCATAATCCTAACTCTATCCCTAATGCCAACCCTAATCCTAACTCTATCCCTAATGCCAACCCTAATCCTAACTCTAACCCTAATGCCAACCCAATCCTAACTCTAACCCTAATCCTAACTCTATCCCTAATGCCAACCATAATCCTACCTCTATCCCTAATGCCAACCCTAATCCTAACTCTATCCCTAATGCCAACCCTAATCCTAACTCTAACCCTAATGCCAACCCAATCCTAACTCTAACCCTAATGCCAACCCTAATCCTAACTCTATCCCTAATGCCAACCCTAATCCTAACTCTATCCCTAATGCCAACCCAATCCTAACTCTAACCCTAACTATTCCTAATGCCAACCCAATCCTAACTCTATCCCTAATGCCAACCCAATCCTAACTCTAACCTTAACTATATCCCTAATCCTAACTCTAACCCTAATGCCAACCCTAATCCTAACCCTAACCCTAATGCCAACCCAATCCTAACTCTATCCCTAATGCCAACCCTAATCCTAACTCTAATCCTAACTCTAACTCTAATGCCAACCCTAATCCTAACTCTATCCCTAATGCCAACCCAATCCTAACTCTATCCCTAATGCCAACCCAATCCTAACTCTAACCTTAACTATATCCCTAATCCTAACTCTAACCCTAATGCCAACCCAATCCTAACTCTAACCTTAACTATATCCCTAATCCTAACTCTAACCCTAATGCCAACCCTAATCCTAACTCTAACCCTAATGCCAACCCAATCCTAACTCTAACCCTAACTATTCCTAATGACAACCCAATCCTAACTCTAACCCTAACTCTATCCCTAATGCCAACCCAATCCTAACTCTAACCCTAATGCCAACCCAATCCTAACTCTAACCCTAATGCCAACCCTAATCCTAACTCTATCCCTAATGCCAACCCAATCCTAACTCTAACCCTAATACCAACCCTAATCCTAACTCTAAGCCTAATGCCAACCCAATCCTAACTCTAACCCTAATGCCAACCCTAATCCTAACTCTATCCCTAATGCCAACCTAATCCTAACTCTAACCTTAACTATATTCCTAATCCTAACTCTAACCCTAATGCCAACCCTAATCCTAACTCTAACCCTAATGCCAACCCAATACTAACTCTATCCCTAATGCCAACCCAATCGTAACTCTAACCCTAACTCTGTCCCTAATGCCAACCCAATCCTAACTCTAACCCTAACTCTATCCCTAATCCCAACCCAATCCTAACTCTAACCCTAATGCCAACCCTAATCCTAACTCTATCCCTAATGCCAACCATAATCCTAACTCTATCCCTAATGCCAACCCTAATCCTAACTCTATCCCTAATACAACCCTAATCCTAACTCTAACCCTAATGCCAACCCAATCCTAACTCTAACCCTAATCCTAACTCTATCCCTAATGCCAACCATAATCCTACCTCTATCCCTAATGCCAACCCTAATCCTAACTCTATCCCTAATGCCAACCCAATCCTAACTCTAACCCTAATCCTAACTCTATCCCTAATGCCAACCATAATCCTACCTCTATCCCTAATGCCAACCCTAACCCTAACTCTGTCCCTAATGCCAACCCAATCCTAACTCTAACCCTAACTCTATCCCTAATCCCAACCCAATCCTAACTCTAACCCTAATGCCAACCCTAATCCTAACTCTAACCCTAATGCCAACCCTAATCCTAACTCTATCCCTAATGCCAACCCTAATCCTAACTCTATCCCTAATGCCAACCCAATCCTAACTCTATCCCTAATGCCAACCCAATCCTAACTCTAACCCTAACTATTCCTAATGCCAACCCAATCCTAACTCTATCCCTAATGCCAACCCAATCCTAACTCTAACCTTAACTATATCCCTAATCCTAACTCTAACCCTAATGCCAACCCTAATCCTAACCCTAACCCTAATGCCAACCCAATCCTAACTCTATCCCTAATGCCAACCCTAATCCTAACTCTAATCCTAACTCTAACTCTAATGCCAACCCTAATCCTAACTCTATCCCTAATGCCAACCCAATCCTAACTCTATCCCTAATGCCAACCCAATCCTAACTCTAACCTTAACTATATCCCTAATCCTAACTCTAACCCTAATGCCAACCCAATCCTAACTCTAACCTTAACTATATCCCTAATCCTAACTCTAACCCTAATGCCAACCCTAATCCTAACTCTAACCCTAATGCCAACCCAATCCTAACTCTAACCCTAACTATTCCTAATGACAACCCAATCCTAACTCTAACCCTAACTCTATCCCTAATGCCAACCCAATCCTAACTCTAACCCTAATGCCAACCCAATCCTAACTCTAACCCTAACTATCCCTAATGCCAACCCAATCCTAACTCTAACCCTAACTCTATCCCTAATGCCAACCCAATCTTAACTCTAACCCTAATGCCAACCCTAATCCTAACTCTATCCCTAATGTCAACCCAATCTCAACTCTAACCCTAACTATCCCTAATGCCAACCCAATCCTAATTCTAACCCTAACGCTATCCCTAATGCCAACTCAATCCTAACTCTAACCCTAGTGCCAACCCTAATCCTAACTCTATCCATAATGCCAACCCTAATCCTAACTCTATCCCTAATGCCAACCCTAATCCTAACTCTAACCCTAATGCCAACCCAATCCTAACTCTAACCCTAATGCCAACCCTAATTCTAACTCTAACCCTAATGCCAACCCTAATCCTAACTCTATCCCTAATGCCAACCCTAATCCTAACTCTAACCCTAATGCCAACCCAATCCTAACTCTATCCCTAATGACAACCCTAATCCTAACTCTATTCCTAATGCCAACCATAATCCTAACTCTAACCCTAATGCCAACCCAATCCTAACTCTAACCCTAATGCCAACCGTAATCCTAACTCTATCCCTAATGCCAACCCAATCCTAACTCTAACCCTAATACCAACCCTAATCCTAACTCTAAGCCTAATGCCAACCCAATCCTAACTCTAACCCTAATGCCAACCCTAATCCTAACTCTATCCCTAATGCCAACCCAATCCTAACTCTAACCTTAACTATATTCCTAATCCTAACTCTAACCCTAATGCCAACCCTAATCCTAACTCTAACCCTAATGCCAACCCAATCCTAACTCTATCCCTAATGCCAACCCAATCCTAACTCTAACCCTAACTCTATCCCTAATGCCAACCCAATCCTAACTCTAACCCTAACTCTATCCCTAATCCCAACCCAATCCTAACTCTAACCCTAATGCCAACCCTAATCCTAACTCTATCCCTAATGCCAACCATAATCCTAACTCTATCCCTAATGCCAACCCTAATCCTAACTCTATCCCTAATGCCAACCCTAATCCTAACTCTAACCCTAATGCCAACCCAATCCTAACTCTAACCCTAATCCTAACTCTATCCCTAATGCCAACCATAATCCTACCTCTATCCCTAATGCCAACCCTAATCCTAACTCTATCCCTAATGCCAACCCTAATCCTAACTCTAACCCTAATGCCAACCCAATCCTAACTCTAACCCTAATGCCAACCCTAATCCTAACTCTATCCCTAATGCCAACCCTAATCCTAACTCTAACCCTAATGCCAACCCAATCCTAACTCTAACCCTAACTATCAGTAATGCCAACCCAATCCTAACTCTAACCCTAACTCTATCCCTAATGCCAACCCAATCCTAACTCTAACCCTAATGCCAACCCTAATCCTAACTCTATCCCTAATGCCAACCCAATCTCAACTCTAACCCTAACTATCCCTAATGCCAACCCAATCCTAACTCTAACCCTAACTCTATCCCTAATGCCAACCCAATCCTAACTCTAACCCTAATGCCAACCCAATCCTAACTCTATCCCTAATGCCAACCCAATCCTAACTCTATCCCTAATGCCAACCCAATCCTAACTCTAACCCTAACTATCCCTAATGCCAACCCAATCCTAACTCTAACCCTAACTCTATCCCTAATTCCAACCCAATCCTAACTCTAACCCTAACTATCCCTAATGCCAACCCAATCCTAATTCTAACCCTAACTCTATCCCTAATGCCAACTCAATCCTAACTCTAACCCTAGTGCCAACCCTAATCCTAACTCTATCCCTAATGCCAACCCTAATCCTAACTCTATCCCTAATGCCAACCCTAATCCAAACTCTAACCCTAATGCCAACCCAATCCTAACTCTAACCCTAATGCCAACCCTAATCCTAACTCTAACCCTAATGCCAACCCTAATCCTAACTCTATCCCTAATGCCAAACCCTAATCCTAACTCTAACCCTAATGCCAACCCAATCCTAACTCTATCCCTAATGCTAACCCTAATCCTAACTCTATTCCTAATGCCAACCATAATCCTAACTCTAACCCTAATGCCAACCCAATCCTAACTCTAACCCTAATGCCAACCCTAATCCTAACTCTATCCCTAATGCCAACCCAATCCTAACTCTAACCCTAATACCAACCCTAATCCTAACTCTAAGCCTAATGCCAACCCAATCCTAACTCTAACCCTAATGCCAACCCTAATCCTAACTCTATCCCTAATGCCAAACTAATCCTAACTCTAACCTTAACTATATTCCTAATCCTAACTCTAACCCTAATGCCAACCCTAATCCTAACTCTAACCCTAATGCCAACCCAATACTAACTCTATCCCTAATGCCAACCCAATCCTAACTCTAACCCTAACTCTGTCCCTAATGCCAACCCAATCCTAACTCTAACCCTAACTCTATCCCTAATCCCAACCCAATCCTAACTCTAACCCTAATGCCAACCCTAATCCTAACTCTATCCCTAATGCCAACCATAATCCTAACTCTATCCCTAATGCCAACCCTAATCCTAACTCTATCCCTAATGCCAACCCTAATCCTAACTCTAACCCTAATGCCAACCCAATCCTAACTCTAACCCTAATCCTAACTCTATCCCTAATGCCAACCATAATCCTACCTCTATCCCTAATGCCAACCCTAATCCTAACTCTATCCCTAATGCCAACCCTAATCCTAACTCTAACCCTAATGCCAACCCAATCCTAACTCTAACCCAAATGCCAACCCTAATCCTAACTCTATCCCTAATGCCAACCCTAATCCTAACTCTATCCCTAATGCCAACCCAATCCTAACTCTATCCCTAATGCCAACCCAATCCTAACTCTAACCCTAACTATTCCTAATGCCAACCCAATCCTAACTCTATCCCTAATGCCAACCCAATCCTAACTCTAACCTTAACTATATCCCTAATCCTAACTCTAACCCTAATGCCAACCCTAATCCTAACCCTAACCCTAATGCCAACCCAATCCTAACTCTATCCCTAATGCCAACCCTAATCCTAACTCTAATCCTAACTCTAACTCTAATGCCAACCCTAATCCTAACTCTATCCCTAATGCCAACCCAATCCTAACTCTATCCCTAATGCCAACCCAATCCTAACTCTAACCTTAACTATATCCCTAATCCTAACTCTAACCCTAATGCCAACCCAATCCTAACTCTAACCTTAACTATATCCCTAATCCTAACTCTAACCCAAATGCCAACCCTAATCCTAACTCTAACCCTAATGCCAACCCAATCCTAACTCTAACCCTAACTATTCCTAATGACAACCCAATCCTAACTCTAACCCTAACTCTATCCCTAATGCCAACCCAATCCTAACTCTAACCCTAATGCCAACCCTAATCCTAACTCTAACCCTAATGCCAACCCAATCCTAACTCTAACCCTAACTATCCCTAATGCCAACCCAATCCTAACTCTAACCCTAACTCTATCCCTAATGCCAACCCAATCTTAACTCTAACCCTAATGCCAACCCTAATCCTAACTCTATCCCTAATGTCAACCCAATCTCAACTCTAACCCTAACTATCCCTAATGCCAACCCAATCCTAACTCTAACCCTAACTCTATCCCTAATGCCAACCCAATCCTAACTCTAACCCTAATGCCAACCCAATCCTAACTCTAACCCTAACTATCCCTAATGCCAACCCAATCCTAACTCTAACCCTAACTCTATCCCTAATTCCAACCCAATCCTAACTCTAACCCTAACTATCCCTAATGCCAACCCAATCCTAACTCTAACCCTAACTATCTCTAATGCCAACCCAATCCTAACTCTAACCCTAACTCTATCCCTAATGCCAACCCAATCTTAACTCTAACCCTAATGCCAACCCTAATTCTAACTCTATCCCTAATGCCAACCCAATCTCAACTCTAACCCTAACTATCCCTAATGCCAACCCAATCCTAACTCTAACCCTAACTCTATCCCTAATGCCAACCCAATCCTAACTCTAACCCTAATGCCAACCCAATCCTAACGCTATCCCTAATTGCAACCCAATCCTAACTCTATCCCTAATGCCAACCCAATCCTAACTCTAACCCTAACTATCCCTAATGCCAACCCAATCCTAACTCTAACCCTAACTCTATCCCTAATTCCAACCCAATCCTAACTCTAACCCTAACTATCCCTAATGCCAACCCAATCCTACTTCTAACCCTAACTCTATCCCTAATGCCAACCCAATCCTAACTCTAACCCTAGTGCCAACCCTAATCCTAACTCTATCCCTAATGCCAACCCTAATCCTAACTCTATCCCTAATGCCAACCCTAATCCTAACTCTAACCCTAATGCCAACCCAAACCTAACTCTAACCCTAATGCCAACCCTAATCCTAACTCTATCCCTAATGCCAACCCTAATCCTAACTCTATCCCTAATGCCAACCCTAATCCTAACTCTAACCCTAATGCCAACCCAATCCTAACTCTATCCCTAATGCCAACCCTAATCCTAACTCTATTCCTAATGCAAACCATAATCCTAACTCTAACCCTAATGCCAACCCAATCCTAACTCTAACCCTAATGCCAACCCTAATCCTAACTCTATCCCTAATGCCAACCCAAACCTAACTCTAACCCTAATACCAACCCTAATCCTAACTCTAAGCCTAATGCCAACCCAATCCTAACTCTAACCCTAATGCCAACCCTAATCCTAACTCTATCCCTAATGCCAACCCAATCCTAACTCTAACCTTAACTATATTCCTAATCCTAACTCTAACCCTAATGCCAACCCTAATCCTAACTCTAACCCTAATGCCAACCCAATCCTAACTCTATCCCTAATGCCAACCCAATCCTAACTCTATCCCTAACTCTTTCCCTAATGCCAACCCAATCCTAACTCTAACCCTAACTATCCCTAATGCCAACCCAATCCTAACTCTAACCCTAACTATCCCTAATGCCAACCCAATCCTAACTCTAACCCTAACTCTATCCCTAATGCCAACCCAATCTTAACTCTAACCCTAATGCCAACCCTAATTCTAACTCTATCCCTAATGCCAACCCAATCTCAACTCTAACCCTAACTATCGCTAATGCCAACCCAATCCTAACTCTAACCCTAACTCTATCCCTAATGCCAACCCAATCCTAACTCTAACCCTAATGCCAACCCAATCCTAACGCTATCCCTAATTGCAACCCAATCCTAACTCTATCCCTAATGCCAACCCAATCCTAACTCTAACCCTAACTATCCCTAATGCCAACCCAATCCTAACTCTAACCCTAACTATCCCTAATGCCAACCCAATCCTACTTCTAACCCTAACTCTATCCCTAATGCCAACCCAATCCTAACTCTAACCCTAGTGCCAACCCTAATCCTAACTCTATCCCTAATGCCAACCCTAATCCTAACTCTATCCCTAATGCCAACCCTAATCCTAACTCTAACCCTAATGCCAACCCAATCCTAACTCTAACCCTAATGCCAACCCTAATCCTAACTCTATCCCTAATGCCAACCCTAATCCTAACTCTATCCCTAATGCCAACCCTAATCCTAACTCTAACCCTAATGCCAACCCAATCCTAACTCTATCCCTAATGCCAACCCTAATCCTAACTCTATTCCTAATGCAAACCATAATCCTAACTCTAACCCTAATGCCAACCCAATCCTAACTCTAACCCTAATGCCAACCCTAATCCTAACTCTATCCCTAATGCCAACCCAATCCTAACTCTAACCCTAATACCAACCCTAATCCTAACTCTAAGCCTAATGCCAACCCAATCCTAACTCTAACCCTAATGCCAACCCTAATCCTAACTCTATCCCTAATGCCAACCCAATCCTAACTCTAACCTTAACTATATTCCTAATCCTAACTCTAACCCTAATGCCAACCCTAATCCTAACTCTAACCCTAATGCCAACCCAATCCTAACTCTATCCCTAATGCCAACCCAATCCTAACTCTAACCCTAACTCTTTCCCTAATGCCAACCCAATCCTAACTCTAACCCTAACTCTATCCCTAATCCCAACCCAATCCTAACTCTAACCCTAATGCCAACCCTAATCCTAACTCTATCCCTAATGCCAACCCTAATCCTAACTCTATCCCTAATGCCAACCCTAATCCTAACTCTATCCCTAATGCCAACCCTAATCCTAACTCTAACCCTAATGCCAACCCAATCCTAACTCTAACCCTAATCCTAACTCTATCCCTAATGCCAACCATAATCCTAACTCTATCCCTAATGCCAACCCTAATCCTAACTCTATCCCTAATGCCAACCCTAATCCTAACTCTAACCCTAATGCCAACCCAATCCTAACTCTAACCCTAATGCCAACCCTAATCCTAACTCTAACCCTAACTCTATCCCTAATGCCAACCCAATCTTAACTCTAACCCAAATGCCAACCCTAATCCTAACTCTATCCCTAATGCCAACCCAATCTCAACTCTAACCCTAACTATCCCTAATGCCAACCCAATCCTAACTCTAACCCTAACTCTATCCCTAATGCCAACCCAATCCTAACTCTAACCCTAATGCCAACCCAATCCTAACTCTATCCCTAATGCCAACCCAATCCTAACTCTAACCCTAACTATCCCTAATGCCAACCCAATCCTAACTCTAACCCTAACTCTATCCCTAATTCCAACCCAATCCTAACTCTAACCCTAACTATCCCTAATGCCAACCCAATCCTAACTCTAACCCTAACTCTATCCCTAATGCCAACCCAATCCTAACTCTAACCCTAATGCCAACCCTAATCCTAACTCTATCCCTAATGTCAACCCAATCTCAACTCTAACCCTAACTATCCCTAATGCCAACCCAATCCTAACTCTAACCCTAATGCCAACCCAATCCTAACTCTATCCCTAATGCCAACCCAATCCTAAATCTAACCCTAACTATCCCTAATGCCAACCCAATCCTAACTCTAACCCTAACTCTATCCCTAATTCCAACCCAATCCTAACTCTAACCATAACTATCCCTAATGCAAACCCAATCCTAACTCTAACCCTAACTCTATCCCTAATGCCAACCCAATCCTAACTCTAACCCTAATGCCAACCCTAATCCTAACTCTATCCCTAATGCAAACCCTAATCCTAACTCTATCCCTAATGCAAACCCTAATCCTAACTCTAACCCTAATGCCAACCCAATCCTAACTCTAACCCTAATGCCAACCCTAATCCTAACTCTATCCCTAATGCCAACCCTAATCCTAACTCTATTCCTAATGCCAACCATAATCCTAACTCTAACCCTAATGCCAACCCAATCCTAACTCTAACCCTAATACCAACCCTAATCCTAACTCTACGCCTAATGCCAACCCTAATCCTAACTCTATCCCTAATGCCAACCCTAATCCTAACTCTATCCCTAATGCCAACCCAATCCTAACTCTAACCCTAACTATTCCTAATGCCAACCCAATCCTAACTCTAACCCTAACTCTATCCCTAATGCCAACCCAATCCTAACTCTAACCCTAATGCCAACCCTAATCCTAACTCTAACCCTAATGCCAACCCAATCCTAACTCTAACCCTAACTATCCCTAATGCCAACCCAATCCTAACTCTAACCCTAACTCTATCCCTAATGCCAACCCAATCTTAACTCTAACCCTAATGCCAACCCTAATCCTAACTCTATCCCTAATGCCAACCCAATCTCAACTCTAACCCTAACTATCCCTAATGCCAACCCAATCCTAACTCTAACCCTAACTCTATCCCTAATGCCAACCCAATCCTAACTCTAACCCTAATGCCAACCCAATCCTAACTCTAAACCTAATGCCAACCCAATCCGTAACTCTAACCCTAATGCCAACCCAATCCTAACTCTATCCCTAATGCCAACCCAATCCTAACTCTAACCCTAATGCCAACCCAATCCTAACTCTAACCCTAATGCCAACCCAATCCTAACTCTAACCCTAATGCCAACCCAATCCTAACTCTATCCCTAATGCCAACCCAATCCTAACTCTAACCCTATTGCCAACCCAATCCTAACTCTAACCCTAATGCCAACCCAATCCTAACTCTATCCCTAATGCCAACCCAATCCTAACTCTATCCCTAATGCCAACCCTAATCCTAACTCTAACCCTAATGTCAACCCAATCCTAACTCTAACCCTAATGCCAACCCAATCCTAACTCTAACCCTAACTCTATCCCTAATGCCAACCCAATCCTAACTCTAACCCTAACTCTAACCCTAATGCCAACCCAATCCTAACTCTAACCCTAATGCCAACCCAATCCTAACTCTATCCCTAACGCCAACCCAATCCTAACTCTAACCCTAATGCCAACCCAATCCTAACTCTAACCCTAATGCCAACCCAATCCTAACTCTAACCCTAATGAAAACCCAATCCTAACTCTATCCCTAATGCCAACCCAATCCTAACTCTATCCCTAATGCCAACCCAATCCTAACTCTAACCCTAATGCCAACCCAATCCTTACTCTAACCCTAATGCCAACCCAATCCTAACTCTATCCCTAATGCCAACCCAATCCTAACTCTAACCCTAATGCCAACCCAATCCTAACTCTAACCCTAATGCCAACCCAATCCTAACGCTATCCCTAATGCCAACCCAATCCTATCTCTAACCCTAATGCCAACCCAATCCTAACTCTAACCCTAATGCCAACCCAATCCTAACTCTAACCCTAATGCCAACCCAATCCTAACTCTATCCCTAATGCCAACCCAATCCTAACTCTAACCCTAATGCCAACCCAATCCTAACTCTAACCCTAATGCCAACCCAATCCTAACTCTATCCCTAATGCCAACCCAATCCTAACTCTAACCCTAATGCCAACCCAATACTAACTCTAACCTAATGCCAACCCAATCCTAACTCTAACCATAACTATCCCTAATGCCAACCCAATCCTAACTCTAACCCTAACTCTATCCCTAATGCCAACCCAATCTTAACTCTAACCCTAATGCCAACCCTAATCCTAACTCTATCCCTAATGCCAACCCAATCTCAACTCTAACCCTAACTATCCCTAATGCCAACCCAATCCTAACTCTAACCCTAACTCTATCCCTAATGCCAACCCAATCCTAACTCTAACCCTAATGCCAACCCAATCCTAACTCTAACCCTAACTATTCCTAATTCCAACCCAATCCTAACTCTATCCCTAATGCCAACCCAATCCTAACTCTAACCTTAACTATATCCCTAATCCTAACTCTAACCCTAATGCCAACCCTAATCCTAACCCTAACCCTAATGCCAACCCAATCCTAACTCTATCCCTAATGCCAACCCTAATCCTAACTCTAATCCTAACTCTAACCCTAATGCCAACCCTAATCCTAACTCTATCCCTAATGCCAACCATAATCCTAACTCTATCCCTAATGCCAACCCAATCCTAACTCTAACCTTAACTATATCCCTAATCCTAACTCTAACCCTAATGCCAACCCTAATCCTAACTCTAACCCTAATGCCAACCCAATCCTAACTCTAACCCTAACTATTCCTAATGCCAACCCAATCCTAACTCTAACCCTAACTCTATCCCTAATGCCAACCCAATCCTAACTCTAACCCTAATGCCAACCCTAATCCTAACTCTAACCCTAATGCCAACCCAATCCTAACTCTAACCCTAACTATCCCTAATGCCAACCCAATCCTAACTCTAACCCTAACTCTATCCCTAATGCCAACCCAATCTTAACTCTAACCCTAATGCCAACCCTAATCCTAACTCTGTCCCTAATGCCAACCCAATCTCAACTCTAACCCTAACTATCCCTAATGCCAACCCAATCCTAACTCTAACCCTAACTCTATCCCTAATGCCAACCCAATCCTAACTCTAACCCTAATGCCAACCCAATCCTAACTCTAACCCTAACTATTCCTAATGCCAACCCAATCCTAACTCTATCCCTAATGCCAACCCAATCCTAACTCTAACCTTAACTATATCCCTAATCCTAACTCTAACCCTAATGCCAACCCTAATCCTAACCCTAACCCTAATGCCAACCCAATCCTAACTCTATCCCTAATGCCAACCCTAATCCTAACTCTAATCCTAACTCTAACCCTAATGCCAACCCTAATCCTAACTCTATCCCTAATGCCAACCATAATCCTAACTCTATCCCTAATTCCAACCCAATCCTAACTCTAACCTTAACTATATCCCTAATCCTAACTCTAACCCTAATGCCAACCCTAATCCTAACTCTAACCCTAATGCCAACCCAATCCTAACTCTAACCCTAACTATTCCTAATGCCAACCCAATCCTAACTCTAACCCTAACTCTATCCCTAATGCCAACCCAATCCTAACTCTAACCCTAATGCCAACCCTAATCCTAACTCTAACCCTAATGCCAACCCAATCCTAACTCTAACCCTAACTATCCCTAATGCCAACCCAATCCTAACTCTAACCCTAACTCTATCCCTAATGCCAACCCAATCTTAACTCTAACCCTAATGCCAACCCTAATCCTAACTCTGTCCCTAATGCCAACCCAATCTCAACTCTAACCCTAACTATCCCTAATGCCAACCCAATCCTAACTCTAACCCTAACTCTAACCCTAATGCCAACCCAATCCTAACTCTAACCCTAACTATTCCTAATGCCAACCCAATCCTAACTCTATCCCTAATGCCAACCCAATCCTAACTCTAACCTTAACTATATCCCTAATCCTAACTCTAACCCTAATGCCAACCCTAATCCTAACCCTAACCCTAATGCCAACCCAATCCTAACTCTATCCCTAATGCCAACCCTAATCCTAACTCTAATCCTAACTCTAACCCTAATGCCAACCCTAATCCTAACTCTATCCCTAATGCCAACCATAATCCTAACTCTATCCCTAATGCCAACCCAATCCTAACTCTAACCTTAACTATATCCCTAATCCTAACTCTAACCCTAATACCAACCCAATCCTAACTCTAACCTTAACTATATCCCTAATCCTAACTCTAACCCTAATGACAACCCTAATCCTAACTCTAACCCTAATGCCAACCCAATCCTAACTCTAACCCTAACTATTCCTAATGCCAATCCAATCCTAACTCTAACCCTAACTCTATCCCTAATGCCAACCCAATCCTAATTCTAACCCTAATGCCAACCCTAATCCTAACTCTAACCCTAATGTCAACCCAATCCTAACTCTAACCCTAACTATCCCTAATGCCAACCCAATCCTAACTCTAACCCTAACTCTATCCCTAATGCCAACCCAATCTTAACTCTAACCCTAATGCCAACCCTAATCCTAACTCTATCCCTAATGCGAACCCAATCTCAACTCTAACCCTAACTATCCCTAATGCCAACCCAATCCTAACTCTAACCCTAACTCTATCCCTAATGCCAACCCAATCCTAACTCTATCCCTAATGCCAACCCAATCCTAACTCTATCCCTAATGCCAACCCAATCCTAACTCTAACCCTAACTATCCCTAATGACAACCCAATCCTAACTCTAACCCTAACTCTATCCCTAATTCCAACCCAATCCTAACTCTAACCCTAACTATCCCTAATTTCAACCCAATCCTAACTCTATCCCTAATGCCAACTCAATCCTAACTCTATCCCTAATGCCAACCCAATCCTAACTCTAACCCTAACTATCCCTAATGCCAACCCAATCCTAACTCTAACCCTAACTCTATCCCTAATTCCATCCCAATCCTAACTCTAACCCTAACTATCCCTAATGCCAACCCAATCCTACTTCTAACCCTAACTCTATCCCTAATGCCAACCCAATCCTAACTCTAACCCTAATGCCAACCCCAATCCTAACTCTATCCCTAATGCCAACCCAATCCTAACTCTAACCCTAATGCCAACCCAATCCTAACTCTATCCCTAATGCCAACCCAATCCTAACTCTAACCCTAATGCCAACCCAATCCTAACTCTAACCCTAACTATCCCTAATGCCAACCCAATCCTAACTCTAACCCTAACTCTATCCCTAATGCCAACCCAATCTTAACTCTAACCCTAATGCCAACCCTAATCCTAACTCTATCCCTATTGCCAACCCAATCAAAACTCTAACCCTAACTATCCCTAATGCCAACCCAATCCTAACTCTAACCCTAACTCTATCCCTAATGCCAACCCAATCCTAACTCTAACCCTAATGCCAACCCAATCCTAACTCTAACCCTAACTATTCCTAATGCCAACCCAATCCTAACTCTATCCCTAATGCCAACCCAATCCTAACTCTAACCTTAACTATATCCCTAATCCTAACTCTAACCCTAATGCCAACCCTAATCCTAACCCTAACCCTAATGCCAACCCAATCCTAACTCTATCCCTAATGCCAACCCTAATCCTAACTCTAATCCTAACTCTAACCCTAATGCCAACCCTAATCCTAACTCTATCCCTAATGCCAACCATAATCCTAACTCTATCCCTAATGCCAACCCAATCCTAACTCTAACCTTAACTATATCCCTAATCCTAACTCTAACCCTAATGCCAACCCTAATCCTAACTCTAACCCTAATGCCAACCCAATCCTAACTCTAACCCTAACTATTCCTAATGCCAACCCAATCCTAACTCTAACCCTAACTCTATCCCTAATGCCAACCCAATCCTAACTCTAACCCTAATGCCAACCCTAATCCTAACTTTAACCCTAATGCCAACCCAATCCTAACTCTAACCCTAACTATCCCTAATGCCAACCCAATCCTAACTCTAACCCTAACTCTATCCCTAATGCCAACCCAATCTTAACTCTAACCCTAATGCCAACCCTAATCCTAACTCTATCCCTAATGCCAACCCAATCTCAACTCTAACCCTAACTATCCCTAATGCCAACCCAATCCTAACTCTAACCATAACTCTATCCCTAATGCCAACCCAATCCTAACTCTAACCCTAATGCCAACCCAATCCTAACTCTAACCCTAACTATTCCTAATGCCAACCCAATCCTAACTCTATCCCTAATGCCAACCCAATCCTAACTCTAACCTTAACTATATCCCTAATCCTAACTCTAACCCTAATGCCAACCCTAATCCTAACTCTATCCCTAATGCCAACCATAATCCTAACTCTATCCCTAATGCCAACCCAATCCTAACTCTAACATTAACTATATCCCTAATCCTAACTCTAACCCTAATACCAACCCAATCCTAACTCTAACCTTAACTATATCCCTAATCCTAACTCTAACCCTAATGCCAACCCTAATCCTAACTCTAACCCTAATGCCAACCCAATCCTAACTCTAACCCTAACTATTCCTAATGCCAACCCAATCCTAACTCTAACCCTAACTCTATCCCTAATGCCAACCCAATCCTAACTCTAACCCTAATGCCAACCCTAATCCTAACTCTAACCCTAATGCCAACCCAATCCTAACTCTAACCCTAACTATCCCTAATGCCAACCCAATCTTAACTCTAACCCTAACTCTATCCCTAATGCCAACCCAATCTTAACTCTAACCCTAATGCCAACCCTAATCCTAATTCTATCCCTAATGCCAACCCAATCTCAACTCTAACCCTAACTATCCCTAATGCCAACCCAATCCTAACTCTAACCCTAACTCTATCCCTAATGCCAACCCAATCCTAACTCTAACCCTAATGCCAACCCAATCCTAACTCTATCCCTAATGCCAACCCAATCCTAAATCTATCCCTAATGCCAACCCAATCCTAACTCTAACCCTAACTATCCCTAATGCCAACCCAATCCTAACTCTAACCCTAACTCTATCCCTAATTCCAACCCAATCCTAACTCTAACCCTAACTATCCCTAATGCCAACCCAATCCTAATTCTAACCCTAACTCTATCCCTAATGCCAACTCAATCCTAACTCTAACCCTAGTGCCAACCCTAATCCTAACTCTATCCCTAATGCCAACCCTAATCCTAACTCTATCCCTAATGCCAACCCTAATCCTAACTCTAACCCTAATGCCAACCCAATCCTAACTCTAACCCTAATGCCAACCCTAATTCTAACTCTAACCCTAATGCCAACCCTAATCCTAACTCTATCCCTAATGCCAACCCTAATCCTAACTCTAACCCTAATGCCAACCCAATCCTAACTCTATCCCTAATGCCAACCCTAATCCTAACTCTATTCCTAATGCCAACCATAATCCTAACTCTAACCCTAATGCCAACCCAATCCTAACTCTAACCCTAATGCCAACCCTAATCCTAACTCTATCCCTAATGCCAACCCAATCCTAACTCTATCCCTAATGCCAACCATAATCCTAACTCTATCCCTAATGGAACCATAATCCTAACTCTATCCCTAATGGAACCATAATCCTAACTCTATCCCTAATGCCAACCCAATCCTAACTCTATCCCTAATGCCAACCATAATCCTAACTCTATCCCTAACTCTATCCCTAATGCCAACTCAATCCTAACTCTAACCCTAGTGCCAACCCTAATCCTAACTCTATCCCTAATGCCAACCCTAATCCTAACTCTATCCCTAATGCCAACCCTAATCCAAACTCTAACCCTAATGCCAACCCAATCCTAACTCTAACCCTAATGCCAACCCTAATCCTAACTCTAACCCTAATGCCAACCCTAATCCTAACTCTATCCCTAATGCCAACCCTAATCCTAACTCTAACCCTAATGCCAACCCAATCCTAACTCTATCCCTAATGCCAACCCTAATCCTAACTCTATTCCTAATGCCAACCATAATCCTAACTCTAACCCTAATGCCAACCCAATCCTAACTCTAACCCTAATGCCAACCCTAATCCTAACTCTATCCCTAATGCCAACCCAATCCTAACTCTAACCCTAATACCAACCCTAATCCTAACTCTAAGCCTAATGCCAACCCAATCCTAACTCTAACCCTAATGCCAACCCTAATCCTAACTCTATCCCTAATGCCAACCTAATCCTAACTCTAACCTTAACTATATTCCTAATCCTAACTCTAACCCTAATGCCAACCCTAATCCTAACTCTAACCCTAATGCCAACCCAATCCTAACTCTATCCCTAATGCCAACCCAATCCTAACTCTAACCTTAACTCTGTCCCTAATGCCAACCCAATCCTAACTCTAACCCTAACTCTATCCCTAATCCCAACCCAATCCTAACTCTAACCCTAATGCCAACCCTAATCCTAACTCTATCCCTAATGCCAACCCTAATCCTAACTCTAACCCTAATGCCAACCCAATCCTAACTCTAACCCTAATCCTAACTCTATCCCTAATGCCAACCATAATCCTACCTCTATCCCTAATGCCAACCCTAATCCTAACTCTATCCCTAATGCCAACCCTAATCCTAACTCTAACCCTAATGCCAACCCAATCCTAACTCTAACCCTAATGCCAACCCTAATCCTAACTCTATCACTAATGCCAACCCTAATCCTAACTCTAACCCTAATGCCAACCCTAATCCTAACTCTATCCCTAATGCCAACCCTAATCCTAACTCTATCCCTAATCCCAACCCTAATCCTAACTCTAACCCTAATGCCAACCCAATCCTAACTCTATCCCTAATGCCAACCCTAATCCTAACTCTATTCCTAATGCAAACCATAATCCTATACCCAAAGCCTAATGCCAACCCAATCCTAACTCTAACCCTAATGCCAACCCTAATCCTAACTCTATCCCTAATGCCAACCCAATCCTAACTCTAACCTTAACTATATTCCTAATCCTAACTCTAACCCTAATGCCAACCCTAATCCTAACTCTAACCCTAATGCCAACCCAATCCTAACTCTATCCCTAATGCCAACCCAATCCTAACTCTAACCCTAACTCTATCCCTAATGCCAACCCAATCCTAACTCTAACCCTAACTCTATCCCTAATCCCAACCCAATCCTAACTCTAACCCTAATGCCAACCCTAATCCTAACTCTATCCCTAATGCCAACCCTAATCCTAACTCTATCCCTAATGCCAACCCTAATCCTAACTCTATCCCTAATGCCAACCCTAATCCTAACTCTAACCCTAATGCCAACCCAATCCTAACTCTAACCCTAATCCTAACTCTATCCCTAATGCCAACCATAATCCTAACTCTATCCCTAATGCCAACCCTAATCCTAACTCTATCCCTAATGCCAACCCTAATCCTAACTCTAACCCTAATGCCAACCCAATCCTAACTCTAACCCTAATGCCAACCCTAATCCTAACTCTAACCCTAACTCTATCCCTAATGCCAACCCAATCTTAACTCTAACCCTAATGCCAACCCTAATCCTAATTCTATCCCTAATGCCAACCCAATCTCAACTCTAACCCTAACTATCCCTAATGCCAACCCAATCCTAACTCTAACCCTAACTCTATCCCTAATGCCAACCCAATCCTAACTCTAACCCTAATGCCAACCCAATCCTAACTCTATCCCTAATGCCAACCCAATCCTAACTCTATCCCTAATGCCAACCCAATCCTAACTCTAACCCTAACTATCCCTAATGCCAACCCAATCCTAACTCTAACCCTAACTCTATCCCTAATTCCAACCCAATCCTAACTCTAACCCTAACTATCCCTAATGCCAACCCAATCCTAATTCTAACCCTAACTCTATCCCTAATGCCAACTCAATCCTAACTCTAACCCTAGTGCCAACCCTAATCCTAACTCTATCCCTAATGCCAACCCTAATCCTAACTCTATCCCTAATGCCAACCCTAATCCTAACTCTAACCCTAATGCCAACCCAATCCTAACTCTAACCCTAATGCCAACCCTAATTCTAACTCTAACCCTAATGCCAACCCTAATCCTAACTCTATCCCTAATGCCAACC
Organism: Rana muscosa; assembly: GCA_029206835.1. Classification (NCBI taxonomy): domain Eukaryota; kingdom Metazoa; phylum Chordata; class Amphibia; order Anura; family Ranidae; genus Rana; species Rana muscosa. The sequence goes on from JARGYO010005606.1 coordinate 52,904, forward strand.
CTAATCCTAACTCTAACCCTAATGCCAACCCAATCCTAACTCTATCCCTAATGCCAACCCTAATCCTAACTCTATTCCTAATGCCAACCATAATCCTAACTCTAACCCTAATGCCAACCCAATCCTAACTCTAACCCTAATGCCAACCCTAATCCTAACTCTATCCCTAATGCCAACCCAATCCTAACTCTATCCCTAATGCCAACCATAATCCTAACTCTATCCCTAATGGAACCATAATCCTAACTCTATCCCTAATGGAACCATAATCCTAACTCTATCCCTAATGCCAACCCAATCCTAACTCTATCCCTAATGCCAACCATAATCCTAACTCTATCCCTAACTCTATCCCTAATGCCAACTCAATCCTAACTCTAACCCTAGTGCCAACCCTAATCCTAACTCTATCCCTAATGCCAACCCTAATCCTAACTCTATCCCTAATGCCAACCCTAATCCAAACTCTAACCCTAATGCCAACCCAATCCTAACTCTAACCCTAATGCCAACCCTAATCCTAACTCTAACCCTAATGCCAACCCTAATCCTAACTCTATCCCTAATGCCAACCCTAATCCTAACTCTAACCCTAATGCCAACCCAATCCTAACTCTATCCCTAATGCCAACCCTAATCCTAACTCTATTCCTAATGCCAACCATAATCCTAACTCTAACCCTAATGCCAACCCAATCCTAACTCTAACCCTAATGCCAACCCTAATCCTAACTCTATCCCTAATGCCAACCCAATCCTAACTCTAACCCTAATACCAACCCTAATCCTAACTCTAAGCCTAATGCCAACCCAATCCTAACTCTAACCCTAATGCCAACCCTAATCCTAACTCTATCCCTAATGCCAACCTAATCCTAACTCTAACCTTAACTATATTCCTAATCCTAACTCTAACCCTAATGCCAACCCTAATCCTAACTCTAACCCTAATGCCAACCCAATCCTAACTCTATCCCTAATGCCAACCCAATCCTAACTCTAACCTTAACTCTGTCCCTAATGCCAACCCAATCCTAACTCTAACCCTAACTCTATCCCTAATCCCAACCCAATCCTAACTCTAACCCTAATGCCAACCCTAATCCTAACTCTATCCCTAATGCCAACCCTAATCCTAACTCTAACCCTAATGCCAACCCAATCCTAACTCTAACCCTAATCCTAACTCTATCCCTAATGCCAACCATAATCCTACCTCTATCCCTAATGCCAACCCTAATCCTAACTCTATCCCTAATGCCAACCCTAATCCTAACTCTAACCCTAATGCCAACCCAATCCTAACTCTAACCCTAATGCCAACCCTAATCCTAACTCTATCCCTAATGCCAACCCTAATCCTAACTCTAACCCTAATGCCAACCCTAATCCTAACTCTATCCCTAATGCCAACCCTAATCCTAACTCTATCCCTAATCCCAACCCTAATCCTAACTCTAACCCTAATGCCAACCCAATCCTAACTCTATCCCTAATGCCAACCCTAATCCTAACTCTATTCCTAATGCAAACCATAATCCTATACCCAAAGCCTAATGCCAACCCAATCCTAACTCTAACCCTAATGCCAACCCTAATCCTAACTCTATCCCTAATGCCAACCCAATCCTAACTCTAACCTTAACTATATTCCTAATCCTAACTCTAACCCTAATGCCAACCCTAATCCTAACTCTAACCCTAATGCCAACCCAATCCTAACTCTATCCCTAATGCCAACCCAATCCTAACTCTAACCCTAACTCTATCCCTAATGCCAACCCAATCCTAACTCTAACCCTAACTCTATCCCTAATCCCAACCCAATCCTAACTCTAACCCTAATGCCAACCCTAATCCTAACTCTATCCCTAATGCCAACCCTAATCCTAACTCTATCCCTAATGCCAACCCTAATCCTAACTCTATCCCTAATGCCAACCCTAATCCTAACTCTAACCCTAATGCCAACCCAATCCTAACTCTAACCCTAATCCTAACTCTATCCCTAATGCCAACCATAATCCTAACTCTATCCCTAATGCCAACCCTAATCCTAACTCTATCCCTAATGCCAACCCTAATCCTAACTCTAACCCTAATGCCAACCCAATCCTAACTCTAACCCTAATGCCAACCCTAATCCTAACTCTAACCCTAACTCTATCCCTAATGCCAACCCAATCTTAACTCTAACCCAAATGCCAACCCTAATCCTAACTCTATCCCTAATGCCAACCCAATCTCAACTCTAACCCTAACTATCCCTAATGCCAACCCAATCCTAACTCTAACCCTAACTCTATCCCTAATGCCAACCCAATCCTAACTCTAACCCTAATGCCAACCCAATCCTAACTCTATCCCTAATGCCAACCCAATCCTAACTCTATCCCTAATGCCAACCCAATCCTAACTCTAACCCTAACTATCCCTAATGCCAACCCAATCCTAACTCTAACCCTAACTCTATCCCTAATTCCAACCCAATCCTAACTCTAACCCTAACTATCCCTAATGCCAACCCAATCCTAATTCTAACCCTAACTCTATCCCTAATGCCAACTCAATCCTAACTCTAACCCTAGTGCCAACCCTAATCCTAACTCTATCCCTAATGCCAACCCTAATCCTAACTCTATCCCTAATGCCAACCCTAATCCTAACTCTAACCCTAATGCCAACCCAATCCTAACTCTAACCCTAATGCCAACCCTAATTCTAACTCTAACCCTAATGCCAACCCTAATCCTAACTCTATCCCTAATGCCAACCCTAATCCTAACTCTAACCCTAATGCCAACCCAATCCTAACTCTATCCCTAATGCCAACCCTAATCCTAACTCTATTCCCAATGCCAACCATAATCCTAACTCTAACCCTAATGCCAACCCAATCCTAACTCTAACCCTAATGCCAACCCTAATCCTAACTCTATCCCTAATGCCAACCCAATCCTAACTCTATCCCTAATGCCAACCATAATCCTAACTCTATCCCTAATGGAACCATAATCCTAACTCTATCCCTAATGGAACCATAATCCTAACTCTATCCCTAATGCCAACCCAATCCTAACTCTATCCCTAATGCCAACCATAATCCTAACTCTATCCCTAACTCTATCCCTAATGCCAACTCAATCCTAACTCTAACCCTAGTGCCAACCCTAATCCTAACTCTATCCCTAATGCCAACCCTAATCCTAACTCTATCCCTAATGCCAACCCTAATCCAAACTCTAACCCTAATGCCAACCCAATCCTAACTCTAACCCTAATGCCAACCCTAATCCTAACTCTAACCCTAATGCCAACCCTAATCCTAACTCTATCCCTAATGCCAACCCTAATCCTAACTCTAACCCTAATGCCAACCCAATCCTAACTCTATCCCTAATGCCAACCCTAATCCTAACTCTATTCCTAATGCCAACCATAATCCTAACTCTAACCCTAATGCCAACCCAATCCTAACTCTAACCCTAATGCCAACCCTAATCCTAACTCTATCCCTAATGCCAACCCAATCCTAACTCTAACCCTAATACCAACCCTAATCCTAACTCTAAGCCTAATGCCAACCCAATCCTAACTCTAACCCTAATGCCAACCCTAATCCTAACTCTATCCCTAATGCCAACCTAATCCTAACTCTAACCTTAACTATATTCCTAATCCTAACTCTAACCCTAATGCCAACCCTAATCCTAACTCTAACCCTAATGCCAACCCAATCCTAACTCTATCCCTAATGCCAACCCAATCCTAACTCTAACCTTAACTCTGTCCCTAATGCCAACCCAATCCTAACTCTAACCCTAACTCTATCCCTAATCCCAACCCAATCCTAACTCTAACCCTAATGCCAACCCTAATCCTAACTCTATCCCTAATGCCAACCCTAATCCTAACTCTAACCCTAATGCCAACCCAATCCTAACTCTAACCCTAATCCTAACTCTATCCCTAATGCCAACCATAATCCTACCTCTATCCCTAATGCCAACCCTAATCCTAACTCTATCCCTAATGCCAACCCTAATCCTAACTCTAACCCTAATGCCAACCCAATCCTAACTCTAACCCTAATGCCAACCCTAATCCTAACTCTATCCCTAATGCCAACCCTAATCCTAACTCTAACCCTAATGCCAACCCTAATCCTAACTCTATCCCTAATGCCAACCCTAATCCTAACTCTATCCCTAATCCCAACCCTAATCCTAACTCTAACCCTAATGCCAACCCAATCCTAACTCTATCCCTAATGCCAACCCTAATCCTAACTCTATTCCTAATGCAAACCATAATCCTATACCCAAAGCCTAATGCCAACCCAATCCTAACTCTAACCCTAATGCCAACCCTAATCCTAACTCTATCCCTAATGCCAACCCAATCCTAACTCTAACCTTAACTATATTCCTAATCCTAACTCTAACCCTAATGCCAACCCTAATCCTAACTCTAACCCTAATGCCAACCCAATCCTAACTCTATCCCTAATGCCAACCCAATCCTAACTCTAACCCTAACTCTATCCCTAATGCCAACCCAATCCTAACTCTAACCCTAACTCTATCCCTAATCCCAACCCAATCCTAACTCTAACCCTAATGCCAACCCTAATCCTAACTCTATCCCTAATGCCAACCCTAATCCTAACTCTATCCCTAATGCCAACCCTAATCCTAACTCTATCCCTAATGCCAACCCTAATCCTAACTCTAACCCTAATGCCAACCCAATCCTAACTCTAACCCTAATCCTAACTCTATCCCTAATGCCAACCATAATCCTAACTCTATCCCTAATGCCAACCCTAATCCTAACTCTATCCCTAATGCCAACCCTAATCCTAACTCTAACCCTAATGCCAACCCAATCCTAACTCTAACCCTAATGCCAACCCTAATCCTAACTCTAACCCTAACTCTATCCCTAATGCCAACCCAATCTTAACTCTAACCCAAATGCCAACCCTAATCCTAACTCTATCCCTAATGCCAACCCAATCTCAACTCTAACCCTAACTATCCCTAATGCCAACCCAATCCTAACTCTAACCCTAACTCTATCCCTAATGCCAACCCAATCCTAACTCTAACCCTAATGCCAACCCAATCCTAACTCTATCCCTAATGCCAACCCAATCCTAACTCTAACCCTAACTATCCCTAATGCCAACCCAATCCTAACTCTAACCCTAACTCTATCCCTAATTCCAACCCAATCCTAACTCTAACCCTAACTATCCCTAATGCCAACCCAATCCTAACTCTAACCCTAACTCTATCCCTAATGCCAACCCAATCTTAACTCTAACCCTAATGCCAACCCTAATCCTAACTCTATCCCTAATGTCAACCCAATCTCAACTCTAACCCTAACTATCCCTAATGCCAACCCAATCCTAACTCTAACCCTAACTCTATCCCTAATGCCAACCCAATCCTAACTCTATCCCTAATGCCAACCCAATCCTAAATCTAACCCTAACTATCCCTAATGCCAACCCAATCCTAACTCTAACCCTAACTCTATCCCTAATTCCAACCCAATCCTAACTCTAACCATAACTATCCCTAATGCAAACCCAATCCTAACTCTAACCCTAACTCTATCCCTAATGCCAACCCAATCCTAACTCTAACCCTAATGCCAACCCTAATCCTAACTCTATCCCTAATGCAAACCCTAATCCTAACTCTATCCCTAATGCAAACCCTAATCCTAACTCTAACCCTAATGCCAACCCAATCCTAACTCCAACCCTAATGCCAACCCTAATCCTAACTCTATCCCTAATGCCAACCCTAATCCTAACTCTATTCCTAAAGCCAACCATAATCCTAACTCTAACCCTAATGCCAACCCAATACTAACTCTAACCCTAATGCCAACCCTAATCCTAACTCTATCCCTAATGCCAACCCAATCCTAACTCTAACCCTAACTCTGTCCCTAATGCCAACCCAATCCTAACTCTAACCCTAACTCTATCCCTAATCCCAACCCAATCCTAACTCTAACCCTAATGCCAACCCTAATCCTAACTCTATCCCTAATGCCAACCATAATCCTAACTCTATCCCTAATGCCAACCCTAATCCTAACTCTATCCCTAATGCCAACCCTAATCCTAACTCTAACCCTAATGCCAACCCAATCCTAACTCTAACCCTAATCCTAACTCTATCCCTAATGCCAACCATAATCCTACCTCTATCCCTAATGCCAACCCTAATCCTAACTCTATCCCTAATGCCAACCCTAATCCTAACTCTAACCCTAATGCCAACCCACTCCTAACTCTAACCCTAATGCCAACCCTAATCCTAACTCTATCCCTAATGCCAACCCTAATCCTAACTCTATCCCTAATGCCAACCCTAATCCTAACTCTATCCCTAATGCCAACCCAATCCTAACTCTAACCCTAATGCCAACCCAATCCTAACTCTAACCCTAACTATTCCTAATGCCAACCCAATCCTAACTCTATCCCTAATGCCAACCCAATCCTAACTCTAACCTTAACTATATCCCTAATCCTAACTCTAACCCTAATGCCAACCCTAATCCTAACCCTAATGCCAACCCAATCCTAACTCTATCCCTAATGCCAACCCTAATCCTAACTCTAATCCTAACTCTAACTCTAATGCCAACCCTAATCCTAACTCTATCCCTAATGCCAACCCAATCCTAACTCTATCCCTAATGCCAACCCAATCCTAACTCTAACCTTAACTATATCCCTAATCCTAACTCTAACCCTAATGCCAACCCAATCCTAACTCTAACCTTAACTATATCCCTAATCCTAACTCTAACCCTAATGCCAACCCTAATCCTAACTCTAACCCTAATGCCAACCCAATCCTAACTCTAACCCTAACTATTCCTAATGACAACCCAATCCTAACTCTAACCCTAACTCTATCCCTAATGCCAACCCAATCCTAACTCTAACCCTAATGTCAACCCTAATCCTAACTCTAACCCTAATGCCAACCCAATCCTAACTCTAACCCTAACTATCCCTAATGCCAACCCAATCCTAACTCTAACCCTAACTCTATCCCTAATGCCAACCCAATCTTAACTCTAACCCTAATGCCAACCCTAATCCTAACTCTTTCCCTAATGTCAACCCAATCTCAACTCTAACCCTAACTATCCCTAATGCCAACCCAATCCTAACTCTAACCCTAACTCTATCCCTAATGCCAACCCAATCCTAACTCTAACCCTAATGCCAACCCAATCCTAACTCTATCCCTAATGCCAACCCAATCCTAACTCTAACCCTAACTATCCCTAATGCCAACCCAATCCTAACTCTAACCCTAACTCTATCCCTAATTCCAACCCAATCCTAACTCTAACCCTAACTATCCCTAATGCCAACCCAATCCTAACTCTAACCCTAACTATCCCTAATGCCAACCCAATCCTAACTCTAACCCTAACTCTATCCCTAATGCCAACCCAATCTTAACTCTAACCCTAATGCCAACCCTAATCCTAACTCTATCCCTAATGCCAACCCAATCTCAACTCTAACCCTAACTATCCCTAATGCCAACCCAATCCTAACTCTAACCCTAACTCTATCCCTAATGCCAACCCAATCCTAACTCTAACCCTAATGCCAACCCAATCCTAACGCTATCCCTAATTGCAACCCAATCCTAACTCTATCCCTAATGCCAACCCAATACTAACTCTAACCCTAACTATCCCTAATGCCAACCCAATCCTAACTCTAACCCTAACTCTATCCCTAATTCCAACCCAATCCTAACTCTAACCCTAACTATCCCTAATGCCAACCCAATCCTACTTCTAACCCTAACTCTATCCCTAATGCCAACCCAATCCTAACTCTAACCCTAGTGCCAACCCTAATCCTAACTCTATCCCTAATGCCAACCCTAATCCTAACTCTATCCCTAATGCCAACCCTAATCCTAACTCTAACCCTAATGCCAACCCAATCCTAACTCTAACCCTAATGCCAACCCTAAACCTAACTCTATCCCTAATGCCAACCCTAATCCTAACTCTATCCCTAATGCCAACCCTAATCCTAACTCTATCCCTAATGCCAACCCAATCCTAACTCTATCCCTAATGCCAACCCTAATCCTAACTCTATTCCTAATGCAAACCATAATCCTAGCTCTAACCCTAATGCCAACCCAATCCTAACTCTAACCCTAATGCCAACCCTAATCCTAACTCTATCCCTAATGCCAACCCAATCCTAACTCTAACCCTAATACCAACCCTAATCCTAACTCTAAGCCTAATGCCAACCCAATCCTAACTCTAACCCTAATGCCAACCCTAATCCTAACTCTATCCCTAATGCCAACCCAATCCTAACTCTAACCTTAACTATATTCCTAATCCTAACTCTAACCCTAATGCCAACCCTAATCCTAACTCTAACCCTAATGCCAACCCAATCCTAACTCTATCCCTAATGCCAACCCAATCCTAACTCTAACCCTAACACTATCCCTAATGCCAACCCAATCCTAACTCTAACCCTAACTCTATCCCTAATCCCAACCCAATCCTAACTCTAACCCTAATGCCAACCCTAATCCTAACTCTATCCCTAATGCCAACCCTAATCCTAACTCTATCCCTAATGCCAACCCTAATCCTAACTCTATCACTAATGTCAACCCTAATCCTAACTCTAACCCTAATGCCAACCCAATCCTAACTCTAACCCTAATCCTAACTCTATCCCTAATGCCAACCATAATCCTAACTCTATCCCTAATGCCAACCCTAATCCTAACTCTATCCCTAATGCCAACCCTAATCCTAACTCTAACCCTAATGCCAACCCAATCCTAACTCTAACCCTAATGCCAACCCAATCCTAACTCTAACCCTAACTCTATCCCTAATGCCAACCCAATCTTAACTCTAACCCAAATGCCAACCCTAATCCTAACTCTATCCCTAATGCCAACCCAATCTCAACTCTAACCCTAACTATCCCTAATGCCAACCCAATCCTAACTCTAACCCTAACTCTATCCCTAATGCCAACCCAATCCTAACTCTAACCCTAATGCCAACCCAATCCTAACTCTATCCCTAATGCCAACCCAATCCTAACTCTAACCCTAACTATCCCTAATGCCAACCCAATCCTAACTCTAACCCTAACTCTATCCCTAATTCCAACCCAATCCTAACTCTAACCCTAACTATCCCTAATGCCAACCCAATCCTAACTCTAACCCTAACTCTATCCCTAATGCCAACCCAATCTTAACTCTAACCCTAATGCCAACCCTAATCCTAACTCTATCCCTAATGTCAACCCAATCTCAACTCTAACCCTAACTATCCCTAATGCCAACCCAATCCTAACTCAAACCCTAACTCTATCCCTAATGCCAACCCAATCCTAACTCTATCCCTAATGCCAACCCAATCCTAAATCTAACCCTAACTATCCCTAATGCCAACCCAATCCTAACTCTAACCCTAACTCTATCCCTAATTCCAACCCAATCCTAACTCTAACCATAACTATCCCTAATGCAAACCCAATCCTAACTCTAACCCTAACTCTATCCCTAATGCCAACCCAATCTTAACTCTAACCCTAATGCCAACCCTAATCCTAACTCTATCCCTAATGCAAACCCTAATCCTAACTCTATCCCTAATGCAAACCCTAATCCTAACTCTAACCCTAATGCCAACCCAATCCTAACTCTAACCCTAATGCCAACCCTAATCCTAACTCTATCCCTAATGCCAACCCTAATCCTAACTCTATTCCTAATGCCAACCATAATCCTAACTCTAACCCTAATGCCAACCCAATACTAACTCTAACCCTAATGCCAACCCTAATCCTAACTCTATCCCTAATGCCAACCCAATCCTAACTCTAACCCTAACTCTGTCCCTAATGCCAACCCAATCCTAACTCTAACCCTAACTCTATCCCTAATCCCAACCCAATCCTAACTCTAACCCTAATGCCAACCCTAATCCTAACTCTATCCCTAATGCCAACCATAATCCTAACTCTATCCCTAATGCCAACCCTAATCCTAACTCTATCCCTAATGCCAACCCTAATCCTAACTCTAACCCTAATGCCAACCCAATCCTAACTCTAACCCTAATCCTAACTCTATCCCTAATGCCAACCATAATCCTACCTCTATCCCTAATGCCAACCCTAATCCTAACTCTATCCCTAATGCCAACCCTAATCCTAACTCTAACCCTAATGCCAACCCACTCCTAACTCTAACCCTAATGCCAACCCTAATCCTAACTCTATCCCTAATGCCAACCCTAATCCTAACTCTATCCCTAATGCCAACCCTAATCCTAACTCTATCCCTAATGCCAACCCAATCCTAACTCTATCCCTAATGCCAACCCAATCCTAACTCTAACCTTAACTATATCCCTAATCCTAACTCTAACCCTAATGCCAACCCTAATCCTAACCCTAATGCCAACCCAATCCTAACTCTATCCCTAATGCCAACCCTAATCCTAACTCTAATCCTAACTCTAACTCTAATGCCAACCCTAATCCTAACTCTATCCCTAATGCCAACCCAATCCTAACTCTATCCCTAATGCCAACCCAATCCTAACTCTAACCTTAACTATATCCCTAATCCTAACTCTAACCCTAATGCCAACCCAATCCTAACTCTAACCTTAACTATATCCCTAATCCTAACTCTAACCCTAATGCCAACCCTAATCCTAACTCTAACCCTAATGCCAACCCAATCCTAACTCTAACCCTAACTATTCCTAATGACAACCCAATCCTAACTCTAACCCTAACTCTATCCCTAATGCCAACCCAATCCTAACTCTAACCCTAATGCCAACCCTAATCCTAACTCTAACCCTAATGCCAACCCAATCCTAACTCTAACCCTAACTATCCCTAATGCCAACCCAATCCTAACTCTAACCCTAACTCTATCCCTAATGCCAACCCAATCTTAACTCTAACCCTAATGCCAACCCTAATCCTAACTCTATCCCTAATGTCAACCCAATCTCAACTCTAACCCTAACTATCCCTAATGCCAACCCAATCCTAACTCTAACCCTAACTCTATCCCTAATGCCAACCCAATCCTAACTCTAACCCTAATGCCAACCCAATCCTAACTCTATCCCTAATGCCAACCCAATCCTAACTCTAACCCTAACTATCCCTAATGCCAACCCAATCCTAACTCTAACCCTAACTCTATCCCTAATTCCAACCCAATCCTAACTCTAACCCTAACTATCCCTAATGCCAACCCAATCCTAACTCTAACCCTAACTATCCCTAATGCCAACCCAATCCTAACTCTAACCCTAACTCTATCCCTAATGCCAACCCAATCTTAACTCTAACCCTAATGCCAACCCTAATCCTAACTCTATCCCTAATGCCAACCCAATCTCAACTCTAACCCTAACTATCCCTAATGCCAACCCAATCCTAACTCTAACCCTAACTCTATCCCTAATGCCAACCCAATCCTAACTCTAACCCTAATGCCAACCCAATCCTAACGCTATCCCTAATTGCAACCCAATCCTAACTCTATCCCTAATGCCAACCCAATACTAACTCTAACCCTAACTATCCCTAATGCCAACCCAATCCTAACTCTAACCCTAACTCTATCCCTAATTCCAACCCAATCCTAACTCTAACCCTAACTATCCCTAATGCCAACCCAATCCTACTTCTAACCCTAACTCTATCCCTAATGCCAACCCAATCCTAACTCTAACCCTAGTGCCAACCCTAATCCTAACTCTATCCCTAATGCCAACCCTAATCCTAACTCTATCCCTAATGCCAACCCTAATCCTAACTCTAACCCTAATGCCAACCCAATCCTAACTCTAACCCTAATGCCAACCCTAATCCTAACTCTATCCCTAATGCCAACCCTAATCCTAACTCTATCCCTAATGCCAACCCTAATCCTAACTCTAACCCTAATGCCAACCCAATCCTAACTCTATCCCTAATGCCAACCCTAATCCTAACTCTATTCCTAATGCAAACCATAATCCTAGCTCTAACCCTAATGCCAACCCAATCCTAACTCTAACCCTAATGCCAACCCTAATCCTAACTCTATCCCTAATGCCAACCCAATCCTAACTCTAACCCTAATACCAACCCTAATCCTAACTCTAAGCCTAATGCCAACCCAATCCTAACTCTAACCCTAATGCCAACCCTAATCCTAACTCTATCCCTAATGCCAACCCAATCCTAACTCTAACCTTAACTATATTCCTAATCCTAACTCTAACCCTAATGCCAACCCTAATCCTAACTCTAACCCTAATGCCAACCCAATCCTAACTCTATCCCTAATGCCAACCCAATCCTAACTCTAACCCTAACACTATCCCTAATGCCAACCCAATCCTAACTCTAACCCTAACTCTATCCCTAATCCCAACCCAATCCTAACTCTAACCCTAATGCCAACCCTAATCCTAACTCTATCCCTAATGCCAACCCTAATCCTAACTCTATCCCTAATGCCAACCCTAATCCTAACTCTATCCCTAATGCCAACCCTAATCCTAACTCTAACCCTAATGCCAACCCAATCCTAACTCTAACCCTAATCCTAACTCTATCCCTAATGCCAACCATAATCCTAACTCTATCCCTAATGCCAACCCTAATCCTAACTCTATCCCTAATGCCAACCCTAATCCTAACTCTAACCCTAATGCCAACCCAATCCTAACTCTAACCCTAATGCCAACCCAATCCTAACTCTAACCCTAACTCTATCCCTAATGCCAACCCAATCTTAACTCTAACCCAAATGCCAACCCTAATCCTAACTCTATCCCTAATGACAACCCAATCTCAACTCTAACCCTAACTATCCCTAATGCCAACCCAATCCTAACTCTAACCCTAACTCTATCCCTAATGCCAACCCAATCCTAACTCTAACCCTAATGCCAACCCAATCCTAACTCTATCCCTAATGCCAACCCAATCCTAACTCTAACCCTAACTATCCCTAATGCCAACCCAATCCTAACTCTAACCCTAACTCTATCCCTAATTCCAACCCAATCCTAACTCTAACCCTAACTATCCCTAATGCCAACCCAATCCTAACTCTAACCCTAACTCTATCCCTAATGCCAACCCAATCTTAACTCTAACCCTAATGCCAACCCTAATCCTAACTCTATCCCTAATGTCAACCCAATCTCAACTCTAACCCTAACTATCCCTAATGCCAACCCAATCCTAACTCTAACCCTAACTCTATCCCTAATGCCAACCCAATCCTAACTCTAACCCTAATGCCAACCCAATCCTAACTCTATCCCTAATGCCAACCCAATCCTAAATCTAACCCTAACTATCCCTAATGCCAACCCAATCCTAACTCTAACCCTAACTCTATCCCTAATTCCAACCCAATCCTAACTCTAACCATAACTATCCCTAATGCAAACCCAATCTTAACTCTAACCCTAACTCTATCCCTAATGCCAACCCAATCCTAACTCTAACCCTAATGCCAACCCTAATCCTAACTCTATCCCTAATGCAAACCCTAATCCTAACTCTATCCCTAATGCAAACCCTAATCCTAACTCTAACCCTAATGCCAACCCAATCCTAACTCTAACCCTAATGCCAACCCTAATCCTAACTCTATCCCTAATGTCAACCCTAATCCTAACTCTATTCCTAATGCCAACCATAATCCTAACTCTAACCCTAATGCCAACCCAATACTAACTCTAACCCTAATGCCAACCCTAATCCTAACTCTATCCCTAATGCCAACCCAATCCTAACTCTAACCCTAATACCAACCCTAATCCTAACTCTAAGCCTAATGCCAACCCAATCCTAACTCTAACCCTAATGCCAACCCTAATCCTAACTCTATCCCTAATGCCAACCCAATCCTAACTCTAACCTTAACTATATTCCAAATCCTAACTCTAACCCTAATGCCAACCCAATCCTAACTCTATCCCTAATGCCAACCCAATCCTAACTCTAACCCTAACTCTATCCCTAATGCCAACCCAATCCTAACTCTAACCCTAACTCTATCCCTAATCCCAACCCAATCCTAACTCTAACCCTAATGCCAACCCTAATCCTAACTCTATCCCTAATGCCAACCATAATCCTAACTCTATCCCTAATGCCAACCCTAATCCTAACTCTATCCCTAATGCCAACCCTAATTCTAACTCTAACCCTAATGCCAACCCAATCCTAACTCTAACCCTAATTATAACTCTATCCCTAATGCCAACCATAATCCTAACTCTATCCCTAATGCCAACCCTAATCCTAACTCTATCCCTAATGCCAACCCTAATCCTAACTCTAACCCTAATGCAAACCCAATCCTAACTCTAACCCTAATGCCAACCCTAATCCTAACTCTATCCCTAATGCCAACCCTAATCCTAACTCTATCCCTAATGCCAACCATAATCCTAACTCTATCCCTAATGCCAACCCTAATCCTAACTATCCCTAATGCCAACCATAATCCTAACTCTAACCCTAATGCCAACCCTAATTCTAACTCTATCCCTAATGCCAACCCTAATCCTAACTCTAACCCTAATGCCAACCCAATCCTAACTCTATCCCTAATGCCAACCATAATCCTAACTCTAACCCTAATGCCAACCCAATCCTAACTCTAACCCTAATGCCAACCCTAATCCTAACTCTAACCCTAATGCCAACCCAATCCTAACTCTTTTCCTAATGCCAACCCAATCCTAACTCTAACCCTAACTCTATCCCTAATGCCAACCCAATCCTAACTCTAACCCTAACTCTATCCCTAATGCCAACCCAATCCTAACTCTAACCCTAATGCCAACCCTAATCCTAACTCTATCCCTAATGCCAACCATAATCCTAACTCTATCCCTAATGCCAACCCTAATCCTAACTCTATCCCTAATGCCAACCCTAATCCTAACTCTAACCCTAATGCCAACCCTAATCCTAACTCTAACCCTAACTATCCCTGATGCCAACCCAATCTTAACTCTAACCCTAACTCTATCCCTAATTCCAACCCAATCCTAACTCTAACCCTAACTATCCCTAATGCCAACCCAATCCTAACTCTAACCCTAACTCTATCCCTAATGCCAACCCAATCTTAACTCTAACCCTAATGCCAACCCTAATCCTAACTCTATCCCTAATGTCAACCCAATCTCAACTCTAACCCTAACTATCCCTAATGCCAACCCAATCATAACTCTAACCCTAACTCTATCCCTAATGCCAACCCAATCCTACTCTAACCCTAATGCCAACCCAATCCTAACTCTATCCCTAATGCCAACCCAATCCTAACTCTAACCCTAACTATCCCTAATGCCAACCCAATCCTAACTCTAACCCTAACTCTATCCCTAATTCCAACCCAATCCTAACTCTAACCATAACTATCCCTAATGCAAACCCAATCCTAACTCTAGCCCTAACTCTATCCCTAATGCCAACCCAATCCTAACTCTAACCCTAATGCCAACCCTAATCCTAACTCTATCCCTAATGCAAACCCTAATCCTAACTCTATCCCTAATGCAAACCCTAATCCTAACTCTAACCCTAATGCCAACCCAATCCTAACTCTAACCCTAATGCCAACCCTAATCCTAACTCTATCCCTAATGCCAACCCTAATCCTAACTCTATTCCTAATGCCAACCATAATCCTAACTCTAACCCTAATGCCAACCCAATCCTAACTCTAACCCTAATGCCAACCCTAATCCTAACTCTATCCCTAATGCCAACCCAATCCTAACTCAAACCCTAATACCAACCCTAATCCTAACTCTAAGCCTAATGCCAACCCAATCCTAACTCTAACCCTAATGCCAACCCTAATCCTAACTCTATCCCTAATGCCAACCCATTCTAACTCTAACCTTAACTATATTCCAAATCCTAACTCTAACCCTAATGCCAACCCTAATCCTAACTCTAACCCTAATGCCAACCCAATCCTAACTCTATCCCTAATGCCAACCCAATCCTAACTCTAACCCTAACTCTATCCCTAATGCCAACCCAATCCTAACTCTAACCCTAACTCTATCCCTAATCCCAACCCAATCCTAACTCTAACCCTAATGCCAACCCTAATCCTAACTCTATCCCTAATGCCAACCATAATCCTAACTCTATCCCTAATGCCAACCCTAATCCTAACTCTATCCCTAATGCCAACCCTAATCCTAACTCTAACCCTAATGCCAACCCAATCCTAACTCTAACCCTAATTATAACTCTATCCCTAATGCCAACCATAATCCTAACTCTATCCCTAATGCCAACCCTAATCCTAACTCTATCCCTAATGCCAACCCTAATCCTAACTCTAACCCTAATGCAAACCCAATCCTAACTCTAACCCTAATGCCAACCCTAATCCTAACTCTATCCCTAATGCCAACCCTAATCCTAACTCTATCCCTAATGCCAACCATAATCCTAACTCTATCCCTAATGCCAACCATAATCCTAACTCTAACCCTAATGCCAACCCTAATCCTGACTCTATCCCTAATGCCAACCCTAATCCCAACTCTAACCCTAATGCCAACCCTAATCCTAACTCTAACCCTAATGCCAACCCAATCCTAACTCTATCCCTAATGCCAACCATAATCCTAACTCTAACCCTAATGCCAACCCAATCCTAACTCTAACCCTAATGCCAACCCTAATCCTAACTCTAACCCTAATGCCAACCCAATCCTAACTCTTTTCCTAATGCCAACCCAATCCTAACTCTAACCCTAACTCTATCCCTAATGCCAACCCAATCCTAACTCTAACCCTAACTCTATCCCTAATGCAAACCCAATCCTAACTCTATAACCTAATGCCAACCCTAATCCTAACTCTATCCCTAATGCCAACCATAATCCTAACTCTATCCCTAATGCCAACCCTAATCCTAACTCTATCCCTAATGCCAACCCTAATCCTAACTCTAACCCTAATGCCAACCCAATCCTTACTCAAACCCTAATGCCAACCCTAATCCTAACTCTATCCCTAATGCCAACCCTAATCCTAACTCTATCCCTAATGCCAACCATAATCCTAACTCTATCCCTAATGCCAACCCTAATCCTAACTATCCCTAATGCCAACCATAATCCTAACGCTATCCCTAATTGCAACCCAATCCTAACTCTATCCCTAATGCCAACCCAATCCTAACTCTAACCCTAACTATCCCTAATGCCAACCCAATCCTAACTCTAACCCTAACTCTATCCCTAATTCCAACCCAATCCTAACTCTAACCCTAACTATCCCTAATGCCAACCCAATCCTACTTCTAACCCTAACTCTATCCCTAATGCCAACCCAATCCTAACTCTAACCCTAGTGCCAACCCTAATCCTAACTCTATCCCTAATGCCAACCCTAATCCTAACTCTATCCCTAATGCCAACCCTAATCCTAACTCTAACCCTAATGCCAACCCAATCCTAACTCTAACCCTAATGCCAACCCTAATCCTAACTCTATCCCTAATGCCAACCCTAATCCTAACTCTATCCCTAATGCCAACCCTAATCCTAACTCTAACCCTAATGCCAACCCAATCCTAATTCTATCCCTAATGCCAACCCTAATCCTAACTCTATCACTAATGCAAACCATAATCCTAACTCTAACCCTAATGCCAACCCAATCCTAACTCTAACCCTAATGCCAACCCTAATCCTAACTCTATCCCTAATGCCAACCCAATCCTAACTCTAACCCTAATACCAACCCTAATCCTAACTCTAAGCCTAATGCCAACCCAATCCTAACTCTAACCCTAATGCCAACCCTAATCCTAACTCTATCCCTAATGCCAACCCAATCCTAACTCTAACCTTAACTATATTCCTAATCCTAACTCTAACCCTAATGCCAACCCTAATCCTAACTCTAACCCTAATGCCAACCCAATCCTAACTCTATCCCTAATGCCAACCCAATCCTAACTCTAACCCTAACTCTATCCCTAATGCCAACCCAATCCTAACTCTAACCCTAACTCTATCCCTAATCCCAACCCAATCCTAACTCTAACCCTAATGCCAACCCTAATCCTAACTCTATCCCTAATGCCAACCCTAATCCTAACTCTATCCCTAATGCCAACCCTAATCCTAACTCTATCCCTAATGCCAACCCTAATCCTAACTCTAACCCTAATGCCAACCCAATCCTAACTCTAACCCTAATCCTAACTCTATCCCTAATGCCAACCATAATCCTAACTCTATCCCTAATGCCAACCCTAATCCTAACTCTATCCCTAATGCCAACCCTAATCCTAACTCTAACCCTAATGCCAACCCAATCCTAACTCTAACCCTAATGCCAACCCTAATCCTAACTCTAACCCTAACTCTATCCCTAATGCCAACCCAATCTTAACTCTAACCCAAATGCCAACCCTAATCCTAACTCTATCCCTAATGCCAACCCAATCTCAACTCTAACCCTGACTATCCCTAATGCCAACCCAATCCTAACTCTAACCCTAACTCTATCCCTAATGCCAACCCAATCCTAACTCTAACCCTAATGCCAACCCAATCCTAACTCTATCCCTAATGCCAACCCAATCCTAACTCTAACCCTAACTATCCCTAATGCCAACCCAATCCTAACTCTAACCCTAACTCTATCCCTAATTCCAACCCAATCCTAACTCTAACCCTAACTATCCCTAATGCCAACCCAATCCTAACTCTAACCCTAACTCTATCCCTAATGCCAACCCAATCTTAACTCTAACCCTAATGCCAACCCTAATCCTAACTCTATCCCTAATGTCAACCCAATCTCAACTCTAACCCTAACTATCCCTAATGCCAACCCAATCCTAACTCTAACCCTAACTCTATCCCTAATGCCAACCCAATCCTAACTCTAACCCTAATGCCAACCCAATCCTAACTCTATCCCTAATGCCAACCCAATCCTAAATCTAACCCTAACTATCCCTAATGCCAACCCAATCCTAACTCTAACCCTAACTCTATCCCTAATTCCACCCAATCCTAACTCTAACCATAACTATCCCTAATGCAAACCCAATCCTAACTCTAACCCTAACTCTATCCCTAATGCCAACCCAATCCTAACTCTAACCCTAATGCCAACCCTAATCCTAACTCTATCCCTAATGCAAACCCTAATCCTAACTCTATCCCTAATGCAAACCCTAATCCTAACTCTAACCCTAATGCCAACCCAATCCTAACTCTAACCCTAATGCCAACCCTAATCCTAACTCTATCCCTAATGCCAACCCTAATCCTAACTCTATTCCTAATGCCAACCTTAATCCTAACTCTAACCCTAATGCCAACCCAATACTAACTCTAACCCTAATGCCAACCCTAATCCTAACTCTATCCCTAATGCCAACCCAATCCTAACTCTAACCCTAATACCAACCCTAATCCTAACTCTAAGCCTAATGCCAACCCAATCCTAACTCTAACCCTAATGCCAACCCTAATCCTAACTCTATCCCTAATGCCAACCCAATCCTAACTCTAACCTTAACTATATTCCAAATCCTAACTCTAACCCTAATGCCAACCCAATCCTAACTCTATCCCTAATGCCAACCCAATCCTAACTCTAACCCTAACTCTATCCCTAATGCCAACCCAATCCTAACTCTAACCCTAACTCTATCCCTAATCCCAACCCAATCCTAACTCTATCCCTAATGCCAACCATAATCCTAACTCTATCCCTAATGCCAACCCTAATCCTAACTCTATCCCTAATGCCAACCCTAATTCTAACTCTAACCCTAATGCCAACCCAATCCTAACTCTAACCCTAATTATAACTCTATCCCTAATGCCAACCATAATCCTAACTCTATCCCTAATGCCAACCCTAATCCTAACTCTATCCCTAATGCCAACCCTAATCCTAACTCTAACCCTAATGCAAACCCAATCCTAACTCTAACCCTAATGCCAACCCTAATCCTAACTCTATCCCTAATGCCAACCATAATCCTAACTCTATCCCTAATGCCAACCCTAATCCTAACTATCCCTAATGCCAACCATAATCCTAACTCTAACCCTAATGCCAACCCAATCCTAACTCTATCCCTAATGCCAACCATAATCCTAACTCTAACCCTAATGCCAACCCAATCCTAACTCTAACCCTAATGCCAACCCAATCCTAACTCTTTTCCTAATGCCAACCCAATCCTAACTCTAACGCTAACTCTATCCCTAATGCCAACCCAATCCTAACTCTAACCCTAACTCTATCCCTAATGCCAACCCAATCCTAACTCTAACCCTAATGCCAACCCTAATCCTAACTCTATCCCTAATGCCAACCATAATCCTAACTCTATCCCTAATGCCAACCCTAATCCTAACTCTATCCCTAATGCCAACCCTAATCCTAACTCTAACCCTAATGCCAACCCTAATCCTAACTCTAACCCTAACTATCCCTAATGCCAACCCAATCCTAACTCTAACCCTAACTCTATCCCTAATTCCAACCCAATCCTAACTCTAACCCTAACTATCCCTAATGCCAACCCAATCCTAACTCTAACCCTAACTCTATCCCTAATGCCAACCCAATCTTAACTCTAACCCTAATGCCAACCCTAATCCTAACTCTATCCCTAATGTCAACCCAATCTCAACTCTAACCCTAACTATCCCTAATGCCAACCCAATCCTAACTCTAACCCTAACTCTATCCCTAATGCCAACCCAATCCTACTCTAACCCTAATGCCAACCCAATCCTAACTCTATCCCTAATGCCAACCCAATCCTAACTCTAACCCTAACTATCCCTAATGCCAACCCAATCCTAACTCTAACCCTAACTCTATCCCTAATTCCAACCCAATCCTAACTCTAACCATAACTATCCCTAATGCAAACCCAATCCTAACTCTAACCCTAACTCTATCCCTAATGCCAACCCAATCCTAACTCTAACCCTAATGCCAACCCTAATCCTAACTCTATCCCTAATGCAAACCCTAATCCTAACTCTATCCCTAATGCAAACCCTAATCCTAACTCTAACCCTAATGCCAACCCAATCCTAACTCTAACCCTAATGCCAACCCTAATCCTAACTCTATCCCTAATGCCAACCCTAATCCTAACTCTATTCCTAATGCCAACCATAATCCTAACTCTAACCCTAATGCCAACCCAATCCTAACTCTAACCCTAATGCCAACCCTAATCCTAACTCTATCCCTAATGACAACCCAATCCTAACTCAAACCCTAATACCAACCCTAATCCTAACTCTAAGCCTAATGCCAACCCAATCCTAACTCTAACCCTAATGCCAACCCTAATCCTAACTCTATCCCTAATGCCAACCCAATCCTAACTCTAACCTTAACTATATTCCAAATCCTAACTCTAACCCTAATGCCAACCCTAATCCTAACTCTAACCCTAATGCCAACCCAATCCTAACTCTATCCCTAATGCCAACCCAATCCTAACTCTAACCCTAACTCTATCCCTAATGCCAACCCAATCCTAACTCTAACCCTAACTCTATCCCTAATCCCAACCCAATCCTAACTCTAACCCTAATGCCAACCCTAATCCTAACTCTATCCCTAATGCCAACCATAATCCTATCTCTATCCCTAATGCCAACCCTAATCCTAACTCTATCCCTAATGCCAACCCTAATCCTAACTCTAACCCTAATGCCAACCCAATCCTAACTCTAACCCTAATTATAACTCTAACCCTAATGCCAACCATAATCCTAACTCTATCCCTAATGCCAACCCTAATCCTAACTCTATCCCTAATGCCAACCCTAATCCTAACTCTAACCCTAATGCAAACCCCATCCTAACTCTAACCCTAATGCCAACCCTAATCCTAACTCTATCCCTAATGCCAACCCTAATCCTAACTCTATCCCTAATGCCAACCATAATCCTAACTCTATCCCTAATGCCAACCATAATCCTAACTCTAACCCTAATGCCAACCCTAATCCTAACTCTATCCCTAATGCCAACCCTAATCCTAACTCTAACCCTAATGCCAGCCCTAATCCTAACTCTAACCCTAATGCCAACCCAATCCTAACTCTATCCCTAATGCCAACCATAATCCTAACTCTAACCCTAATGCCAACCCAATCCTAACTCTTTTCCTAATGCCAACCCAATCCTAACTCTAACCCTAACTCTATCCCTAATGCCAACCCAATCCTAACTCTAACCCTAACTCTATCCCTAATGCCAACCCAATCCTAACTCTAACCCTAATGCCAACCCTAATCCTAACTCTATCCCTAATGCCAACCATAATCCTAACTCTATCCCTAATGCCAACCCTAATCCTAACTCTATCCCTAATGCCAACCCTAATCCTAACTCTAACCCTAATGCCAACCCAATCCTTACTCTAACCCTAATGCCAACCCTAATCCTAACTCTATCCCTAATGCCAACCCTAATCCTAACTCTATCCCTAATGCCAACCATAATCCTAACTCTATCCCTAATGCCAACCCTAATCCTAACTATCCCTAATGCCAACCATAATCCTAACACTAACCCTAATGCCAACCCTAATCCTAACTCTATCCCTAATGCCAACCCAATCCTAACTCTATCCCTAATGCCAACCCAATCCTAACTCTAACCTTAACTATATCCCTAATCCTAACTCTGACCCTAATGCCAACCCAATCCTAACTCTAACCTTAACTATATCCCTAATCCTAACTCTAACCCTAATGCCAACCCTAATCCTAACTCTAACCCTAATGCCAACCCAATCCTAACTCTAACCCTAACTATTCCAAATGACAACCCAATCCTAACTCTAACCCTAACTCTATCCCTAATGTCAACCCAATCCTAACTCTAACCCTAATGCCAACCCTAATACTAACTCTAACCCTAATGCCAACCCAATCCTAACTCTAACCCTAACTATCCCTAATGCCAACCCAATCTTAACTCTAACCCTAATGCCAACCCTAATCCTAACTCTATCCCTAATGCCAACCCAATCTCAACTCTAACCCTAACTATCCCTAATGCCAACCCAATCCTAACTCTAACCCTAACTCTATCCCTAATGCCAACCCAATCCTAAATCTAACCCTAATGCCAACCCAATCCTAACTCTATCCCTAATGCCAACCCAATCCTAACTCTAACCCTAACTATCCCTAATGCCAACCTAATCCTAACTCTAACCCTAACTCTATCCCTAATTCCAACCCAATCCTAACTCTAACCCTAACTATCCCTAATGCAAACCCAATCCTAACTCTAACCCTAACTCTATCCCTAATGCCAACCCAATCCTAACTCTAACCCTAATGCCAACCCTAATCCTAACTCTATCCCTAATGCAAACCCTAATCCTAACTCTATCCCTAATGCCAACCCTAATCCTAACTCTAACCCTAATGCCAACCCAATCCTAACTTTAACCCTAATGCCAACCCTAATCCTAACTCTATCCCTAATGCCAACCCTAATCCTAACTCTATTCCTAATGCCAACCATAATCCTAACTCTAACCCTAATGCCAACCCAATCCTAACTCTAACCCTAATGCCAACCCTAATCCTAACTCTATCCCTAATGCCAACCCAATCCTAACTCTAACCCTAATACCAACCCTAATCCTAACTCTAAGCCTAATGCCAATCCAATCCTAACTCTAACCCTAATGCCAACCCTAATACTAACTCTATCCCTAATGCCAACCCAATCCTAACTCTAACCTTAACTATATTCCAAATCCTAACTCTAACCCTAATGCCAACCCAATCCTAACTCTATCCCTAATGCCAACCCAATCCTAACTCTAACCCTAACTCTTTCCCTAATGCCAACCCAATCCTAACTCTAACCCTAACTCTATCCCTAATCCCAACCCAATCCTAACTCTAACCCTAATGCCAACCCTAATCCTAACTCTATCCCTAATGCCAACCATAATCCTAACTCTATCCCTAATGCCAACCCTAATCCTAACTCTATCCCTAATGCCAACCCTAATCCTAACTCTAACCCTAATGCCAACCCAATCCTAACTCTAACCCTAATGCCAACCCTAATCCTAACTCTATCCCTAATGCCAACCCAATCCTAACTCTAACCCTAATACCAACCCTAATCCTAACTCTAAGCCTAATGCCAACCCAATCCTAACTCTATCCCTAATGCCAACCCTAATACTAACTCTATCCCTAATGCCAACCCAATCCTAACTCTAACCTTAACTATATTCCAAATCCTAACTCTAACCCTAATGCCAACCCAATCCTAACTCTATCCCTAATGCCAACCCAATCCTAACTCTAACACTAACTCTTTCCCTAATGCCAACCCAATCCTAACTCTAACCCTAACTCTATCCCTAATCCCAACCCAATCCTAACTCTAACCCTAATGCCAACCCTAATCCTAACTCTATCCCTAATGCCAACCATAATCCTAACTCTATCCCTAATGCCAACCCTAATCCTAACTCTATCCCTAATGCCAACCCTAATCCTAACTCTAACCCTAATGCCAACCCAATCCTAACTCTAACCCTAATCCTAACTCTATCCCTAATGCCAACCATAATCATAACTCTATCCCTAATGCCAACCCTAATCCTAACTCTATCCTTAATGCCAACCCTAATCCTATCTCTAACCCTAATGCCAACCCAATCCTAACTCTAACCCTAATGCCAACCCTAATCCTAACTCTATCCCTAATGCCAACCCTAATCCTAACTCTATCCCTAATGCCAACCCTAATCCTAACTCTAACCCTAATGCCAACCAAAACCTAACTCTAACCCTAATCCTAACTCTATCCCTAATGCCAACCATAATCCTAACTCTATCCCTAATGCCAACCCTAATCCTAACTCTATCCCTAATGCCCACCCTAATCCTAACTCTAACCCTAATGCCAACCCAATCCTAACTCTAACCCTAATGCCAACCCTAATCCTAACTCTATCCCTAATGCCAACCATAATCCTAACTCTATTCCTAATGCCAACCCTAATGCTAACTCTATCCCTAATGCCAACCATAATCCTAACTCTATCCCTTATGCCAACCATAATCCTAACTCTATCCCTAATGCCAACCCTAATCCTAACTATCCCTAATGCCAACCATAATCCTAACTCTAACCCTAATGCCAACCCTAATCCTAACTCTATCCCTAATGCCAACCCTAATCCTAACTCTAACCCTAATGCCAACCCTAATCCTAACTCTAACCCTAATGCCCACCCAATCCTAACTCTAACCCTAATGCTAACCATAATCCTAACTCTAACCCTAATGCCAACCCTAATCCTAACCCTAATCCCAATGCAAACCCAATCCTAACTCTAACCCTAATGCACACCCTAATCCTAACTCTAACCCTATTCCTAACTCTAACCCTAATGCCAAACCTAATCCTAACTCTAACCCTATTCCTAACTCTAACCCTAATGCAACCCTAATCCTAACTCTAACCCTAATGCCAACCCAATCCTAACTCTAACCCTAATGCCAACCCTAATCCTAACTCTATCCCTAATGCCAACCATAATCCTAACTCTATCCCTAATGGAACCCTAATCCTAACTCTATCCCTAATGCCATCCATAATCCTAACTCTATCCCTAATGGAACCATAATCCTAACTCTATCCCTAATGCCAACCCTAATCCTAACTCTATCCCTAATGCCAAACCTAATCCTAACTCTATCCCTAATGCCAACCCTAATCCTAACTCTATCCCTAATGCCAACCCCATCCTAACTCTTACCCTTAATGCCAACCTAATCCTAACTCTATCAGTAATGCCAACCATAATCCTAACTCTACCCCTAATGGAACCATAATCCTAACTCTATCCCTAATGCCAACCCAATCCTAACTCTATCCCTAATGCCAACCCAATCCTAACTCTATCCCTAATGCCAACCATAATCCTAACTCTACCCCTAATGGAACCATAATCCTAACTCTATCCCTAATGCCAACCCAATCCTAAGTATATCCCTAATGCCAACCATAATCCTAACTCTATCCCTAATGGAACCATAATCCTAACTCTATCCTTAATGCCAACCCAATCCTAACTCTATCCCTAATGCCAACCCTAATCCTAACTCTTACCCTAATGCCAACCCTAATCCTAACTCTATCCCTAATGCCAACCCAATCCTAACTCTATCCCTAATGCCAACCATAATCCTAACTCTATCCCTAATGGAACCATAATCCTAACTCTATCCCTAATGCCAACCCTAATCCTAACTCTATACCTAATGCCAACCAAAATCCTAACTCTATCCCTAATGGAGCCATAATCCTAACTCTATCCCTAATGCCAACCCTAATCCTAACTCTATCCCTAATGCCAACCATAATCCTAACTCTATCCCTAATGCCAACCCAATCCTAACTCTATCCCTAATGCCAACCATGATCCTAACTCTATCCCTAATGGAACCATAATCCTAACTCTATCCCTAATGGAACCATAATCCTAACTCTATCCCTAATGCCAACCCAATCCTAACTCTATCCCTAATGCCAACCATAATCCTAACTCTACCCCTAATGGAACCATAATCCTAACTCTATCCCTAATGGAACCATAATCCTAACTCTATCCCTAATGCCAACCCTAATCCTAACTCTATCCCTAATGCCAACCCTAATCCTAACTCTATCCCTAATGCCAACCCTAATCCTAACTCTATCCCTAATGGAACCATAATCCTAACTCTATCCCTAATGCCAACCCAATCCTAACTCTATCCCTAATGCCAACCCAATCCTAACTCTATCCCTAATGCCAACCATAATCCTAACTCTACCCCTAATGGAACCATATTCCTAAATCTATCCCTAATGCCAACCCAATCCTAACTCTATCCCTAATGCCAACCATAATCCTAACTCTATCCCTAATGCCAACCATAATCCTAACTCTATCCCTAATGGAACCATAATCCTAACTCTATCCCTAATGCCAACCATAATCCTAACTCTATCCCTAATGCCAACCATAATCCTAACTCTATCCCTAATGAAACCATAATCCTAACTCTATCCCTAATGCCAATCCAATCCTAACTCTATCCCTAATGCCAACCATAATCCTAACTCTACCCCTAATGGAACAATAATCCTAACTATATCCCTAATGCCAACCCAATCCTAACTCTATCCCTAATGCCAACCCAATCCTAACTCTATCCCTAATGCCAACCATAATCCTAACTCTATCCCTAATGGAACCATAATCCTAACTCTATCCCTAATGCCAACCCAATCCTATCTCTATCCTTAATGCCAACCATAATCATAACACTACCTCTAATGGAACCATAATCCTAACTCTATCCCTAATGCCAACCCAATCCTAACTCTATCCCTAATGCCAACCATAATCCTAACTCTATCCCTAATGGAACCATAATCCTAACTCTATCCCTAATGGAACCATAATCCTAACTCTATCCCTAATGCCAACCCAATCCTAACTCTATCCCTAATGCCAACCATAATCCTAACTCTATCCCTAATGCCAACCATAATCCTAACTCTACCCCTAATGGAACCATAATCCTAACTCTATCCCTAATGCCAACCCTAATCCTAACTCTATCCCTAATGCCAACCCTAATCCTAACTCTATTCCTAATGCCAACCATAATCCTAACTCTATCCCTAATGGAACCATAATCCTAACTCTATCCCTAATGCCAACCCAATCCTAACTCTATCCCTAATGCCAACCCAATCCTAACTCTATCTGTAATGCCAACCATAATCCTAACTCTGCCCCTAATGGAACCATAATCCTAACTCTATCCCTAATGCCAACCCAATCCTAACTCTATCCCTAATGCCAACCATAATCCTAACTCTATCCCTAATGCCAACCATAATCCTAACTCTATCCCTAATGGAACCATAATCCTAACTCTATCCCTAATGCCAACCCTAATCCTAACTTTATCCCTAATGCCAACCATAATCCTAACTCTATCCCTAATGGAACCATAATCCTAACTCTATCCCTAATGCCAACCCAATCCTAACTCTATCCCTAATGCCAACCCAATCCTAACTCTATCCCTAATGCCAACCATAATCCTAACTCTACCCCTAATGGAACCATAATCCTAACTCTATCCCTAATGCCAACCCAATCCTAACTCTATCCCTAATGCCAACCATAATCCTAACTCTATCCCTAATGCCAACCATAATCCTAACTCTATCCCTAATGGAACCATAATCCTAACTCTATCCCTAATGCCAACCCTAATCCTAACTCTATCCCTAATGCCAACCCTAATCCTAACTCTATCCCTAATGCCAACCATAATCCTAACTCTATCCCTAATGGAACCATAATCCTAACTCTATCCCTAATGCCAACCCAATCCTAACTCTATCCCTAATGCCAACCCAATCCTAACTCTATCCCTAATGCCAACCATAATCCTATCTCTATCCCTAATGGAACCATAATCCTAACTCTATCCCTAATGCCAACCCAATCCTAACTCTATCCCTAATGCCAACCCAATCATAACTCTATCCCTAATGCCAACCATAATCCTAACTCTATCCCTAATGCCAACCCAATCCTAACTCTATCCCTAATGGAACCATAATCCTAACTCTATCCCTAATGCCAACCCAATCCTAACTCTATCCCTAATGCCAACCCAATCATAACTCTATCCCTAATGCCAACCATAATCCTAACTCTATCCCTAATGCCAACCCTAATCCTAACTCTATCCCTAATGCCAACCATAATCCTAACTCTATCCCTAATGCCAACCATAATCCTAACTCTATCCCTAAGGGAACCATAATCCTAACTCTATCCCTAATGCCAACCCAATCCTAACTCTGTCCCCAATGCCAACCCAATCCTAACTCTATCCCTAATGCCAACCATAATCCTAACTCTATCCCTAATGGAACCCTAATCCTAACTCTATCCCTAATGCCAACCATAATCCTAACTCTATCCTCAATGGAACCATAATCCTAACTCTATCCCTAATGCCAACCCTAATCCTAACTCTATCCCTAATGCCAGCCCTAATCCTAACTCTATCCCTAATGCCAACCCCATCCTAACTCTATCCCTAATGCCAACCTAATCCTAACTCTATCAGTAATGCCAACCATAATCCTAACTCTACCCCTAATGGAACCATAATCCTAACTCTATCCCTAATGTCAACCCAATCCTAACTGTATCCCTAATGCCAACCCAATCCTAACTCTATCCCTAATGCCAACCATAATCCTAACTCTACCCCTAATAGAACCATAATCCTAACTCTATCCCTAATGCCAACCCAATCCTAACTCTATCCCTAATGCCAACCATAATCCTAACTCTATCCCTAATGGAACCATAATCCTAACTCTATCCCTAATGCCAACCCAATCCTAACTCTATCCCTAATTACAACCCTAATCCTAACTTTTACCCTAATGCCAACCCTAATCCTAACTCTATCCCTAATGCCAACCCAATCCTAACTCTATCCCTAATGCCAACCCAATCCTAACTCTATCCCTAATGCCAACCATAATCCTAACTCTATCCCTAATGGAACCATAATCCTAACTCTATCCCTAATGCCAACCCTAATCCTAACTCTATCCCTAATGCCAACCATAATCCTAACTCTATCCCTAATGGAACCATAATCCTAACTCTATCCCTAATGCCAACCCAATCCTAACTCTATCCCTAATGCCAACCCAATCCTAACTCTATTCCTAATGCCAACCATAATCCTAACTCTACCCCTAATGGAACCATAATCCTAACTATATCCCGAATGTCAACCCAATCCTAACTCTATCCCTAATGCCAACCCAATCCTAACTCTACCCCTAATGGAACCATATTCCTAAATCTATCCCTAATGCCAACCCAATCCTAACTCTATCCCTAATGCCAACCATAATCCTAACTCTATCCCTAATGCCAACCATAATCCTAACTCTATCCCTAATGGAACCATAATCCTAACTCTATCCCTAATGCCAACCATAATCCTAACTCTATCCCTAATGCCAACCATAATCCTAACTCTATCCCTAATGAAACCATAATCCTAACTCTATCCCTAATGCCAATCCAATCCTAACTCTATCCCTAATGCCAACCATAATCCTAACTCTACCCCTAATGGAACAATAATCCTAACTATATCCCTAATGCCAACCCAATCCTAACTCTATCCCTAATGCCAACCCAATCCTAACTCTATCCCTAATGCCAACCATAATCCTAACTCTATCCCTAATGGAACCATAATCCTAACTCTATCCCTAATGCCAACCCAATCCTATCTCTATCCTTAATGCCAACCATAATCATAACACTACCTCTAATGGAACCATAATCCTAACTCTATCCCTAATGCCAACCCAATCCTAACTCTATCCCTAATGCCAACCATAATCCTAACTCTATCCCTAATGGAACCATAATCCTAACTCTATCCCTAATGGAACCATAATCCTAACTCTATCCCTAATGCCAACCCAATCCTAACTCTATCCCTAATGCCAACCATAATCCTAACTCTATCCCTAATGCCAACCATAATCCTAACTCTACCCCTAATGGAACCATAATCCTAACTCTATCCCTAATGCCAACCCTAATCCTAACTCTATCCCTAATGCCAACCCTAATCCTAACTCTATTCCTAATGCCAACCATAATCCTAACTCTATCCCTAATGGAACCATAATCCTAACTCTATCCCTAATGCCAACCCAATCCTAACTCTATCCCTAATGCCAACCCAATCCTAACTCTATCTGTAATGCCAACCATAATCCTAACTCTGCCCCTAATGGAACCATAATCCTAACTCTATCCCTAATGCCAACCCAATCCTAACTCTATCCCTAATGCCAACCATAATCCTAACTCTATCCCTAATGCCAACCATAATCCTAACTCTATCCCTAATGGAACCATAATCCTAACTCTATCCCTAATGCCAACCCTAATCCTAACTTTATCCCTAATGCCAACCATAATCCTAACTCTATCCCTAATGGAACCATAATCCTAACTCTATCCCTAATGCCAACCCAATCCTAACTCTATCCCTAATGCCAACCCAATCCTAACTCTATCCCTAATGCCAACCATAATCCTAACTCTACCCCTAATGGAACCATAATCCTAACTCTATCCCTAATGCCAACCCAATCCTAACTCTATCCCTAATGCCAACCATAATCCTAACTCTATCCCTAATGCCAACCATAATCCTAACTCTATCCCTAATGGAACCATAATCCTAACTCTATCCCTAATGCCAACCCTAATCCTAACTCTATCCCTAATGCCAACCCTAATCCTAACTCTATCCCTAATGCCAACCATAATCCTAACTCTATCCCTAATGGAACCATAATCCTAACTCTATCCCTAATGCCAACCCAATCCTAACTCTATCCCTAATGCCAACCCAATCCTAACTCTATCCCTAATGCCAACCATAATCCTATCTCTATCCCTAATGGAACCATAATCCTAACTCTATCCCTAATGCCAACCCAATCCTAACTCTATCCCTAATGCCAACCCAATCATAACTCTATCCCTAATGCCAACCATAATCCTAACTCTATCCCTAATGCCAACCCAATCCTAACTCTATCCCTAATGGAACCATAATCCTAACTCTATCCCTAATGCCAACCCAATCCTAACTCTATCCCTAATGCCAACCCAATCATAACTCTATCCCTAATGCCAACCATAATCCTAACTCTATCCCTAATGCCAACCCTAATCCTAACTCTATCCCTAATGCCAACCATAATCCTAACTCTATCCCTAATGCCAACCATAATCCTAACTCTATCCCTAAGGGAACCATAATCCTAACTCTATCCCTAATGCCAACCCAATCCTAACTCTGTCCCCAATGCCAACCCAATCCTAACTCTATCCCTAATGCCAACCATAATCCTAACTCTATCCCTAATGGAACCCTAATCCTAACTCTATCCCTAATGCCAACCATAATCCTAACTCTATCCTCAATGGAACCATAATCCTAACTCTATCCCTAATGCCAACCCTAATCCTAACTCTATCCCTAATGCCAGCCCTAATCCTAACTCTATCCCTAATGCCAACCCCATCCTAACTCTATCCCTAATGCCAACCTAATCCTAACTCTATCAGTAATGCCAACCATAATCCTAACTCTACCCCTAATGGAACCATAATCCTAACTCTATCCCTAATGTCAACCCAATCCTAACTGTATCCCTAATGCCAACCCAATCCTAACTCTATCCCTAATGCCAACCATAATCCTAACTCTACCCCTAATAGAACCATAATCCTAACTCTATCCCTAATGCCAACCCAATCCTAACTCTATCCCTAATGCCAACCATAATCCTAACTCTATCCCTAATGGAACCATAATCCTAACTCTATCCCTAATGCCAACCCAATCCTAACTCTATCCCTAATTACAACCCTAATCCTAACTTTTACCCTAATGCCAACCCTAATCCTAACTCTATCCCTAATGCCAACCCAATCCTAACTCTATCCCTAATGCCAACCCAATCCTAACTCTATCCCTAATGCCAACCATAATCCTAACTCTATCCCTAATGGAACCATAATCCTAACTCTATCCCTAATGCCAACCCTAATCCTAACTCTATCCCTAATGCCAACCATAATCATAACTCTATCCCTAATGGAACCATAATCCTAACTCTATCCCTAATGCCAACCCAATCCTAACTCTATCCCTAATGCCAACCCAATCCTAACTCTATTCCTAATGCCAACCATAATCCTAACTCTACCCCTAATGGAACCATAATCCTAACTATATCCCGAATGTCAACCCAATCCTAACTCTATCCCTAATGCCAACCCAATCCTAACTCTATCCCTAATGCCAACCATAATCCTAACTCTACCCCTAATGGAACCATAATCCTAACTCTATCCCTAATGCCAACCCAATCCTAACTCTATCCCTAATGCCAACCATAATCCTAACTCTATCCCTAATGGAACCATAATCCTAACTCTATCCCTAATGCCAACCCTAATCCTAACTCTATCCCTAATGCCAACCATAATCCTAACTCTATCCCTAATGGAACCATAATCCTAACTCTATCCCTAATGCCAACCCAATCCTAACTCTATCCCTAATGCCAACCCAATCCTAACTCTATCCCTAATGCCAACCATAATCCTAACTCTATCCCTAATGGAACCATAATCCTAACTCTATCCCTAATGCCAACCCAATCCTAACTCTATCCCTAATGCCAACCCAATCATAACTCTATCCCTAATGCCAACCATAATCCTAACTCTATCCCTAATGCCAACCCAATCCTAACTCTATCCCTAATGGAACCATAATCCTAACTCTATCCCTAATGCCAACCCAATCCTAACTCTATCCCTAATGCCAACCCTAATCCTAACTCTATCCCTAATGCCAACCATAATCCTAACTCTATCCCTAATGCCAACCATAATCCTAACTCTATCCCTAATGGAACCATAATCCTAACTCTATCCCTAATGCCAACCCAATCCTAACTCTATCCCCAATGCCAACCCAATCCTAACTCTATCCCTAATGCCAACCATAATCCTAACTCTATCCCTAATGGAACCCTAATCCTAACTCTATCCCTAATGCCAACCCAATCCTAACTCTATCCCTAATGCCAACCATAATCCTAACTCTATCCCTAATGCCAACCATAATCCTAACTCTATCCCTAATGCCAACCCTAATCCTAACTCTATCCCTAATGCCAACCCAATCCTAACTCTATCCCTAATGCCAACCATAATCCTAACTCTATCCCTAATGCCAACCATAATCCTAACTCTACCCCTAATGGAACCATAATCCTAACTCTATCCATAATGCCAACCCTAATCCTAACTCTATCCCTAATGCCAACCCTAATCCTAACTCTATCCCTAATGCCAACCATAATCCTAACTCTATCCCTAATGGAACCATAATCCTAACTCTATCCCTAATGCCAACCCAATCCTAACTCTATCCCTAATGCCAACCCAATCCTAACTCTATCCGTAATGCCAACCATAATCCTAACTCTACCCCTAATGGAACCATAATCCTAACTCTATCCCTAATGCCAACCCAATCCTAACTCTATCCCTAATGCCAACCATAATCCTAACTCTATCCCTAATGCCAACCATAATCCTAACTCTATCCCTAATGGAACCATAATCCTAACTCTATCCCTAATGCCAACCCTAATCCTAACTTTATCCCTAATGCCAACCATAATCCTAACTCTCTTCCTAATGGAACCATAATCCTAACTCTATCCCTAATGCCAACCCAATCCTAACTCTATCCCTAATGCCAACCCAATCCTAACTCTATCCCTAATGCCAACCATAATCCTAACTCTACCCCTAATGGAACCATAGTCCTAACTCTATCCCTAATGCCAACCCAATCATAACTCTATCCCTAATGCCAACCATAATCCTAACTCTATCCCTAATGCCAACCATAATCCTAACTCTATCCCTAATGGAACCATAATCCTAACTCTATCCCTAATGCCAACCCTAATCCTAACTCTATCCCTAATGCCAACCCTAATCCTAACTCTATCCCTAATGCCAACCATAATCCTAACTCTATCCCTAATGGAACCATAATCCTAACTCTATCCCTAATGCCAACCCAATCCTAACTCTATCCCTAATGCCAACCCAATCCTAACTCTATCCCTAATGCCAACCATAATCCTAACTCTATCCCTAATGGAACCATAATCCTAACTCTATCCCTAATGCCAACCCAATCCTAACTCTATCCCTAATGCCAACCCAATCATAACTCTATCCCTAATGCCAACCATAATCCTAACTCTATCCCTAATGCCAACCCAATCCTAACTCTATCCCTAATGGAACCATAATCCTAACTCTATCCCTAATGCCAACCCAATCCTAACTCTATCCCTAATGCCAACCCAATCATAACTCTATCCCTAATGCCAACCATAATCCTAACTCTATCCCTAATGCCAACCCTAATCCTAACTCTATCCCTAATGCCAACCATAATCCTAACTCTATCCCTAATGCCAACCATAATCCTAACTCTATCCCTAATGGAACCATAATCCTAACTCTATCCCTAATGCCAACCCAATCCTAACTCTGTCCCCAATGCCAACCCAATCCTAACTCTATCCCTAATGCCAACCATAATCCTAACTCTATCCCTAATGGAACCCTAATCCTAACTCTATCCCTAATGCCAACCATAATCCTAACTCTATCCTCAATGGAACCATAATACTAACTCTATCCCTAATGCCAACCCTAATCCTAACTCTATCCCTAATGCCAGCCCTAATCCTAACTCTATCCCTAATGCCAACCCCATCCTAACTCTATCCCTAATGCCAACCTAATCCTAACTCTATCAGTAATGCCAACCATAATCCTAACTCTACCCCTAATGGAACCATAATCCTAACTCTATCCCTAATGCCAACCCAATCCTAACTCTATCCCTAATGCCAACCCAATCCTAACTCTATCCCTAATGCCAACCATAATCCTAACTCTACCCCTAATAGAACCATAATCCTAACTCTATCCCTAATGCCAACCCAATCCTAACTCTATCCCTAATGCCAACCATAATCCTAACTCTATCCCTAATGGAACCATAATCCTAACTCTATCCCTAATGTCAACCCAATCCTAACTCTATCCCTAATGCCAACCCTAATCCTAACTTTTACCCTAATGCCAACCCTAATCCTAACTCTATCCCTAATGCCAACCCAATCCTAACTCTATCCCTAATCCCAACCCAATCCTAACTCTATCCCTAATGCCAACCATAATCCTAACTCTATCCCTAATGGAACCATAATCCTAACTCTATCCCTAATGCCAACCCTAATCCTAACTCCATCCCTAATGCCAACCATAATCCTAACTCTATCCCTAATGGAACCATAATCCTAACTCTATCCCTAATGCCAACCCAATCCTAACTCTATCCCTAATGCCAACCCAATCCTAACTCTATCCCTAATGCCAACCATAATCCTAACTCTACCCCTCATGGAACCATAATCCTAACTATATCCCGAATGCCAACCCAATCCTAACTCTATCCCTAATGCCAACCCAATCCTAACTCTATCCCTAATGCCAACCATAATCCTAACTCTACCCCTAATGGAACCATAATCCTAACTCTATCCCTAATGCCAACCCAATCCTAACTCTATCCCTAATGCCAACCATAATCCTAACTCTATCCCTAATGGAACCATAATCCTAACTCTATCCCTAATGCCAACCCTAATCCTAACTCTATCCCTAATGCCAACCCAAGCCTAACTCTATCCCTTATGCTAACCATAATCCTAACTCTATCCCTAATGGAACCATAATCCCAACTCTATCCCTAATGCCAACCCAATCCTAACTCTATCCCTAATGCCAACCCAAGCCTAACTCTATCCCTAATGCCAACCATAATCCTAACTATCCCTAATGGAACCATAATCCTAACTCTATCCCTAATGCCAACCCTAATCCTAACTCTATCCCTAATGCCAACCCTAATCCTAACTCTATCCCTAATGCCAACCCTAATCCTAACTCTATCCCTAATGGAACCATAATCCTAACTCTATCCCTAATGCCAACCCAATCCTAACTCTATCCCTAATGCCAACCCAATCCTAACTCTATCCCTAATGCCAACCATAATCCTAACTCTACCCCTAATGGAACCATATTCCTAAATCTATCCCTAATGCCAACCCAATTCTAACTCTATCCCTAATGCCAACCATAATCCTAACTCTATCCCTAATGCCAACCATAATCCTAACTCTATCCCTAATGGAACCATAATCCTAACTCTATCCCTAATGCCAACCATAATCCTAACTCTATCCCTAATGCCAACCATAATCCTAACTCTATCCCTAATGAAACCATAATCCTAACTCTATCCCTAATGCCAATCCAATCCTAACTCTATCCCTAATGCCAACCATAATCCTAACTCTACCCCTAATGGAACAATAATCCTAACTATATCCCTAATGCCAACCCAATCCTAACTCTATCCCTAATGCCAACCCAATCCTAACTCTATCCCTAATGCCAACCATAATCCTAACTCTATCCCTAATGGAACCATAATCCTAACTCTATCCCTAATGCCAACCCAATCCTATCTCTATCCTTAATGCCAACCATAATCATAACTCTACCTCTAATGGAACCATAATCCTAACTCTATCCCTAATGCCAACCCAATCCTAACTCTATCCCTAATGCCAACCATAATCCTAACTCTATCCCTAATGGAACCATAATCCTAACTCTATCCCTAATGGA
Source organism: Rana muscosa (assembly GCA_029206835.1). NCBI lineage: Eukaryota > Metazoa > Chordata > Amphibia > Anura > Ranidae > Rana > Rana muscosa. The sequence continues at coordinate 90,538 of JARGYO010005606.1, forward strand.
ACCATAATCCTAACTCTATCCCTAATGCCAACCCAATCCTAACTCTATCCCTAATGCCAACCATAATCCTAACTCTATCCCTAATGCCAACCATAATCCTAACTCTACCCCTAATGGAACCATAATCCTAACTCTATCCCTAATGCCAACCCTAATCCTAACTCTATCCCTAATGCCAACCCTAATCCTAACTCTATCCCTAATGCCAACCATAATCCTAACTCTATCCCTAATGGAACCATAATCCTAACTCTATCCCTAATGCCAACCCAATCCTAACTCTATCCCTAATGCCAACCCAATCCTAACTCTATCCGTAATGCCAACCATAATCCTAACTCTGCCCCTAATGGAACCATAATCCTAACTCTATCCCTAATGCCAACCCAATCCTAACTCTATCCCTAATGCCAACCATAATCCTAACTCTATCCCTAATGCCAACCATAATCCTAACTCTATCCCTAATGGAACCATAATCCTAACTCTATCCCTAATGCCAACCCTAATCCTAACTTTATCCCTAATGCCAACCATAATCCTAACTCTATCCCTAATGGAACCATAATCCTAACTCTATCCCTAATGCCAACCCAATCCTAACTCTATCCCTAATGCCAACCCAATCCTAACTCTATCCCTAATGCCAACCATAATCCTAACTCTACCCCTAATGGAACCATAATCCTAACTCTATCCCTAATGCCAACCCAATCCTAACTCTATCCCTAATGCCAACCATAATCCTAACTCTATCCCTAATGCCAACCATAATCCTAACTCTATCCCTAATGGAACCATAATCCTAACTCTATCCCTAATGCCAACCCTAATCCTAACTCTATCCCTAATGCCAACCCTAATCCTAACTCTATCCCTAATGCCAACCATAATCCTAACTCTATCCCTAATGGAACCATAATCCTAACTCTATCCCTAATGCCAACCCAATCCTAACTCTATCCCTAATGCCAACCCAATCCTAACTCTATCCCTAATGCCAACCATAATCCTATCTCTATCCCTAATGGAACCATAATCCTAACTCTATCCCTAATGCCAACCCAATCCTAACTCTATCCCTAATGCCAACCCAATCATAACTCTATCCCTAATGCCAACCATAATCCTAACTCTATCCCTAATGCCAACCCAATCCTAACTCTATCCCTAATGGAACCATAATCCTAACTCTATCCCTAATGCCAACCCAATCCTAACTCTATCCCTAATGCCAACCCAATCATAACTCTATCCCTAATGCCAACCATAATCCTAACTCTATCCCTAATGCCAACCCTAATCCTAACTCTATCCCTAATGCCAACCATAATCCTAACTCTATCCCTAATGCCAACCATAATCCTAACTCTATCCCTAAGGGAACCATAATCCTAACTCTATCCCTAATGCCAACCCAATCCTAACTCTGTCCCCAATGCCAACCCAATCCTAACTCTATCCCTAATGCCAACCATAATCCTAACTCTATCCCTAATGGAACCCTAATCCTAACTCTATCCCTAATGCCAACCATAATCCTAACTCTATCCTCAATGGAACCATAATCCTAACTCTATCCCTAATGCCAACCCTAATCCTAACTCTATCCCTAATGCCAGCCCTAATCCTAACTCTATCCCTAATGCCAACCCCATCCTAACTCTATCCCTAATGCCAACCTAATCCTAACTCTATCAGTAATGCCAACCATAATCCTAACTCTACCCCTAATGGAACCATAATCCTAACTCTATCCCTAATGCCAACCCAATCCTAACTTTATCCCTAATGCCAACCCAATCCTAACTCTATCCCTAATGCCAACCATAATCCTAACTCTACCCCTAATAGAACCATAATCCTAACTCTATCCCTAATGCCAACCCAATCCTAACTCTATCCCTAATGCCAACCATAATCCTAACTCTATCCCTAATGGAACCATAATCCTAACTCTATCCCTAATGCCAACCCAATCCTAACTCTATCCCTAATTACAACCCTAATCCTAACTTTTACACTAATGCCAACCCTAATCCTAACTCTATCCCTAATGCCAACCCAATCCTAACTCTATCCCTAATGCCAACCCAATCCTAACTCTATCCCTAATGCCAACCATAATCCTAACTCTATCCCTAATGGAACCATAATCCTAACTCTATCCCTAATGCCAACCCTAATCCTAACTCTATCCCTAATGCCAACCATAATCCTAACTCTATCCCTAATGGAACCATAATCCTAACTCTATCCCTAATGCCAACCCAATCCTAACTCTATCCCTAATGAAAACCCAATCCTAACTCTATTCCTAATGCCAACCATAATCCTAACTCTACCCCTAATGGAACCATAATCCTAACTATATCCCGAATGTCAACCCAATCCTAACTCTATCCCTAATGCCAACCCAATCCTAACTCTATCCCTAATGCCAACCATAATCCTAACTCTACCCCTAATGGAACCATAATCCTAACTCTATCCCTAATGCCAACCCAATCCTAACTCTATCCCTAATGCCAACCATAATCCTAACTCTATCCCTAATGGAACCATAATCCTAACTCTATCCCTAATGCCAACCCTAATCCTAACTCTATCCCTAATGCCAACCATAATCCTAACTCTATCCCTAATGGAACCATAATCCTAACTCTATCCCTAATGCCAACCCAATCCTAACTCTATCCCTAATGCCAACCCAATCCTAACTCTATCCCTAATGCCAACCATAATCCTAACTCTATCCCTAATGGAACCATAATCCTAACTCTATCCCTAATGCCAACCCAATCCTAACTCTATCCCTAATGCCAACCCAATCATAACTCTATCCCTAATGCCAACCATAATCCTAACTCTATCCCTAATGCCAACCCAATCCTAACTCTATCCCTAATGGAACCATAATCCTAACTCTATCCCTAATGCCAACCCAATCCTAACTCTATCCCTAATGCCAACCCTAATCCTAACTCTATCCCTAATGCCAACCATAATCCTAACTCTATCCCTAATGCCAACCATAATCCTAACTCTATCCCTAATGGAACCATAATCCTAACTCTATCCCTAATGCCAACCCAATCCTAACTCTATCCCCAATGCCAACCCAATCCTAACTCTATCCCTAATGCCAACCATAATCCTAACTCTATCCCTAATGGAACCCTAATCCTAACTCTATCCCTAATGCCAACCCAATCCTAACTCTATCCCTAATGCCAACCATAATCCTAACTCTATCCCTAATGCCAACCATAATCCTAACTCTATCCCTAATGCCAACCCTAATCCTAACTCTATCCCTAATGCCAACCCAATCCTAACTCTATCCCTAATGCCAACCATAATCCTAACTCTATCCCTAATGCCAACCATAATCCTAACTCTACCCCTAATGGAACCATAATCCTAACTCTATCCATAATGCCAACCCTAATCCTAACTCTATCCCTAATGCCAACCCTAATCCTAACTCTATCCCTAATGCCAACCATAATCCTAACTCTATCCCTAATGGAACCATAATCCTAACTCTATCCCTAATGCCAACCCAATCCTAACTCTATCCCTAATGCCAACCATAATCCTAACTCTATCCCTAATGGAACCATAATCCTAACTCTATCCCTAATGGAACCATAATCCTAACTCTATCCCTAATGCCAACCCAATCCTAACTCTATCCCTAATGCCAACCATAATCCTAACTCTATCCCTAATGCCAACCATAATCCTAACTCTACCCCTAATGGAACCATAATCCTAACTCTATCCCTAATGCCAACCCTAATCCTAACTCTATCCCTAATGCCAACCCTAATCCTAACTCTATCCCTAATGCCAACCATAATCCTAACTCTATCCCTAATGGAACCATAATCCTAACTCTATCCCTAATGCCAACCCAATCCTAACTCTATCCCTAATGCCAACCCAATCCTAACTCTATCCGTAATGCCAACCATAATCCTAACTCTGCCCCTAATGGAACCATAATCCTAACTCTATCCCTAATGCCAACCCAATCCTAACTCTATCCCTAATGCCAACCATAATCCTAACTCTATCCCTAATGCCAACCATAATCCTAACTCTATCCCTAATGGAACCATAATCCTAACTCTATCCCTAATGCCAACCCTAATCCTAACTTTATCCCTAATGCCAACCATAATCCTAACTCTATCCCTAATGGAACCATAATCCTAACTCTATCCCTAATGCCAACCCAATCCTAACTCTATCCCTAATGCCAACCCAATCCTAACTCTATCCCTAATGCCAACCATAATCCTAACTCTACCCCTAATGGAACCATAATCCTAACTCTATCCCTAATGCCAACCCAATCCTAACTCTATCCCTAATGCCAACCATAATCCTAACTCTATCCCTAATGCCAACCATAATCCTAACTCTATCCCTAATGGAACCATAATCCTAACTCTATCCCTAATGCCAACCCTAATCCTAACTCTATCCCTAATGCCAACCCTAATCCTAACTCTATCCCTAATGCCAACCATAATCCTAACTCTATCCCTAATGGAACCATAATCCTAACTCTATCCCTAATGCCAACCCAATCCTAACTCTATCCCTAATGCCAACCCAATCCTAACTCTATCCCTAATGCCAACCATAATCCTATCTCTATCCCTAATGGAACCATAATCCTAACTCTATCCCTAATGCCAACCCAATCCTAACTCTATCCCTAATGCCAACCCAATCATAACTCTATCCCTAATGCCAACCATAATCCTAACTCTATCCCTAATGCCAACCCAATCCTAACTCTATCCCTAATGGAACCATAATCCTAACTCTATCCCTAATGCCAACCCAATCCTAACTCTATCCCTAATGCCAACCCAATCATAACTCTATCCCTAATGCCAACCATAATCCTAACTCTATCCCTAATGCCAACCCTAATCCTAACTCTATCCCTAATGCCAACCATAATCCTAACTCTATCCCTAATGCCAACCATAATCCTAACTCTATCCCTAAGGGAACCATAATCCTAACTCTATCCCTAATGCCAACCCAATCCTAACTCTGTCCCCAATGCCAACCCAATCCTAACTCTATCCCTAATGCCAACCATAATCCTAACTCTATCCCTAATGGAACCCTAATCCTAACTCTATCCCTAATGCCAACCATAATCCTAACTCTATCCTCAATGGAACCATAATCCTAACTCTATCCCTAATGCCAACCCTAATCCTAACTCTATCCCTAATGCCAGCCCTAATCCTAACTCTATCCCTAATGCCAACCCCATCCTAACTCTATCCCTAATGCCAACCTAATCCTAACTCTATCAGTAATGCCAACCATAATCCTAACTCTACCCCTAATGGAACCATAATCCTAACTCTATCCCTAATGCCAACCCAATCCTAACTTTATCCCTAATGCCAACCCAATCCTAACTCTATCCCTAATGCCAACCATAATCCTAACTCTACCCCTAATAGAACCATAATCCTAACTCTATCCCTAATGCCAACCCAATCCTAACTCTATCCCTAATGCCAACCATAATCCTAACTCTATCCCTAATGGAACCATAATCCTAACTCTATCCCTAATGCCAACCCAATCCTAACTCTATCCCTAATTACAACCCTAATCCTAACTTTTACACTAATGCCAACCCTAATCCTAACTCTATCCCTAATGCCAACCCAATCCTAACTCTATCCCTAATGCCAACCCAATCCTAACTCTATCCCTAATGCCAACCATAATCCTAACTCTATCCCTAATGGAACCATAATCCTAACTCTATCCCTAATGCCAACCCTAATCCTAACTCTATCCCTAATGCCAACCATAATCCTAACTCTATCCCTAATGGAACCATAATCCTAACTCTATCCCTAATGCCAACCCAATCCTAACTCTATCCCTAATGAAAACCCAATCCTAACTCTATTCCTAATGCCAACCATAATCCTAACTCTACCCCTAATGGAACCATAATCCTAACTATATCCCGAATGTCAACCCAATCCTAACTCTATCCCTAATGCCAACCCAATCCTAACTCTATCCCTAATGCCAACCATAATCCTAACTCTACCCCTAATGGAACCATAATCCTAACTCTATCCCTAATGCCAACCCAATCCTAACTCTATCCCTAATGCCAACCATAATCCTAACTCTATCCCTAATGGAACCATAATCCTAACTCTATCCCTAATGCCAACCCTAATCCTAACTCTATCCCTAATGCCAACCATAATCCTAACTCTATCCCTAATGGAACCATAATCCTAACTCTATCCCTAATGCCAACCCAATCCTAACTCTATCCCTAATGCCAACCCAATCCTAACTCTATCCCTAATGCCAACCATAATCCTAACTCTATCCCTAATGGAACCATAATCCTAACTCTATCCCTAATGCCAACCCAATCCTAACTCTATCCCTAATGCCAACCCAATCATAACTCTATCCCTAATGCCAACCATAATCCTAACTCTATCCCTAATGCCAACCCAATCCTAACTCTATCCCTAATGGAACCATAATCCTAACTCTATCCCTAATGCCAACCCAATCCTAACTCTATCCCTAATGCCAACCCTAATCCTAACTCTATCCCTAATGCCAACCATAATCCTAACTCTATCCCTAATGCCAACCATAATCCTAACTCTATCCCTAATGGAACCATAATCCTAACTCTATCCCTAATGCCAACCCAATCCTAACTCTATCCCCAATGCCAACCCAATCCTAACTCTATCCCTAATGCCAACCATAATCCTAACTCTATCCCTAATGGAACCCTAATCCTAACTCTATCCCTAATGCCAACCCAATCCTAACTCTATCCCTAATGCCAACCATAATCCTAACTCTATCCCTAATGCCAACCATAATCCTAACTCTATCCCTAATGCCAACCCTAATCCTAACTCTATCCCTAATGCCAACCCAATCCTAACTCTATCCCTAATGCCAACCATAATCCTAACTCTATCCCTAATGCCAACCATAATCCTAACTCTACCCCTAATGGAACCATAATCCTAACTCTATCCATAATGCCAACCCTAATCCTAACTCTATCCCTAATGCCAACCCTAATCCTAACTCTATCCCTAATGCCAACCATAATCCTAACTCTATCCCTAATGGAACCATAATCCTAACTCTATCCCTAATGCCAACCCAATCCTAACTCTATCCCTAATGCCAACCATAATCCTAACTCTATCCCTAATGGAACCATAATCCTAACTCTATCCCTAATGGAACCATAATCCTAACTCTATCCCTAATGCCAACCCAATCCTAACTCTATCCCTAATGCCAACCATAATCCTAACTCTATCCCTAATGCCAACCATAATCCTAACTCTACCCCTAATGGAACCATAATCCTAACTCTATCCCTAATGCCAACCCTAATCCTAACTCTATCCCTAATGCCAACCCTAATCCTAACTCTATCCCTAATGCCAACCATAATCCTAACTCTATCCCTAATGGAACCATAATCCTAACTCTATCCCTAATGCCAACCCAATCCTAACTCTATCCCTAATGCCAACCCAATCCTAACTCTATCCGTAATGCCAACCATAATCCTAACTCTGCCCCTAATGGAACCATAATCCTAACTCTATCCCTAATGCCAACCCAATCCTAACTCTATCCCTAATGCCAACCATAATCCTAACTCTATCCCTAATGCCAACCATAATCCTAACTCTATCCCTAATGGAACCATAATCCTAACTCTATCCCTAATGCCAACCCTAATCCTAACTTTATCCCTAATGCCAACCATAATCCTAACTCTATCCCTAATGGAACCATAATCCTAACTCTATCCCTAATGCCAACCCAATCCTAACTCTATCCCTAATGCCAACCCAATCCTAACTCTATCCCTAATGCCAACCATAATCCTAACTCTACCCCTAATGGAACCATAATCCTAACTCTATCCCTAATGCCAACCCAATCCTAACTCTATCCCTAATGCCAACCATAATCCTAACTCTATCCCTAATGCCAACCATAATCCTAACTCTATCCCTAATGGAACCATAATCCTAACTCTATCCCTAATGCCAACCCTAATCCTAACTCTATCCCTAATGCCAACCCTAATCCTAACTCTATCCCTAATGCCAACCATAATCCTAACTCTATCCCTAATGGAACCATAATCCTAACTCTATCCCTAATGCCAACCCAATCCTAACTCTATCCCTAATGCCAACCCAATCCTAACTCTATCCCTAATGCCAACCATAATCCTATCTCTATCCCTAATGGAACCATAATCCTAACTCTATCCCTAATGCCAACCCAATCCTAACTCTATCCCTAATGCCAACCCAATCATAACTCTATCCCTAATGCCAACCATAATCCTAACTCTATCCCTAATGCCAACCCAATCCTAACTCTATCCCTAATGGAACCATAATCCTAACTCTATCCCTAATGCCAACCCAATCCTAACTCTATCCCTAATGCCAACCCAATCATAACTCTATCCCTAATGCCAACCATAATCCTAACTCTATCCCTAATGCCAACCCTAATCCTAACTCTATCCCTAATGCCAACCATAATCCTAACTCTATCCCTAATGCCAACCATAATCCTAACTCTATCCCTAAGGGAACCATAATCCTAACTCTATCCCTAATGCCAACCCAATCCTAACTCTGTCCCCAATGCCAACCCAATCCTAACTCTATCCCTAATGCCAACCATAATCCTAACTATATCCCTAATGGAACCCTAATCCTAACTCTATCCCTAATGCCAACCATAATCCTAACTCTATCCTCAATGGAACCATAATCCTAACTCTATCCCTAATGCCAACCCTAATCCTAACTCTATCCCTAATGCCAGCCCTAATCCTAACTCTATCCCTAATGCCAACCCCATCCTAACTCTATCCCTAATGCCAACCTAATCCTAACTCTATCAGTAATGCCAACCATAATCCTAACTCTACCCCTAATGGAACCATAATCCTAACTCTATCCCTAATGTCAACCCAATCCTAACTGTATCCCTAATGCCAACCCAATCCTAAGTCTATCCCTAATGCCAACCATAATCCTAACTCTACCCCTAATAGAACCATAATCCTAACTCTATCCCTAATGCCAACCCAATCCTAACTCTATCCCTAATGCCAACCATAATCCTAACTCTATCCCTAATGGAACCATAATCCTAACTCTATCCCTAATGCCAACCCAATCCTAACTCTATCCCTAATTACAACCCTAATCCTAACTTTTACCCTAATGCCAACCCTAATCCTAACTCTATCCCTAATGCCAACCCAATCCTAACTCTATCCCTAATGCCAACCCAATCCTAACTCTATCCCTAATGCCAACCATAATCCTAACTCTATCCCTAATGGAACCATAATCCTAACTCTATCCCTAATGCCAACCCTAATCCTAACTCTATCCCTAATGCCAACCATAATCCTAACTCTATCCCTAATGGAACCATAATCCTAACTCTATCCCTAATGCCAACCCAATCCTAACTCTATCCCTAATGCCAACCCAATCCTAACTCTATTCCTTATGCCAACCATAATCCTAACTCTACCCCTAATGGAACCATAATCCTAACTATATCCCGAATGTCAACCCAATCCTAACTCTATCCCTAATGCCAACCCAATCCTAACTCTATCCCTAATGCCAACCATAATCCTAACTCTACCCCTAATGGAACCATAATCCTAACTCTATCCCTAATGCCAACCCAATCCTAACTCTATCCCTAATGCCAACCATAATCCTAACTCTATCCCTAATGGAACCATAATCCTAACTCTATCCCTAATGCCAACCCTAATCCTAACTCTATCCCTAATGCCAACCATAATCCTAACTCTATCCCTAATGGAACCATAATCCTAACTCTATCCCTAATGCCAACCCAATCCTAACTCTATCCCTAATGCCAACCCAATCCTAACTCTATCCCTAATGCCAACCATAATCCTAACTCTATCCCTAATGGAACCATAATCCTAACTCTATCCCTAATGCCAACCCAATCCTAACTCTATCCCTAATGCCAACCCAATCATAACTCTATCCCTAATGCCAACCATAATCCTAACTCTATCCCTAATGCCAACCCAATCCTAACTCTATCCCTAATGGAACCATAATCCTAACTCTATCCCTAATGCCAACCCAATCCTAACTCTATCCCTAATGCCAACCCTAATCCTAACTCTATCCCTAATGCCAACCATAATCCTAACTCTATCCCTAATGCCAACCATAATCCTAACTCTATCCCTAATGGAACCATAATCCTAACTCTATCCCTAATGCCAACCCAATCCTAACTCTATCCCCAATGCCAACCCAATCCTAACTCTATCCCTAATGCCAACCATAATCCTAACTCTATCCCTAATGGAACCCTAATCCTAACTCTATCCCTAATGCCAACCCAATCCTAACTCTATCCCTAATGCCAACCATAATCCTAACTCTATCCCTAATGCCAACCATAATCCTAACTCTATCCCTAATGCCAACCCTAATCCTAACTCTATCCCTAATGCCAACCCAATCCTAACTCTATCCCTAATGCCAACCATAATCCTAACTCTACCCCTAATGGAACCATAATCCTAACTCTATCCATAATGCCAACCCTAATCCTAACTCTATCCCTAATGCCAACCCTAATCCTAACTCTATCCCTAATGCCAACCATAATCCTAACTCTATCCCTAATGGAACCATAATCCTAACTCTATCCCTAATGCCAACCCAATCCTAACTCTATCCCTAATGCCAACCCAATCCTAACTCTATCCGTAATGCCAACCATAATCCTAACTCTACCCCTAATGGAACCATAATCCTAACTCTATCCCTAATGCCAACCCAATCCTAACTCTATCCCTAATGCCAACCATAATCCTAACTCTATCCCTAATGCCAACCATAATCCTAACTCTATCCCTAATGGAACCATAATCCTAACTCTATCCCTAATGCCAACCCTAATCCTAACTTTATCCCTAATGCCAACCATAATCCTAACTCTCTTCCTAATGGAACCATAATCCTAACTCTATCCCTAATGCCAACCCAATCCTAACTCTATCCCTAATGCCAACCCAATCCTAACTCTATCCCTAATGCCAACCATAATCCTAACTCTACCCCTAATGGAACCATAATCCTAACTCTATCCCTAATGCCAACCCAATCATAACTCTATCCCTAATGCCAACCATAATCCTAACTCTATCCCTAATGCCAACCATAATCCTAACTCTATCCCTAATGGAACCATAATCCTAACTCTATCCCTAATGCCAACCCTAATCCTAACTCTATCCCTAATGCCAACCCTAATCCTAACTCTATCCCTAATGCCAACCATAATCCTAACTCTATCCCTAATGGAACCATAATCCTAACTCTATCCCTAATGCCAACCCAATCCTAACTCTATCCCTAATGCCAACCCAATCCTAACTCTATCCCTAATGCCAACCATAATCCTAACTCTATCCCTAATGGAACCATAATCCTAACTCTATCCCTAATGCCAACCCAATCCTAACTCTATCCCTAATGCCAACCCAATCATAACTCTATCCCTAATGCCAACCATAATCCTAACTCTATCCCTAATGCCAACCCAATCCTAACTCTATCCCTAATGGAACCATAATCCTAACTCTATCCCTAATGCCAACCCAATCCTAACTCTATCCCTAATGCCAACCCAATCATAACTCTATCCCTAATGCCAACCATAATCCTAACTCTATCCCTAATGCCAATCCTAATCCTAACTCTATCCCTAATGCCAACCATAATCCTAACTCTATCCCTAATGCCAACCATAATCCTAACTCTATCCCTAATGGAACCATAATCCTAACTCTATCCCTAATGCCAACACAATCCTAACTCTGTCCCCAATGCCAACCCAATCCTAACTCTATCCCTAATGCCAACCATAATCCTAACTCTATCCCTAATGGAACCCTAATCCTAACTCTATCCCTAATGCCAACCATAATCCTAACTCTATCCTCAATGGAACCATAATACTAACTCTATCCCTAATGCCAACCCTAATCCTAACTCTATCCCTAATGCCAGCCCTAATCCTAACTCTATCCCTAATGCCAACCCCATCCTAACTCTATCCCTAATGCCAACCTAATCCTAACTCTATCAGTAATGCCAACCATAATCCTAACTCTACCCCTCATGGAACCATAATCCTAACTCTATCCCTAATGCCAACCCAATCCTAACTCTATCCCTAATGCCAACCCAATCCTAACTCTATCCCTAATGCCAACCATAATCCTAACTCTACCCCTAATAGAACCATAATCCTAACTCTATCCCTAATGCCAACCCAATCCTAACTCTATCCCTAATGCCAACCATAATCCTAACTCTATCCCTAATGGAACCATAATCCTAACTCTATCCCTAATGCCAACCCAATCCTAACTCTATCCCTAATGCCAACCCTAATCCTAACTTTTACCCTAATGCCAACCCTAATCCTAACTCTATCCCTAATGCCAACCCAATCCTAACTCTATCCCTAATCCCAACCCAATCCTAACTCTATCCCTAATGCCAACCATAATCATAACTCTATCCCTAATGGAACCATAATCCTAACTCTATCCCTAATGCCAACCCTAATCCTAACTCCATCCCTAATGCCAACCATAATCCTAACTCTATCCCTAATGGAACCATAATCCTAACTCTATCCCTAATGCCAACCCAATCCTAACTCTATCCCTAATGCCAACCCAATCCTAACTCTATCCCTAATGCCAACCATAATCCTAACTCTACCCCTCATGGAACCATAATCCTAACTATATCCCGAATGCCAACCCAATCCTAACTCTATCCCTAATGCCAACCCAATCCTAACTCTATCCCTAATGCCAACCATAATCCTAACTCTACCCCTAATGGAACCATAATCCTAACTCTATCCCTAATGCCAACCCAATCCTAACTCTATCCCTAATGCCAACCATAATCCTAACTCTATCCCTAATGGAACCATAATCCTAACTCTATCCCTAATGCCAACCCTAATCCTAACTCTATCCCTTATGCTAACCATAATCCTAACTCTATCCCTAATGGAACCATAATCCCAACTCTATCCCTAATGCCAACCCAATCCTAACTCTATCCCTAATGCCAACCCAAGCCTAACTCTATCCCTAATGCCAACCATAATCCTAACTCTATCCCTAATGGAACCATAATCCTAACTCTATCCCTAATGCCAACCCTAATCCTAACTCTATCCCTAATGCCAACCCTAATCCTAACTCTATCCCTAATGCCAACCCTAATCCTAACTCTATCCCTAATGGAACCATAATCCTAACTCTATCCCTAATGCCAACCCAATCCTAACTCTATCCCTAATGCCAACCCAATCCTAACTCTATCCCTAATGCCAACCATAATCCTAACTCTACCCCTAATGGAACCATATTCCTAAATCTATCCCTAATGCCAACCCAATCCTAACTCTATCCCTAATGCCAACCATAATCCTAACTCTATCCCTAATGCCAACCATAATCCTAACTCTATCCCTAATGGAACCATAATCCTAACTCTATCCCTAATGCCAACCATAATCCTAACTCTATCCCTAATGCCAACCATAATCCTAACTCTATCCCTAATGAAACCATAATCCTAACTCTATCCCTAATGCCAATCCAATCCTAACTCTATCCCTAATGCCAACCATAATCCTAACTCTACCCCTAATGGAACAATAATCCTAACTATATCCCTAATGCCAACCCAATCCTAACTCTATCCCTAATGCCAACCCAATCCTAACTCTATCCCTAATGCCAACCATAATCCTAACTCTATCCCTAATGGAACCATAATCCTAACTCTATCCCTAATGCCAACCCAATCCTATCTCTATCCTTAATGCCAACCATAATCATAACTCTACCTCTAATGGAACCATAATCCTAACTCTATCCCTAATGCCAACCCAATCCTAACTCTATCCCTAATGCCAACCATAATCCTAACTCTATCCCTAATGGAACCATAATCCTAACTCTATCCCTAATGGAACCATAATCCTAACTCTATCCCTAATGCCAACCCAATCCTAACTCTATCCCTAATGCCAACCATAATCCTAACTCTATCCCTAATGCCAACCATAATCCTAACTCTACCCCTAATGGAACCATAATCCTAACTCTATCCCTAATGCCAACCCTAATCCTAACTCTATCCCTAATGCCAACCCTAATCCTAACTCTATCCCTAATGCCAACCATAATCCTAACTCTATCCCTAATGGAACCATAATCCTAACTCTATCCCTAATGCCAACCCAATCCTAACTCTATCCCTAATGCCAACCCAATCCTAACTCTATCCGTAATGCCAACCATAATCCTAACTCTGCCCCTAATGGAACCATAATCCTAACTCTATCCCTAATGCCAACCCAATCCTAACTCTATCCCTAATGCCAACCATAATCCTAACTCTATCCCTAATGCCAACCATAATCCTAACTCTATCCCTAATGGAACCATAATCCTAACTCTATCCCTAATGCCAACCCTAATCCTAACTTTATCCCTAATGCCAACCATAATCCTAACTCTATCCCTAATGGAACCATAATCCTAACTCTATCCCTAATGCCAACCCAATCCTAACTCTATCCCTAATGCCAACCCAATCCTAACTCTATCCCTAATGCCAACCATAATCCTACCTCTACCCCTAATGGAACCATAATCCTAACTCTATCCCTAATGCCAACCCAATCCTAACTCTATCCCTAATGCCAACCATAATCCTAACTCTATCCCTAATGCCAACCATAATCCTAACTCTATCCCTAATGGAACCATAATCCTAACTCTATCCCTAATGCCAACCCTAATCCTAACTCTATCCCTAATGCCAACCCTAATCCTAACTCTATCCCTAATGCCAACCATAATCCTAACTCTATCCCTAATGGAACCATAATCCTAACTCTATCCCTAATGCCAACCCAATCCTAACTCTATCCCTAATGCCAACCCAATCCTAACTCTATCCCTAATGCCAACCATAATCCTATCTCTATCCCTAATGGAACCATAATCCTAACTCTATCCCTAATGCCAACCCAATCCTAACTCTATCCCTAATGCCAACCCAATCATAACTCTATCCCTAATGCCAACCATAATCCTAACTCTATCCCTAATGCCAACCCAATCCTAACTCTATCCCTAATGGAACCATAATCCTAACTCTATCCCTAATGCCAACCCAATCCTAACTCTATCCCTAATGCCAACCCAATCATAACTCTATCCCTAATGCCAACCATAATCCTAACTCTATCCCTAATGCCAACCCTAATCCTAACTCTATCCCTAATGCCAACCATAATCCTAACTCTATCCCTAATGCCAACCATAATCCTAACTCTATCCCTAAGGGAACCATAATCCTAACTCTATCCCTAATGCCAACCCAATCCTAACTCTGTCCCCAATGCCAACCCAATCCTAACTCTATCCCTAATGCCAACCATAATCCTAACTCTATCCCTAATGGAACCCTAATCCTAACTCTATCCCTAATGCCAACCATAATCCTAACTCTATCCTCAATGGAACCATAATCCTAACTCTATCCCTAATGCCAACCCTAATCCTAACTCTATCCCTAATGCCAGCCCTAATCCTAACTCTATCCCTAATGCCAACCCCATCCTAACTCTATCCCTAATGCCAACCTAATCCTAACTCTATCAGTAATGCCAACCATAATCCTAACTCTACCCCTAATGGAACCATAATCCTAACTCTATCCCTAATGCCAACCCAATCCTAACTTTATCCCTAATGCCAACCCAATCCTAACTCTATCCCTAATGCCAACCATAATCCTAACTCTACCCCTAATAGAACCATAATCCTAACTCTATCCCTAATGCCAACCCAATCCTAACTCTATCCCTAATGCCAACCATAATCCTAACTCTATCCCTAATGGAACCATAATCCTAACTCTATCCCTAATGCCAACCCAATCCTAACTCTATCCCTAATTACAACCCTAATCCTAACTTTTACACTAATGCCAACCCTAATCCTAACTCTATCCCTAATGCCAACCCAATCCTAACTCTATCCCTAATGCCAACCCAATCCTAACTCTATCCCTAATGCCAACCATAATCCTAACTCTATCCCTAATGGAACCATAATCCTAACTCTATCCCTAATGCCAACCCTAATCCTAACTCTATCCCTAATGCCAACCATAATCCTAACTCTATCCCTAATGGAACCATAATCCTAACTCTATCCCTAATGCCAACCCAATCCTAACTCTATCCCTAATGCCAACCCAATCCTAACTCTATTCCTAATGCCAACCATAATCCTAACTCTACCCCTAATGGAACCATAATCCTAACTATATCCCGAATGTCAACCCAATCCTAACTCTATCCCTAATGCCAACCCAATCCTAACTCTATCCCTAATGCCAACCATAATCCTAACTCTACCCCTAATGGAACCATAATCCTAACTCTATCCCTAATGCCAACCCAATCCTAACTCTATCCCTAATGCCAACCATAATCCTAACTCTATCCCTAATGGAACCATAATCCTAACTCTATCCCTAATGCCAACCCTAATCCTAACTCTATCCCTAATGCCAACCATAATCCTAACTCTATCCCTAATGGAACCATAATCCTAACTCTATCCCTAATGCCAACCCAATCCTAACTCTATCCCTAATGCCAACCCAATCCTAACTCTATCCCTAATGCCAACCATAATCCTAACTCTATCCCTAATGGAACCATAATCCTAACTCTATCCCTAATGCCAACCCAATCCTAACTCTATCCCTAATGCCAACCCAATCATAACTCTATCCCTAATGCCAACCATAATCCTAACTCTATCCCTAATGCCAACCCAATCCTAACTCTATCCCTAATGGAACCATAATCCTAACTCTATCCCTAATGCCAACCCAATCCTAACTCTATCCCTAATGCCAACCCTAATCCTACCTCTATCCCTAATGCCAACCATAATCCTAACTCTATCCCTAATGCCAACCATAATCCTAACTCTATCCCTAATGGAACCATAATCCTAACTCTATCCCTAATGCCAACCCAATCCTAACTCTATCCCCAATGCCAACCCAATCCTAACTCTATCCCTAATGCCAACCATAATCCTAACTCTATCCCTAATGGAACCCTAATCCTAACTCTATCCATAATGCCAACCCAATCCTAACTCTATCCCTAATGCCAACCATAATCCTAACTCTATCCCTAATGCCAACCATAATCCTAACTCTATCCCTAATGCCAACCCTAATCCTAACTCTATCCCTAATGCCAACCCAATCCTAACTCTATCCCTAATGCCAACCATAATCCTAACTCTATCCCTAATGCCAACCATAATCCTAACTCTACCCCTAATGGAACCATAATCCTAACTCTATCCATAATGCCAACCCTAATCCTAACTCTATCCCTAATGCCAACCCTAATCCTAACTCTATCCCTAATGCCAACCATAATCCTAACTCTATCCCTAATGGAACCATAATCCTAACTCTATCCCTAATGCCAACCCAATCCTAACTCTATCCCTAATGCCAACCCAATCCTAACTCTATCCCTAATGCCAACCATAATCCTAACTCTATCCCTAATGCCAACCATAATCCTAACTCTATCCCTAATGGAACCATAATCCTAACTCTATCCCTAATGCCAACCCTAATCCTAACTTTATCCCTAATGCCAACCATAATCCTAACTCTATTCCTAATGGAACCATAATCCTAACTCTATCCCTAATGCCAACCCAATCCTAACTCTATCCCTAATGCCAACCCAATCCTAACTCTATCCCTAATGCCAACCATAATCCTAACTCTACCCCTAATGGAACCATAATCCTAACTCTATCCCTAATGCCAACCCAATCATAACTCTATCCCTAATGCCAACCATAATCCTAACTCTATCCCTAATGCCAACCATAATCCTAACTCTATCCCTAATGGAACCATAATCCTAACTCTATCCCTAATGCCAACCCTAATCCTAACTCTATCCCTAATGCCAACCCTAATCCTAACTCTATCCCTAATGCCAACCATAATCCTAACTCTATCCCTAATGGAACCATAATCCTAACTCTATCCCTAATGCCAACCCAATCCTAACTCTATCCCTAATGCCAACCCAATCCTAACTCTATCCCTAATGCCAACCATAATCCTAACTCTATCCCTAATGGAACCATAATCCTAACTCTATCCCTAATGCCAACCCAATCCTAACTCTATCCCTAATGCCAACCCAATCATAACTCTATCCCTAATGCCAACCATAATCCTAACTCTATCCCTAATGCCAACCCAATCCTAACTCTATCCCTAATGGAACCATAATCCTAACTCTATCCCTAATGCCAACCCAATCCTAACTCTATCCCTAATGCCAACCATAATCCTAACTCTATCCCTAATGCCAACCATAATCCTAACTCTATCCCTAATGCCAACCCTAATCCTAACTCTATCCCTAATGCCAACCCAATCCTAACTCTATCCCTAATGCCAACCATAATCCTAACTCTATCCCTAATGCCAACCATAATCCTAACTCTACCCCTAATGGAACCATAATCCTAACTCTATCCATAATGCCAACCCTAATCCTAACTCTATCCCTAATGCCAACCCTAATCCTAACTCTATCCCTAATGCCAACCATAATCCTAACTCTATCCCTAATGGAACCATAATCCTAACTCTATCCCTAATGCCAACCCAATCCTAACTCTATCCCTAATGCCAACCCAATCCTAACTCTATCCGTAATGCCAACCATAATCCTAACTCTACCCCTAATGGAACCATAATCCTAACTCTATCCCTAATGCCAACCCAATCCTAACTCTATCCCTAATGCCAACCATAATCCTAACTCTATCCCTAATGCCAACCATAATCCTAACTCTATCCCTAATGGAACCATAATCCTAACTCTATCCCTAATGCCAACCCTAATCCTAACTTTATCCCTAATGCCAACCATAATCCTAACTCTATTCCTAATGGAACCATAATCCTAACTCTATCCCTAATGCCAACCCAATCCTAACTCTATCCCTAATGCCAACCCAATCCTAACTCTATCCCTAATGCCAACCATAATCCTAACTCTACCCCTAATGGAACCATAATCCTAACTCTATCCCTAATGCCAACCCAATCATAACTCTATCCCTAATGCCAACCATAATCCTAACTCTATCCCTAATGCCAACCATAATCCTAACTCTATCCCTAATGGAACCATAATCCTAACTCTATCCCTAATGCCAACCCTAATCCTAACTCTATCCCTAATGCCAACCCTAATCCTAACTCTATCCCTAATGCCAACCATAATCCTAACTCTATCCCTAATGGAACCATAATCCTAACTCTATCCCTAATGCCAACCCAATCCTAACTCTATCCCTAATGCCAACCCAATCCTAACTCTATCCCTAATGCCAACCATAATCCTAACTCTATCCCTAATGGAACCATAATCCTAACTCTATCCCTAATGCCAACCCAATCCTAACTCTATCCCTAATGCCAACCCAATCATAACTCTATCCCTAATGCCAACCATAATCCTAACTCTATCCCTAATGCCAACCCAATCCTAACTCTATCCCTAATGGAACCATAATCCTAACTCTATCCCTAATGCCAACCCAATCCTAACTCTATCCCTAATGCCAACCCAATCATAACTCTATCCCTAATGCCAACCATAATCCTAACTCTATCCCTAATGCCAACCCTAATCCTAACTCTATCCCTAATGCCAACCATAATCCTAACTCTATCCCTAATGCCAACCATAATCCTAACTCTATCCCTAATGGAACCATAATCCTAACTCTATCCCTAATGCCAACCCAATCCTAACTCTGTCCCCAATGCCAACCCAATCCTAACTCTATCCCTAATGCCAACCATAATCCTAACTCTATCCCTAATGGAACCCTAATCCTAACTCTATCCCTAATGCCAACCATAATCCTAACTCTATCCTCAATGGAACCATAATACTAACTCTATCCCTAATGCCAACCCTAATCCTAACTCTATCCCTAATGCCAGCCCTAATCCTAACTCTATCCCTAATGCCAACCCCATCCTAACTCTATTCCTAATGCCAACCTAATCCTAACTCTATCAGTAATGCCAACCATAATCCTAACTCTACCCCTAATGGAACCATAATCCTAACTCTATCCCTAATGCCAACCCAATCCTAACTCTATCCCTAATGCCAACCCAATCCTAACTCTATCCCTAATGCCAACCATAATCCTAACTCTACCCCTAATAGAACCATAATCCTAACTCTATCCCTAATGCCAACCCAATCCTAACTCTATCCCTAATGCCAACCATAATCCTAACTCTATCCCTAATGGAACCATAATCCTAACTCTATCCCTAATGCCAACCCAATCCTAACTCTATCCCTAATGCCAACCCTAATCCTAACTTTTACCCTAATGCCAACCCTAATCCTAACTCTATCCCTAATGCCAACCCAATCCTAACTCTATCCCTAATCCCAACCCAATCCTAACTCTATCCCTAATGCCAACCATAATCCTAACTCTATCCCTAATGGAACCATAATCCTAACTCTATCCCTAATGCCAACCCTAATCCTAACTCCATCCCTAATGCCAACCATAATCCTAACTCTATCCCTAATGGAACCATAATCCTAACTCTATCCCTAATGCCAACCCAATCCTAACTCTATCCCTAATGCCAACCCAATCCTAACTCTATCCCTAATGCCAACCATAATCCTAACTCTACCCCTAATGGAACCATAATCCTAACTATATCCCGAATGCCAACCCAATCCTAACTCTATCCCTAATGCCAACCCAATCCTAACTCTATCCCTAATGCCAACCATAATCCTAACTCTATCCCTAATGGAACCATAATCCTAACTCTATCCCTAATGCCAACCCTAATCCTAACTCTATCCCTAATGCTAACCATAATCCTAACTCTATCCCTAATGGAACCATAATCCCAACTCTATCCCTAATGCCAACCCAATCCTAACTCTATCCCTAATGCCAACCCAAGCCTAACTCTATCCCTAATGCCAACCATAATCCTAACTCTATCCCTAATGGAACCTTAATCCTAACTCTATCCCTAATGCCAACCCAATCCTAACTCTATCCCTAATGCCAACCCAATCATAACTCTATCCCTAATGCCAACCATAATCCTAACTCTATCCCTAATGCCAACCCAATCCTAACTCTATCCTTAATGGAACCATAATCCTAACTCTATCCCTAATGCCAACCCAATCCTAACTCTATCCCTAATGCCAACCCAATCATAACTCTATCCCTAATGCCAACCATAATCCTAACTCTATCCCTAATGCCAACCCTAATCCTAACTCTATCCCTAATGCCAACCATAATCCTAACTCTATCCCTAATGCCAACCATAATCCTAACTCTATCCCTAATGGAACCATAATCCTAACTCTATCCCTAATGCCAACCCAATTCTAACTCTATCCCCAATGCCAACCCAATCCTAACTCTATCCCTAATGCCAACCATAATCCTAACTCTATCCCTAATGGAACCCTAATCCTAACTCTATCCCTAATGCCAACCATAATCCTAACTCTATCCCTAATGGAACCATAATTCTAACTCTATCCCTAATGCCAACCCTAATCCTAACTTTATCCCTAATGCCAACCCTAATTCTAACTCTATCCCTAATGCCAACCCTAATCCTAACTCTATCCCTAATGCCAACCCCATCCTAACTCTATCCTTAATGCCAACCTAATCCTAACTCTATCAGTAATGCCAACCATAATCCTAACTCTACCCCTAATGGAACCATAATCCTAACTCTATCCCTAATGCCAACCCAATCCTAACTCTATCCCTAATGCCAACCCAATCCTAACTCTATCCCTAATGCCAACCATAATCCTAACTCTACCCCTAATGGAACCATAATCCTAACTCTATCCATAATGCCAACCCAATCCTAACTCTATCCCTAATGCCAACCATAATCCTAACTCTATCCCTAATGGAACCATAATCCTAACTCTAACCCTAATGCCAACCCAATCCAAACTCTATCCCTAATGCCAACCATAATCCTAACTCTATCCCTAATGCCAACCATAATCCTAACTCTACCCCTAATGGAACCATAATCCTAACTCTATCCCTAATGCCAACCCTAATCCTAACTCTATCCCTAATGCCAACCCTAATCCTAACTCTATCCCTAATGCCAACCATAATCCTAACTCTATCCCTAATGGAACCATAATCCTAACTCTATCCCTAATGCCAACCCAATCCTAACTCTATCCCTAATGCCAACCCAATCCTAACTCTATCCCTAATGCCAACCATAATCCTAACTCTATCCCTAATGGAACCATAATCCTAACTCTATCCCTAATGCCAACCCAATCCTAACTCTATCCCTAATGCCAACCCAATCCTAACTCTATCCCTAATGCCAACCATAATCCTAACTCTATCACTAATGGAACCATAATCCTAACTCTATCCCTAATGCCAACCCAATCCTAACTCTATCCCTAATGCCAACCCAATCATAACTCTATCCCTAATGCCAACCATAATCCTAACTCTATCCCTAATGCCAACCCAATCCTAACTCTATCCCTAATGGAACCATAATCCTAACTCTATCCCTATTGCCAACCCAATCCTAACTCTATCCCTAATGCCAACCCAATCATAACTCTATCCCTAATGCCAACCATAATTCTAACTCTATCCCTAATGCCAACCCTAATCCTAACTCTATCCCTAATGGAACCATAATCCTAACTCTATCCCTAATGCCAACCCTAATCCTAACTCTATCCCTAATGCCAACCCTAATCCTAACTCTATCCCTAATGCCAACCATAATCCTAACTCTATCCCTAATGGAACCATAATCCTAACTCTATCCCTAATGCCAACCCAATCCTAACTCTATCCCTAATGCCAACCCAATCCTAACTCTATCCCTAATGCCAACCATAATCCTAACTCTATCCCTAATGGAACCATAATCCTAACTCTATCCCTAATGCCAACCCAATCCTAACTCTATCCCTAATGCCAACCCAATCATAACTCTATCCCTAATGCCAACTATAATCCTAACTCTATCCCTAATGCCAACCCTAATCCTAACTCTATCCCTAATGGAACCATAATCCTAACTCTATCCCTAATGCCAACCCAATCCTAACTTTATCCCTAATGCCAACCCAATCATAACTCTATCCCTAATGCCAACCATAATCCTAACTCTATCCCTAATGCCAACCCTAATCCTAACTCTATCCCTAATGCCAACCATAATCCTAACTCTATCCCTAATGCCAACCATAATCCTAACTCTATCCCTAATGCCAACCATAATCCTAACTCTATCCCTAATGGAACCATAATCCTAACTCTATCCCTAATGCCAACCCAATCCTAACTCTATCCCTAATGCCAACCCAATCCTAACTCTATCCCTAATGGAACCATAATCCTAACTCTATCCCTAATGGAACCATAATCCTAACTATATCCCTAATGCCAACCCAATCCTAACTCTATCCCTAATGCCAACCATAATCCTAACTCTATCCCTAATGGAACCATAATCCTAACTCTATCCCTAATGCCAACCCAATCCTAACTCTATCCCTAATGCCAACCCAATCCTAACTCTATCCCTAATGCCAACCATAATCCTAACTCTACCCCTAATGGAAC
Organism: Rana muscosa; assembly: GCA_029206835.1. Taxonomy (NCBI): domain Eukaryota; kingdom Metazoa; phylum Chordata; class Amphibia; order Anura; family Ranidae; genus Rana; species Rana muscosa. The sequence goes on from JARGYO010005606.1 coordinate 114,554, forward strand.
CATAATCCTAACTCTATCCCTAATGCCAACCCAATCCTAACTCTATCCCTAATGCCAACTAGGGATGAGCTCGGTGTTCGAGTCGAACATACGTTCGACTCGAACATCGGCTGTTCGATCGTTCGACGAAGATCGAACGATTTGGGCCGTTCGCGCCTAATTCGAGTGACGCGAACGGCCCACAATGCACTACGCCATCGCAGTGTCATCCAGGCGCTGTGATTGGCCAAGCATGCACTGTGACCCCGCATGCTTGGCCAATCACAGCGCCGGCAGCGAGGAGAGCAATGATTGGCCACAGGCAGGATGCCTGTGGCCAATTATTGCTGAGGGTGTTTAGTACACGCCCCACACTATAAAAGGCCGCCAGCACGGCGGCCTAGTGTAGTGTGTTCCGGAGCAGGGAAAGAAGCATAGGCAGGGACAGTGACATTTTTTTTTCTTGCTTAACCTGGATTCCTTTAGTTTAGGGAAAGAGAAGGATAGGTAGGGAGAGTGTCAGTGTGTTTTACTGTGCTAATCCTTGTTTCTAGGGACAGGGAAGGACAGTGAGGGAAATTCTCCTTGTGCTATACTGTGCTAAAGCATTGATCATCAACCATCTTTAAAAAATATTTTTTTCTAGGGACAGAAAACTATAGGTAGGGAGAGTGTCAGTGTGTTTTACTGTGCTAATCCTTGTTTCTAGGGACAGGGAAGGACAGTGAGGGAAATTCTCCTTGTGCTATAGTGTGCTAAAGCATTGATCATCAACCATCTTTAAAAAAACATTTTTTCTAGGGACAGAAAACTATAGGTAGGGAGAGTGTCAGTGTGTTTTACTGTGCTAATCCTTGTTTCTAGGGACAGGGAAGGACAGTGAGGGAAATTCTCCTTGTGCTATAGTGTGCTAAAGCATTGATCATCAACCATCTTTAAAAAAACATTTTTTCTAGGGACAGAAAACTATAGGTAGGGAGAGTGTCAGTTTCTTTCACTGTGCTAATCCTTGTTTCTAGGGACAGGGAAGGACAGTGAGGGAAATTCTCCTTGTGCTATACTGTGCTAAAGCATTGATCATCAACCATCTTTAAAAAAACATTTTTTCTAGGGACAGAAAACTATAGGTAGGGAGAGTGTCAGTGTGTTTCACTGTGCTAATCCTTGTTTCTAGGGACAGGGAAGGACAGTGAGGGAAATTCTCCTTGTGCTATAGTGTGCTAAAGCATTGATCATCAACCATCTTTAAAAAAACATTTTTTCTAGGGACAGAAAACTATAGGTAGGGAGAGTGTCAGTGTGTTTTACTGTGCTAATCCTTGTTTCTAGGGACAGGGAAGGACAGTGAGGGAAATACTCCTTGTGCTATAGTGTGCTAAAGCATTGATCATCAACCATCTTTAAAAAAACATTTTTTCTAGGGACAGAAAACTATAGGTAGGGAGAGTGTCAGTGTGTTTTACTGTGCTAATCCTTGTTTCTAGGGACAGGGAAGGACAGTGAGGGAAATTCTCCTTGTGCTATAGTGTGCTAAAGCATTGATCATCAACCATCTTTAAAAAAAAATGTTTTCTAGGGACAGATAACTATAGGTAGGGAGAGTGTCAGTTTCTTTCACTGTGCTAATCCTTGTTTCTAGGGACAGGGAAGGACAGTGAGGGAAATTCTCCTTGTGCTATACTGTGCTAAAGCATTGATCATCAACCATCTTTAAAAAAACATTTTTTCTAGGGACAGAAAACTATAGGTAGGGAGAGTGTCAGTGTGTTTTACTGTGCTAATCCTTGTTTCTAGGGACAGGGAAGGACAGTGAGGGAAATTCTCCTTGTGCTATAGTGTGCTAAAGCATTGATCATCAACCATCTTTAAAAAAACATTTTTTCTAGGGACAGAAAACTATAGGTAGGGAGAGTGTCAGTGTGTTTTACTGTGCTAATCCTTGTTTCTAGGGACAGGGAAGGACAGTGAGGGAAATTCTCCTTGTGCTATAGTGTGCTAAAGCATTGATCATCAACCATCTTTAAAAAAACATTTTTTCTAGGGACAGAAAACTATAGGTAGGGAGAGTGTCAGTTTCTTTCACTGTGCTAATCCTTGTTTCTAGGGACAGGGAAGGACAGTGAGGGAAATTCTCCTTGTGCTATACTGTTCTAAAGCATTGATCATCAACCATCTTTAAAAAAACATTTTTTCTAGGGACAGAAAACTATAGGTAGGGAGAGTGTCAGTGTGTTTTACTGTGCTAATCCTTGTTTCTAGGGACAGGGAAGGACAGTGAGGGAAATTCTCCTTGTGCTATACTGTGCTAAAGCATTGATCATCAACCATCTTTAAAAAAACATTTTTTCTAGGGACAGAAAACTATAGGTAGGGAGAGTGTCAGTGTGTTTTACTGTGCTAATCCTTGTTTCTAGGGACAGGGAAGGACAGTGAGGGAAATTCTCCTTGTGCTATAGTGTGCTAAAGCATTGATCATCAACCATCTTTAAAAAAACATTTTTTCTAGGGACAGAAAACTATAGGTAGGGAGAGTGTCAGTTTCTTTCACTGTGCTAATCCTTGTTTCTAGGGACAGGGAAGGACAGTGAGGGAAATTCTCCTTGTGCTATAGTGTGCTAAAGCATTGATCATCAACCATCTTTAAAAAAACATTTTTTCTAGGGACAGAAAACTATAGGTAGGGAGAGTGTCAGTGTGTTTTACTGTGCTAATCCTTGTTTCTAGGGACAGGGAAGGACAGTGAGGGAAATTCTCCTTGTGCTATAGTGTGCTAAAGCATTGATCATCAACCATCTTTAAAAAAACATTTTTTCTAGGGACAGAAAACTATAGGTAGGGAGAGTGTCAGTTTCTTTCACTGTGCTAATCCTTGTTTCTAGGGACAGGGAAGGACAGTGAGGGAAATTCTCCTTGTGCTATACTGTGCTAAAGCATTGATCATCAACCATCTTTAAAAAAACATTTTTTCTAGGGACAGAAAACTATAGGTAGGGAGAGTGTCAGTGTGTTTCACTGTGCTAATCCTTGTTTCTAGGGACAGGGAAGGACAGTGAGGGAAATTCTCCTTGTGCTATAGTGTGCTAAAGCATTGATCATCAACCATCTTTAAAAAAACATTTTTTCTAGGGACAGAAAACTATAGGTAGGGAGAGTGTCAGTGTGTTTTACTGTGCTAATCCTTGTTTCTAGGGACAGGGAAGGACAGTGAGGGAAATACTCCTTGTGCTATAGTGTGCTAAAGCATTGATCATCAACCATTTTAAAAAAAACATTTTTTCTAGGGACAGAAAACTATAGGTAGGGAGAGTGTCAGTGTGTTTTACTGTGCTAATCCTTGTTTCTAGGGACAGGGAAGGACAGTGAGGGAAATTCTCCTTGTGCTATAGTGTGCTAAAGCATTGATCATCAACCATCTTTAAAAAAAAATGTTTTCTAGGGACAGATAACTATAGGTAGGGAGAGTGTCAGTTTCTTTCACTGTGCTAATCCTTGTTTCTAGGGACAGGGAAGGACAGTGAGGGAAATTCTCCTTGTGCTATACTGTGCTAAAGCATTGATCATCAACCATCTTTAAAAAAACATTTTTTCTAGGGACAGAAAACTATAGGTAGGGAGAGTGTCAGTGTGTTTTACTGTGCTAATCCTTGTTTCTAGGGACAGGGAAGGACAGTGAGGGAAATTCTCCTTGTGCTATAGTGTGCTAAAGCATTGATCATCAACCATCTTTAAAAAAACATTTTTTCTAGGGACAGAAAACTATAGGTAGGGAGAGTGTCAGTGTGTTTTACTGTGCTAATCCTTGTTTCTAGGGACAGGGAAGGACAGTGAGGGAAATTCTCCTTGTGCTATAGTGTGCTAAAGCATTGATCATCAACCATCTTTAAAAAAACATTTTTTCTAGGGACAGAAAACTATAGGTAGGGAGAGTGTCAGTTTCTTTCACTGTGCTAATCCTTGTTTCTAGGGACAGGGAAGGACAGTGAGGGAAATTCTCCTTGTGCTATACTGTTCTAAAGCATTGATCATCAACCATCTTTAAAAAAACATTTTTTCTAGGGACAGAAAACTATAGGTAGGGAGAGTGTCAGTGTGTTTTACTGTGCTAATCCTTGTTTCTAGGGACAGGGAAGGACAGTGAGGGAAATTCTCCTTGTGCTATACTGTGCTAAAGCATTGATCATCAACCATCTTTAAAAAAACATTTTTTCTAGGGACAGAAAACTATAGGTAGGGAGAGTGTCAGTGTGTTTTACTGTGCTAATCCTTGTTTCTAGGGACAGGGAAGGACAGTGAGGGAAATTCTCCTTGTGCTATAGTGTGCTAAAGCATTGATCATCAACCATCTTTAAAAAAACATTTTTTCTAGGGACAGAAAACTATAGGTAGGGAGAGTGTCAGTTTCTTTCACTGTGCTAATCCTTGTTTCTAGGGACAGGGAAGGACAGTGAGGGAAATTCTCCTTGTGCTATACTGTGCTAAAGCATTGATCATCAACCATCTTTAAAAAAACATTTTTTCTAGGGACAGAAAACTATAGGTAGGGAGAGTGTCAGTGTGTTTTACTGTGCTAATCCTTGTTTCTAGGGACAGGGAAGGACAGTGAGGGAAATTCTCCTTGTGCTATAGTGTGCTAAAGCATTGATCATCAACCATCTTTAAAAAAACATTTTTTCTAGGGACAGAAAACTATAGGTAGGGAGAGTGTCAGTGTGTTTCACTGTGCTAATCCTTGTTTCTAGGGACAGGGAAGGACAGTGAGGGAAATTCTCCTTGTGCTATACTGTGCTAAAGCATTGATCATCAACCATCTTTAAAAAAACATTTTTTCTAGGGACAGAAAACTATAGGTAGGGAGAGTGTCAGTTTCTTTCACTGTGCTAATCCTTGTTTCTAGGGACAGGGAAGGACAGTGAGGGAAATTCTCCTTGTGCTATACTGTGCTAAAGCATTGATCATCAACCATCTTTAAAAAAACATTTTTTCTAGGGACAGAAAACTATAGGTAGGGAGAGTGTCAGTGTGTTTTACTGTGCTAATCCTTGTTTCTAGGGACAGGGAAGGACAGTGAGGGAAATTCTCCTTGTGCTATAGTGTGCTAAAGCATTGATCATCAACCATCTTTAAAAAAACATTTTTTCTAGGGACAGAAAACTATAGGTAGGGAGAGTGTCAGTGTGTTTTACTGTGCTAATCCTTGTTTCTAGGGACAGGGAAGGACAGTGAGGGAAATTCTCCTTGTGCTATACTGTGCTAAAGCATTGATCATCAACCATCTTTAAAAAAACATTTTTTCTAGGGACAGAAAACTATAGGTAGGGAGAGTGTCAGTGTGTTTCACTGTGCTAATCCTTGTTTCTAGGGACAGGGAAGGACAGTGAGGGAAATTCTCCTTGTGCTATACTGTGCTAAAGCATTGATCATCAACCATCTTTAAAAAAACATTTTTTCTAGGGACAGAAAACTATAGGTAGGGAGAGTGTCAGTTTCTTTCACTGTGCTAATCCTTGTTTCTAGGGACAGGGAAGGACAGTGAGGGAAATTCTCCTTGTGCTATACTGTGCTAAAGCATTGATCATCAACCATATTTAAAAAAACATTTTTTCTAGGGACAGAAAACTATAGGTAGGGAGAGTGTCAGTTTCTTTCACTGTGCTAATCCTTGTTTCTAGGGACAGGGAAGGACAGTGAGGGAAATTCTCCTTGTGCTATAGTGTGCTAAAGCATTGATCATCAACCATCTTTAAAAAAAAAAATTTCTAGGGACAGAAAACTATAGGTAGGGAGAGTGTCAGTTTCTTTCACTGTGCTAATCCTTGTTTCTAGGGACAGGGAATGACAGTGAGGGAAATTCTCCTTGTGCTATAGTGTGCTAAAGCATTGATCATCCACCATCTTTTAAAAAACATTTTTTCTAGGGACAGAAAACTATAGGTAGGGAGAGTGTCAGTGTGTTTTACTGTGCTAATCCTTGTTTCTAGGGACAGGGAAGGACAGTGAGGGAAATTCTCCTTGTGCTATAGTGTGCTAAAGCATTGATCATCAACCATCTTTAAAAAAACATTTTTTCTAGGGACAGAAAACTATAGGTAGGGAGAGTGTCAGTGTGTTTTACTGTGCTAATCCTTGTTTCTAGGGACAGGGAAGGACAGTGAGGGAAATTCTCCTTGTGCTATACTGTGCTAAAGCATTGATCATCAACCATCTTTAAAAAAACATTTTTTCTAGGGACAGAAAACTATAGGTAGGGAGAGTGTCAGTGTGTTTCACTGTGCTAATCCTTGTTTCTAGGGACAGGGAAGGACAGTGAGGGAAATTCTCCTTGTGCTATACTGTGCTAAAGCATTGATCATCAACCATCTTTAAAAAAACATTTTTTCTAGGGACAGAAAACTATAGGTAGGGAGAGTGTCAGTTTCTTTCACTGTGCTAATCCTTGTTTCTAGGGACAGGGAAGGACAGTGAGGGAAATTCTCCTTGTGCTATACTGTGCTAAAGCATTGATCATCAACCATATTTAAAAAAACATTTTTTCTAGGGACAGAAAACTATAGGTAGGGAGAGTGTCAGTTTCTTTCACTGTGCTAATCCTTGTTTCTAGGGACAGGGAAGGACAGTGAGGGAAATTCTCCTTGTGCTATAGTGTGCTAAAGCATTGATCATCAACCATCTTTAAAAAAAAAAAATTCTAGGGACAGAAAACTATAGGTAGGGAGAGTGTCAGTTTCTTTCACTGTGCTAATCCTTGTTTCTAGGGACAGGGAATGACAGTGAGGGAAATTCTCCTTGTGCTATAGTGTGCTAAAGCATTGATCATCCACCATCTTTTAAAAAACATTTTTTCTAGGGACAGAAAACTATAGGTAGGGAGAGTGTCAGTTTCTTTCACTGTGCTAATCCTTGTTTCTAGGGACAGGGAAGGACAGTGAGGGAAATTCTCCTTGTGCTATACTGTGCTAAAGCATTGATCATCAACCATCTTTAAAAAAACATTTTTTCTAGGGACAGAAAACTATAGGTAGGGAGAGTGTCAGTGTGTTTTACTGTGATAATCCTTGTTTCTAGGGACAGGGAAGGACAGTGAGGGAAATTCTCCTTGTGCTATACTGTGCTAAAGCATTGATCATCAACCATCTTTAAAAAAACATTTTTTCTAGGGACAGAAAACTATAGGTAGGGAGAGTGTCAGTGTGTTTCACTGTGCTAATCCTTGTTTCTAGGGACAGGGAAGGACAGTGAGGGAAATTCTCCTTGTGCTATACTGTGCTAAAGCATTGATCATCAACCATCTTTAAAAAAACATTTTTTCTAGGGACAGAAAACTATAGGTAGGGAGAGTGTCAGTTTCTTTCACTGTGCTAATCCTTGTTTCTAGGGACAGGGAAGGACAGTGAGGGAAATTCTCCTTGTGCTATACTGTGCTAAAGCATTGATCATCAACCATATTTAAAAAAACATTTTTTCTAGGGACAGAAAACTATAGGTAGGGAGAGTGTCAGTGTGTTTCACTGTGCTAATCCTTGTTTCTAGGGACAGGGAAGGACAGTGAGGGAAATTCTCCTTGTGCTATACTGTGCTAAAGCATTGATCATCAACCATCTTTAAAAAAACATTTTTTCTAGGGACAGAAAACTATAGGTAGGGAGAGTGTCAGTGTGTTTTACTGTGCTAATCCTTGTTTCTAGGGACAGGGAAGGACAGTGAGGGAAATTCTCCTTGTGCTATAGTGTGCTAAAGCATTGATCATCAACCATCTTTAAAAAAACATTTTTTCTAGGGACGGAAAACTATAGGTAGTGTGACAGCAGGAAGGTAAAGTCACCTGGTTGCATCCAGGGGGGTAGATATATTTCGCCCAGATTCAGGCTTTACGCCGACTTATACAACTAGGTGGAGAGTTGTATAAGCCCAGCTGAGGCTAGTGGGCTCATGGATGACTCATACCTCTAGGGAGAGTGTGGGGCGTCGTGCAGACAGGGAGTTGATGAGACCAGCTGAAGCTTGTCAGCTCATTTAGGCCTCTATAAGAACTCCCAGCTTCATTAGGTGTTAGCTCATGCCTGGACCCAGACCTGTGTGGACTTCCTGGAGAGAGTGAACCCCTGTGCGGTGAGACAAAGCCTGTGTGGCTATTTGCTTGGACATTTAAAACCAGGGACTTAGGGACTAGGACAGCACTAGGCTGATCCCAGTTGTTAGTTAGGAAACCTGTATGTTTAGTCAGAGGTCAAGTTGACCAGGATTTATTTTGTTTATGTTTCTTTTGCTTTGCTGTGTTTTGTCACTGTAAATAGAAAATAAACCGCACCTTTTTTTGATTTTGAAAACCACAACCTCCGTTTGCTGGGCCTGTTTTTGGGTGGGGAGCCCATCCCGGGGGTCACACACACCCGCTGCCGAGCTAACCCCCTCACAGTAGGGAGAGTGTCAGTGTGTTTTACTGTGCTAATCCTTGTTTCTAGGGACAGGGAAGGACAGTGAGGGAAATTCTCCTTGTGCTATAGTGTGCTAAAGCATTGATCATCAACCATCTTTAAAAAAACATTTTTTTTAGGGACAGAAAACTATAGGTAGTGTGACAGCAGGAAGGTAAAGTCACCTGGTTGCATCCAGGGGGGTAGATATATTTCGCCCAGATTCAGGCTTTACGCCGACTTATACAACTAGGTGGAGAGTTGTATAAGGCTAGTGGGCTCATGGATGACTCATACCTCTAGGGAGAGGGCTGGGCGTCGTGCAGACAGGGAGTTGATGAGACCAGCTGAAGCTTGTCAGCTCATTTAGGCCTCTATAAGAACTCCCAGCTTCATTAGATGTTAGCTCATGCCTGGAACCAGACCTGTGTGGACTGTCTAGGGAGAGTGAACCCCTGTGCGGTGAGACAAAGCCTGTGTGGCTATTTGCTTGGACATTTAAAACCAGGGACTTAGGGACTAGGACAGCACTAGGCTGATCCCAGTTGTTAGTTAGGAAACCTGTATGTTTAGTCAGAGGTCAACTTGACCAGGATTTATTTTGGTTATGTTTCTTTTGCTTTGCTGTGTTTTGTCACTGTAAATAGAAAATAAACCGCACCTTTTTTGATTTTGAAAACCACAACCTCCGTTTGCTGGGCCTGTTTTGTGTGGGGAGCCCATCCCGGGGGTCACACACACCCGCTGCCGAGCTAACCCCCTCACAGTTGGTGGAGAACCAGTGGCAGTTTTTTTTAAGCCAGCATGGAGGAGATACTGAAGCAGCTGGCTCTAGCAAATGCCAATCAACAGCAGACAAATGCAGGTTTGCAAAGGAGCCTTGCAGCCCAGCAGCAGACAAACGCAACTTTGCAACAGAGTCTGGAGGCTCAGCAACGAGCCCAGCAGCAATCTGAGGCCCGCTTCATAGACCTGTTGCAGAAGCAAGAGCAGAGACTACAACAACAGATGGAAGCAGTAATGCAGCAACGTCCGCAGACCAGTGAGGAAAGCCGTCCCACTAATACCGCGTCCTTTGGGGTGAGTCGTTTATTGACAAAAATGACTGGAGAGGATGATCCAGAGGTATTTTTGACCACATTTGAAAGGACCGCTGAAAGAGAAAAGTGGCCTGAGGAGCAGTGGGCTGGACTGGTGGCTCCTCTGTTAACTGGTGAATCGCAGAAAGCTTACTATGACCTAGAGCCTAACCAAGCAAAAGACTATGTGATGCTAAAAGCTGAAATATTGGCAAGGCTGGGTGTCACCCAGGCTGTCCGGGCTCAGCGTGTGCATAACTGGACTTTCCAGCTTGGAAAACCCCCCAGGTCTCAAATGTATGATCTCATTCACCTGAGCAGAAAGTGGCTACAGCCAGAGACTTTGTCCGCACCAAAGATTGTGGAACGTGTTGTAATGGATCGGTTTTTGAGAGCTCTTCCTACTGCCATCCAAAAGTGGGTAAGCCATGGAGACCCAGAGACGGCCGATGGTCTTGTGGATCGTGTGGAGAAATACTTGGCTACAGAGAACCTGACGGCCTCTTCCAGAGACACTCGGACTTTCCACCCTAAGACCAGACCATCCCCAGGGGCGGATAAGAGGATTCCAAGGGGTGAGGGTGGAGAGAGTGAGAGGGTGGGAGCTCTACCCCAAGTTTGGCGAGAACAGCCTGGGAAATCAGCGGCTCAAGAGGCGGCAAGAAGGATCGTTTGCTACCGCTGCCGGCAAGCGGGACATATTGCAGCCAATTGCCCGGTTGTGGAGGAACCCATGCAGTGTGACTTTCTGACGGGCAGACGTCAGTCGCTGTGTGCGACAGTCGCATGCACTGCCATTCGAGGAACTGAGAAACATTTATGCAAAATGTGTGTTAATGGTAGAAATGTTGTGGTATTGCTGGATTCAGGTAGCCTTGTGACCCTGATAAAGGCTGAGTTAGTTAAAACAGAGGTCTCTGGGAATAGCAAGGTAGCTGTTATTTGTGTGCATGGGGACACCCGAGAGTATCCAGTGACTACAGTGTGTTTCGAGACCCCCAAAGGTACCCTCTCTCATCCAGTGGGCTTAGTATCTCAGTTACCGCATGACGCCATTGTGGGAAGGGATTTTCCGAAGTTCTGGGAACTGTGGGATGATCCTGAGCCCCTCACTGGTGCCCCTATGTACCAGGAATGTGATAGCCAGAACTCCCCTGAGAGTGGTGAGGACTCTCCGGAATTTCCCTTATCAGTATTGGCAGGGGAGACTCAAGAAACAGGAGAGGAGCCCACCTCCTCAGACGAAAACCTACCGTCTGTGGAGTTTTCTGATCTTGAGGTTCACAGGGAAAACTTTGCCACAGAACAGTTGAAAGACCCCGCCCTAATAAAGGCACGGGAAAACGTAGTGAAAATAGATGGCGAGTTAGTGAACCCAGATAATACCTGCACTTACCCATATTTCAGCGTAGAGAAGGACCTACTGTATCGGGTGGCAAAAAGGGCAGAAGAAACCGTTGAGCAGCTTGTGGTGCCCAAACCTTACAGGAAGTTGGTGTTGGAGTTGGCCCATGGGCACATTCTTGGAGGTCATCTGGGGACAGAGAAAACCCGAGAGAGGGTATTACAGAGATTCTATTGGCCGGGGGTGATGAAGGACGTAGAAAATTATTGTTCCTCCTGCCCTGTGTGTCAGAGGTTGGCCCCGATGCCACATTTCCGTAGCCCGCTGGTCCCTCTACCCATCATTGAGGTCCCGTTTGAGAGGATCGCCATGGATTTGGTAGGTCCTATAATCAAGTCCGCTAGGGGGCACCAGTACATATTAGTTATAATGGACTATGCCACCCGTTATCCAGAAGCGATCCCTCTCCGAAATACCTCGGCCAAAACCATAGCCAAAGAGCTATCTCTTGTTTTTAGCCGGGTGGGTATTTGTAAAGAACTGCTTACGGACCAAGGTACACCCTTTATGTCCCGGGTTATGAAAGAGCTGTGTAAATTGTTCAAAGTGACGCAATTGCGTACGTCTGTGTATCACCCCCAAACCGATGGGCTGGTTGAAAGATTCAACAAAACCCTAAAACAAATGTTGAAGAAAGTGGTGGATAGAGATGGAAAGGATTGGGACTGTTTACTTCCTTATTTGATGTTTGCTATTAGGGAGGTGCCCCAATCCTCTACGGGATTCTCCCCCTTTGAGTTACTGTATGGGAGACACCCAAGAGGGCTGTTGGATATTGCCAAGGAAACTTGGGAAAGTGAGAGTTCTCCCCACAGGAGTGTGATTGAGCATGTCGCCCTGATGCAAGATCGAATTGCACAGGTAATGCCCATCGTGAAGGAACATTTGGCCCAAGCGCAGTTGGCACAGCAGAGAGTGTACAACCGTGGAGCCAAGACCCGTACCTTTTCCCCGGGGGATAGGATATTGGTACTTGTCCCTACGGTTGAAAGTAAATTCCTTGCCAAATGGCAAGGCCCCTACGAGATAATGGAAAAAGTGAGCGAAGTGAATTACAAGGTCAGACAACCAGGAAGGCGAAAGCCCGAACAGATCTATCACGTTAATCTGTTGAAAGCCTGGAGGGATAGAGAGTCCCTAGTCGCAGAAACTTGGTCACCAGCTCAAACTGGTTGCGTGATTCCTGAGGTTGGAATAGCAGCCACCTTGTCACAACCCCAACAACAGGAGGTTAAGGAGTTTGTGCTTCGCAACAAGGAGGTATTCTCTGAGCTGCCGGGACAAACATCTGGGGTAGAGCATGACATCATTACCCCGCCCGGTGAAAGGGTGAAGTTAAAACCCTATCGGATCCCAGAGGCTCGACGGGAGGCAATACGGGAGGAAGTACAGAAAATGCTGAACTTAGGGGTGATAGAGGAGTCCCAAAGTGATTGGCCTAGTCCCATCGTGTTGGTGCCTAAACCGGATGGGAGCTGGCGATTTTGTAACGATTTTCGTCAGTTGAACAAAGTTACAAAATTTGACACCTACCCCATGCCACGTATAGATGAGTTGATCGACCGGCTGGGAACAGCCCGATACATGACGACTCTTGACCTCACAAAAGGGTATTGGCAAATCCCCCTGGCCAAGTCGGCCAAAGAGAAAACCGCATTTGTAACCCCAGACGGGGCGTTCCAATATAAAAGAATGCCGTTCGGGTTACAGAATGCGCCGGCCACATTCCAGCGGAAAATGGACCAGATGCTGAGGCCCCATCGGAAGTATGCTGCGGCTTACCTGGATGACGTAATTGTCCATAGCACAGATTGGGCCTCACATCTGCCAAAAGTGCAAGCAGTCCTGGACTCTGTTCGGGAAGCGGGGTTTACGGCTAACCCCAAGAAGTGTACCATTGGGCAGGAGGAGGCCAAATATCTTGGGTACACCATTGGGAGGGGAGTAATAAAACCCCAACTCAACAAAGTCGAGGCCATCCAGAGTTGGCCACGTCCCAACAGCAAGAAGCAGGTACGAGCCTTTCTGGGAATCGCTGGGTATTATCGGCGATTCATTCCCCACTTTGCTTCTAAGGCTGTGCCCCTAACCAACCTGACGAAGGGGAAAGGGTCGGTCATGATTAAATGGACCCCCGAGGCTGAGGCAGCATTCCAATTCTTGAAACAAGCCTTATGTAGCCAGCCAGTGTTGTACTCACCCGACTTCTCTAAAGACTTTGTCGTACAAAGTGATGCGTCAGATGTGGGGTTAGGAGCAGTATTGTCCCAGGTCTGGAACGGGGAAGAGCACCCAGTCATTTACCTCAGCAGGAAGTTGAAGTCCCATGAGGTAAATTACGCCACCGTTGAAAAGGAGTGTTTAGCGGTGAAGTGGGCTCTAGATTCCCTTCGGTACTACCTGCTAGGTAGGCACTTTGACATGGTTACGGATCACGCTCCGTTAAAGTGGATGGCTCAAAACAAGGAAACAAATAGAAGAGTGAATAGGTGGTTCCTGGCCCTCCAGGAATTCAACTTCACAGTAAAGCATCGCCCTGGCGTTCAAATGGGGAATGTGGATGCTTTGTCTCGAGTACATGAATGCCTGATTGCTGGTGTTCCAACCCCGAGGTTAAAACAAGAGGGGGGGTATGTGACAGCAGGAAGGTAAAGTCACCTGGTTGCATCCAGGGGGGTAGATATATTTCGCCCAGATTCAGGCTGTACGCCGACTTATACAACTAGGTGGAGAGTTGTATAAGGCTAGTGGGCTCATGGATGACTCATACCTCTAGGGAGAGGGCTGGGCGTCGTGCAGACAGGGAGTTGATGAGACCAGCTGAAGCTTGTCAGCTCATTTAGGCCTCTATAAGAACTCCCAGCTTCATTAGATGTTAGCTCATGCCTGGAACCAGACCTGTGTGGACTGTCTAGGGAGAGTGAACCCCTGTGCGGTGAGACAAAGCCTGTGTGGCTATTTGCTTGGACATTTAAAACCAGGGACTTAGGGACTAGGACAGCACTAGGCTGATCCCAGTTGTTAGTTAGGAAACCTGTATGTTTAGTCAGAGGTCAACTTGACCAGGATTTATTTTGGTTATGTTTCTTTTGCTTTGCTGTGTTTTGTCACTGTAAATAGAAAATAAACCGCACCTTTTTTGATTTTGAAAACCACAACCTCCGTTTGCTGGGCCTGTTTTGTGTGGGGAGCCCATCCCGGGGGTCACACACACCCGCTGCCGAGCTAACCCCCTCACAGTAGGGAGAGTGTCAGTTTCTTTCACTGTGCTAATCCTTGTTTCTAGGGACAGGGAAGGACAGTGAGGGAAATTCTCCTTGTGCTATACTGTGCTAAAGCATTGATCATCAACCATCTTTAAAAAAACATTTTTTCTAGGGACAGAAAACTATAGGTAGGGAGAGTGTCAGTGTGTTTCACTGTGCTAATCCTTGTTTCTAGGGACAGGGAAGGACAGTGAGGGAAATTCTCCTTGTGCTATACTGTGCTAAAGCATTGATCATCAACCATCTTTAAAAAAACATTTTTTCTAGGGACAGAAAACTATAGGTAGGGAGAGTGTCAGTTTCTTTCACTGTGCTAATCCTTGTTTCTAGGGACAGGGAAGGACAGTGAGGGAAATTCTCCTTGTGCTATACTGTGCTAAAGCATTGATCATCAACCATCTTTAAAAAAACATTTTTTCTAGGGACAGAAAACTATAGGTAGGGAGAGTGTCAGTGTGTTTTACTGTGCTAATCCTTGTTTCTAGGGACAGGGAAGGACAGTGAGGGAAATTCTCCTTGTGCTATAGTGTGCTAAAGCATTGATCATCAACCATCTTTAAAAAAACATTTTTTCTAGGGACAGAAAACTATAGGTAGGGAGAGTGTCAGTTTCTTTCACTGTGCTAATCCTTGTTTCTAGGGACAGGGAAGGACAGTGAGGGAAATTCTCCTTGTGCTATACTGTTCTAAAGCATTGATCATCAACCATCTTTAAAAAAACATTTTTTCTAGGGACAGAAAACTATAGGTAGGGAGAGTGTCAGTGTGTTTTACTGTGCTAATCCTTGTTTCTAGGGACAGGGAAGGACAGTGAGGGAAATTCTCCTTGTGCTATAGTGTGCTAAAGCATTGATCATCAACCATCTTTAAAAAAACATTTTTTCTAGGGACAGAAAACTATAGGTAGGGAGAGTGTCAGTTTCTTTCACTGTGCTAATCCTTGTTTCTAGGGACAGGGAAGGACAGTGAGGGAAATTCTCCTTGTGCTATAGTGTGCTAAAGCATTGATCATCAACCATCTTTAAAAAAACATTTTTTCTAGGGACAGAAAACTATAGGTAGGGAGAGTGTCAGTTTCTTTCACTGTGCTAATCCTTGTTTCTAGGGACAGGGAAGGACAGTGAGGGAAATTCTCCTTGTGCTATAGTGTGCTAAAGCATTGATCATCAACCATCTTTAAAAAAACATTTTTTCTAGGGACAGAAAACTATAGGTAGGGAGAGTGTCAGTGTGTTTTACTGTGCTAATCCTTGTTTCTAGGGACAGGGAAGGACAGTGAGGGAAATTCTCCTTGTGCTATAGTGTGCTAAAGCATTGATCATCAACCATCTTTAAAAAAACATTTTTTCTAGGGACAGAAAACTATAGGTAGGGAGAGTGTCAGTTTCTTTCACTGTGCTAATCCTTGTTTCTAGGGACAGGGAAGGACAGTGAGGGAAATTCTCCTTGTGCTATACTGTGCTAAAGCATTGATCATCAACCATCTTTAAAAAAACATTTTTTCTAGGGACAGAAAACTATAGGTAGGGAGAGTGTCAGTGTGTTTCACTGTGCTAATCCTTGTTTCTAGGGACAGGGAAGGACAGTGAGGGAAATTCTCCTTGTGCTATACTGTGCTAAAGCATTGATCATCAACCATCTTTAAAAAAACATTTTTTCTAGGGACAGAAAACTATAGGTAGGGAGAGTGTCAGTGTGTTTTACTGTGCTAATCCTTGTTTCTAGGGACAGGGAAGGACAGTGAGGGAAATTCTCCTTGTGCTATAGTGTGCTAAAGCATTGATCATCAACCATCTTTAAAAAAACATTTTTTCTAGGGACAGAAAACTATAGGTAGGGAGAGTGTCAGTTTCTTTCACTGTGCTAATCCTTGTTTCTAGGGACAGGGAAGGACAGTGAGGGAAATTCTCCTTGTGCTATACTGTGCTAAAGCATTGATCATCAACCATCTTTAAAAAAACATTTTTTTCTAGGGACAGAAAACTATAGGTAGGGAGAGTGTCAGTGTGTTTCACTGTGCTAATCCTTGTTTCTAGGGACAGGGAAGGACAGTGAGGGAAATTCTCCTTGTGCTATACTGTGCTAAAGCATTGATCATCAACCATCTTTAAAAAAACATTTTTTCTAGGGACAGAAAACTATAGGTAGGGAGAGTGTCAGTTTCTTTCACTGTGCTAATCCTTGTTTCTAGGGACAGGGAAGGACAGTGAGGGAAATTCTCCTTGTGCTATACTGTGCTAAAGCATTGATCATCAACCATCTTTAAAAAAACATTTTTTCTAGGGACAGAAAACTATAGGTAGGGAGAGTGTCAGTGTGTTTTACTGTGCTAATCCTTGTTTCTAGGGACAGGGAAGGACAGTGAGGGAAATTCTCCTTGTGCTATACTGTGCTAAAGCATTGATCATCAACCATCTTTAAAAAAACATTTTTTCTAGGGACAGAAAACTATAGGTAGGGAGAGTGTCAGTGTGTTTTACTGTGCTAATCCTTGTTTCTAGGGACAGGGAAGGACAGTGAGGGAAATTCTCCTTGTGCTATAGTGTGCTAAAGCATTGATCATCAACCATCTTTAAAAAAACATTTTTTCTAGGGACAGAAAACTATAGGTAGGGAGAGTGTCAGTTTCTTTCACTGTGCTAATCCTTGTTTCTAGGGACAGGGAAGGACAGTGAGGGAAATTCTCCTTGTGCTATACTGTGCTAAAGCATTGATCATCAACCATCTTTAAAAAAACATTTTTTCTAGGGACAGAAAACTATAGGTAGGGAGAGTGTCAGTGTGTTTTACTGTGCTAATCCTTGTTTCTAGGGACAGGGAAGGACAGTGAGGGAAATTCTCCTTGTGCTATAGTGTGCTAAAGCATTGATCATCAACCATCTTTAAAAAAACATTTTTTCTAGGGACAGAAAACTATAGGTAGGGAGAGTGTCAGTTTCTTTCACTGTGCTAATCCTTGTTTCTAGGGACAGGGAAGGACAGTGAGGGAAATTCTCATTGTGCTATAGTGTGCTAAAGCATTGATCATCAACCATCTTTAAAAAAACATTTTTTCTAGGGACAGAAAACTATAGGTAGGGAGAGTGTCAGTGTGTTTTACTGTGCTAATCCTTGTTTCTAGGGACAGGGAAGGACAGTGAGGGAAATTCTCCTTGTGCTATACTGTGCTAAAGCATTGATCATCAACCATCTTTAAAAAAACATTTTTTCTAGGGACAGAAAACTATAGGTAGGGAGAGTGTCAGTGTGTTTCACTGTGCTAATCCTTGTTTCTAGGGACAGGGAAGGACAGTGAGGGAAATTCTCCTTGTGCTATACTGTGCTAAAGCATTGATCATCAACCATCTTTAAAAAAACATTTTTTCTAGGGACAGAAAACTATAGGTAGGGAGAGTGTCAGTGTGTTTTACTGTGCTAATCCTTGTTTCTAGGGACAGGGAAGGACAGTGAGGGAAATTCTCCTTGTGCTATAGTGTGCTAAAGCATTGATCATCAACCATCTTTAAAAAAACATTTTTTCTAGGGACAGAAAACTATAGGTAGGGAGAGTGTCAGTTTCTTTCACTGTGCTAATCCTTGTTTCTAGGGACAGGGAAGGACAGTGAGGGAAATTCTCCTTGTGCTATAGTGTGCTAAAGCATTGATCATCAACCATCTTTAAAAAAACATTTTTTCTAGGGACAGAAAACTATAGGTAGGGAGAGTGTCAGTTTCTTTCACTGTGCTAATCCTTGTTTCTAGGGACAGGGAAGGACAGTGAGGGAAATTCTCCTTGTGCTATAGTGTGCTAAAGCATTGATCATCAACCATCTTTAAAAAAACATTTTTTCTAGGGACAGAAAACTATAGGTAGGGAGAGTGTCAGTGTGTTTTACTGTGCTAATCCTTGTTTCTAGGGACAGGGAAGGACAGTGAGGGAAATTCTCCTTGTGCTATAGTGTCCTAAAGCATTGATCATCAACCATCTTTAAAAAAACATTTTTTCTAGGGACAGAAAACTATAGGTAGGGAGAGTGTCAGTTTCTTTCACTGTGCTAATCCTTGTTTCTAGGGACAGGGAAGGACAGTGAGGGAAATTCTCCTTGTGCTATACTGTGCTAAAGCATTGATCATCAACCATCTTTAAAAAAACATTTTTTCTAGGGACAGAAAACTATAGGTAGGGAGAGTGTCAGTGTGTTTCACTGTGCTAATCCTTGTTTCTAGGGACAGGGAAGGACAGTGAGGGAAATTCTCCTTGTGCTATACTGTGCTAAAGCATTGATCATCAACCATCTTTAAAAAAACATTTTTTCTAGGGACAGAAAACTATAGGTAGGGAGAGTGTCAGTGTGTTTTACTGTGCTAATCCTTGTTTCTAGGGACAGGGAAGGACAGTGAGGGAAATTCTCCTTGTGCTATAGTGTGCTAAAGCATTGATCATCAACCATCTTTAAAAAAACATTTTTTCTAGGGACAGAAAACTATAGGTAGGGAGAGTGTCAGTTTCTTTCACTGTGCTAATCCTTGTTTCTAGGGACAGGGAAGGACAGTGAGGGAAATTCTCCTTGTGCTATACTGTGCTAAAGCATTGATCATCAACCATCTTTAAAAAAACTTTTTTTCTAGGGACAGAAAACTATAGGTAGGGAGAGTGTCAGTGTGTTTTACTGTGCTAATCCTTGTTTCTAGGGACAGGGAAGGACAGTGAGGGAAATTCTCCTTGTGCTATACTGTGCTAAAGCATTGATCATCAACCATCTTTAAAAAAACATTTTTTCTAGGGACAGAAAACTATAGGTAGGGAGAGTGTCAGTTTCTTTCACTGTGCTAATCCTTGTTTCTAGGGACAGGGAAGGACAGTGAGGGAAATTCTCCTTGTGCTATACTGTGCTAAAGCATTGATCATCAACCATCTTTAAAAAAACATTTTTTCTAGGGACAGAAAACTATAGGTAGGGAGAGTGTCAGTGTGTTTTACTGTGCTAATCCTTGTTTCTAGGGACAGGGAAGGACAGTGAGGGAAATTCTCCTTGTGCTATAGTGTGCTAAAGCATTGATCATCAACCATCTTTAAAAAAACATTTTTTCTAGGGACAGAAAACTATAGGTAGGGAGAGTGTCAGTTTCTTTCACTGTGCTAATCCTTGTTTCTAGGGACAGGGAAGGACAGTGAGGGAAATTCTCCTTGTGCTATACTGTGCTAAAGCATTGATCATCAACCATCTTTAAAAAAACATTTTTTCTAGGGACAGAAAACTATAGGTAGGGAGAGTGTCAGTGTGTTTTACTGTGCTAATCCTTGTTTCTAGGGACAGGGAAGGACAGTGAGGGAAATTCTCCTTGTGCTATAGTGTGCTAAAGCATTGATCATCAACCATCTTTAAAAAAACATTTTTTCTAGGGACAGAAAACTATAGGTAGGGAGAGTGTCAGTGTGTTTCACTGTGCTAATCCTTGTTTCTAGGGACAGGGAAGGACAGTGAGGGAAATTCTCCTTGTGCTATACTGTGCTAAAGCATTGATCATCAACCATCTTTAAAAAAACATTTTTTCTAGGGACAGAAAACTATAGGTAGGGAGAGTGTCAGTTTCTTTCACTGTGCTAATCCTTGTTTCTAGGGACAGGGAAGGACAGTGAGGGAAATTCTCTTTGTGCTATACTGTGCTAAAGCATTGATCATCAACCATCTTTAAAAAAACATTTTTTCTAGGGACAGAAAACTATAGGTAGGGAGAGTGTCAGTGTGTTTTACTGTGCTAATCCTTGTTTCTAGGGACAGGGAAGGACAGTGAGGGAAATTCTCCTTGTGCTATAGTGTGCTAAAGCATTGATCATCAGCCATCTTTAAAAAAACATTTTTTCTAGGGACAGAAAACTATAGGTAGGGAGAGTGTCAGTTTCTTTCACTGTGCTAATCCTTGTTTCTAGGGACAGGGAAGGACAGTGAGGGAAATTCTCCTTGTGCTATACTGTGCTAAAGCATTGATCATCAACCATCTTTAAAAAAACATTTTTTCTAGGGACAGAAAACTATAGGTAGGGAGAGTGTCAGTGTGTTTCACTGTGCTAATCCTTGTTTCTAGGGACAGGGAAGGACAGTGAGGGAAATTCTCCTTGTGCTATACTGTGCTAAAGCATTGATCATCAACCATCTTTAAAAAAACATTTTTTCTAGGGACAGAAAACTATAGGTAGGGAGAGTGTCAGTGTGTTTCACTGTGCTAATCCTTGTTTCTAGGGACAGGGAAGGACAGTGAGGGAAATTCTCCTTGTGCTATACTGTGCTAAAGCATTGATCATCAACCATCTTTAAAAAAACATTTTTTCTAGGGACAGAAAACTATAGGTAGGGAGAGTGTCAGTTTCTTTCACTGTGCTAATCCTTGTTTCTAGGGACAGGGAAGGACAGTGAGGGAAATTCTCCTTGTGCTATACTGTGCTAAAGCATTGATCATCAACCATCTTTAAAAAAACATTTTTTCTAGGGACAGAAAACTATAGGTAGGGAGAGTGTCAGTGTGT
This sequence comes from Rana muscosa, assembly GCA_029206835.1. Lineage (NCBI taxonomy): Eukaryota > Metazoa > Chordata > Amphibia > Anura > Ranidae > Rana > Rana muscosa. The sequence continues at coordinate 135,199 of JARGYO010005606.1, forward strand.
TTCACTGTGCTAATCCTTGTTTCTAGGGACAGGGAAGGACAGTGAGGGAAATTCTCCTCGTGCTATAGTGTGCTAAAGCATTGATCATCAACCATCTTTAAAAAAACATTTTTTCTGGGGACAGAAAACTATAGGTAGGGAGAGTGTCAGTTTCTTTCACTGTGCTAATCCTTGTTTCTAGGGACAGGGAAGGACAGTGAGGGAAATTCTCCTTGTGCTATAGTGTGCTAAAGCATTGATCATCAACCATCTTTAAAAAAACATTTTTTCTAGGGACAGAAAACTATAGGTAGGGAGAGTGTCAGTGTGTATTACTGTGCTAATCCTTGTTTCTAGGGACAGGGAAGAACAGTGAGGGAAATTCTCCTTTTGCTATAGTGTGCTAAAGCATTGATCATCAACCATCTTTAAAAAAACATTTTTTCTAGGGACAGAAAACTATAGGTAGGGAGAGTGTCAGTTTCTTTCACTGTGCTAATTCTTGTTTCTAGGGACAGGGAAGGACAGTGAGGGAAATTCTCCTTGTGCTATACTGTGCTAAAGCATTGATCATCAACCATCTTTAAAAAAACATTTTTTCTAGGGACAGAAAACTATAGGTAGGGAGAGTGTCAGTGTGTTTTACTGTGCTAATCCTTGTTTCTAGGGACAGGGAAGGACAGTGAGGGAAATTCTCCTTGTGCTATACTGTGCTAAAGCATTGATCATCAACCATCTTTAAAAAAACATTTTTTCTAGGGACAGAAAACTATAGGTAGTGAGAGTGTCAGTTCCTTTCACTGTGCTAATCCTTGTTTCTAGGGACAGGGAAGGACAGTGAGGGAAATTCTCCTTGTGCTATAGTGTGCTAAAGCATTGATCATCAACCATCTTTAAAAAAACATTTTTTCTAGGGACAGAAAACTATAGGTAGGGAGAGTGTCAGTGTGTTTCACTGTGCTAATCCTTGTTTCTAGGGACAGGGAAGGACAGTGAGGGAAATTCTCCTTGTGCTATACTGTGCTAAAGCATTGATCATCAACCATCTTTAAAAAAACATTTTTTCTAGGGACAGAAAACTATAGGTAGGGAGAGTGTCAGTTTCTTTCACTGTGCTAATCCTTGTTTCTAGGGACAGGGAAGGACAGTGAGGGAAATTCTCCTTGTGCTATACTGTGCTAAAGCATTGATCATCAACCATCTTTAAAAAAACATTTTTTCTAGGGACAGAAAAGGTCCCTAGGTAGGGAGAGTGAAAAGGTGAAAAGTGAAAAGGTCCCTAGGTAGGGAGAGTGTCAGTGTGCTTTACTGTGCTAATCCTTGTTTCTAGGGACAGGGAAGGACAGTGAGGGAAATTCTCCTTGTGCTATAGTGTGCTAAAGCATTGATCATCAACCATCTTTAAAAAAACATTTTTTCTAGGGACAGAAAACTATAGGTAGGGAGAGTGTCAGTTTCTTTCACCGTGCTAATCCTTGTTTCTAGGGACAGGGAAGGACAGTGAGGGAAATTCTCCTTGTGCTATACTGTGCTAAAGCATTGATCATCAACCATCTTTAAAAAAACATTTTTTCTAGGGACAGAAAACTATAGGTAGGGAGAGTGTCAGTGTGTTTCACTGTGCTAATCCTTGTTTCTAGGGACAGGGAAGGACAGTGAGGGAAATTCTCCTTGTGCTATACTGTGCTAAAGCATTGATCATCAACCATCTTTAAAAAAACATTTTTTCTAGGGACAGAAAACTATAGGTAGGGAGAGTGTCAGTTTCTTTCACTGTGCTAATCCTTGTTTCTAGGGACAGGGAAGGACAGTGAGGGAAATTCTCCTTGTGCTATACTGTGCTAAAGCATTGATCATCAACCATCTTTAAAAAAACATTTTTTCTAGGGACAGAAAACTATAGGTAGGGAGAGTGTCAGTTTCTTTCACTGTGCTAATCCTTGTTTCTAGGGACAGGGAAGGACAGTGAGGGAAATTCTCCTTGTGCTATAGTGTGCTAAAGCATTGATCATCAACCATCTTTAAAAAAACATTTTTTATAGGGACAGAAAACTATAGGTAGGGAGAGTGCCAGTGTGTTTTACTGTGCTAATCCTTGTTTGTAGGGACAGGGAAGGACAGTGAGGGAAATTCTCCTTGTGCTATACTGTGCTAAAGCATTCCTCATCAACCATCTTTGAAATCCTTGTTTTTTGGACAGTCAGGGAAATTGTCGTTGTGCTATTCTGTGCGAAAGCAATCATCCTCAACCATATTTAGAAATCCTTAAGTAAAGGGACAGAGAAGGACACCTGAAGGTAGCCCTTATTGCTTTTTTCCCATCTCCCTGCAGGCCATCTATTAGAATGTCTGGAAGGCAAACAAGGAGAGGCAGACAGTCAGGAGGCAATAAAAGAGGGCAAGCAGGCTCTGTGTCTGGGGGCAACAGTGCTGGTCGTGGACGCGGTGCATTGTCATCAGCACATGGCCATGGGACACGCTTGTCCTTCTTTTCGGCAGCTCGACATGTTGAGCCACATCATGCCGAAGACTTGGTAGAGTGGATGACCAAGCCCTCCTCCTCCTCCTCATCCTCTCTCACCCAGGCTCAGGGTACTGGCAAAGCAGCTGCCAAAGCGTCCTCTTCCCTGGTATCAATGTCAGACTCATCATCAGTCACTCCTTCCCTAGACCCACCATGTCCTCCTCCTGAGGAGTCCCCCGAACTGTTTGAGCACAGTGTTGGGTACATGCTCCAGGAGGATGCCCAGCGTTTCGAAGGGTCTGATGATGAAACCCAGCTACAGGAAGGCAGTAGCGTGAGAGCAGACAGAGGGGATGCTCAAGAAGGACACCAATCTGGCAGTCATGTTCCAGCAGCTGCAGCATACTGCCAGATTGGCTCCAGTGATGAGGAGGGAGGGGATGATGAGGTCACTGACTCCACGTGGGTGCCTAATAGGAGAGAGGAGGAGGAGGAGAATGAGGAGGAGGCACATCTCCAACGAGGCAGGATGCCCTTTGGTGGCCAGCGTAAGGGCAGTACACCGACGGAATCACACCGCAGAGCTCCGCCTGTGCAGGGCGCTGCCTCTGCCCGTCATTCAAAAAGTTCTTTGGTGTGGGCCTTTTTTGAGGCTAGTGCATCAGATCGCACAGCTGCTGTTTGCAACATATGTCTCAAGCGTATATCGCGTGGCCAAAACATCAGCCGCTTGGGTACCACATGCCTGACCAGACATATGTTGACCTGCCATGCAGCTCGTTGGCAAGCCTACCTCAAAGACCCACACCAAAGAACAAAGCGGACCTCTCCTTGCACCGCATCAGCTGGGATCTCCAACCCCACTATAACTTCAGTCCTCTCTGAAACATGCACTGAGAGGAATGAAGGTGTAGAATTAGGTGTGTCACAGCCAAGTACTTGCGGCCACTCTGCTAGCAGTACACCGACGTCCGATTCTAGCAGGCAAATTTCCCTGCCCCAGCTGCTGGACCGTCGAAAGAAGTTCACTCCCAGCCATCCACATGCCCAGCGGTTGAATGCTAGCTTGGCTAAATTGCTAGCGCTTCAACTGCTGCCTTTTCAGATGGTAGACTCGGCCCCCTTCCGTGAGTTTGTGCAATGTGCGGGTCCTCAGTGGCAGGTTCCCAAACGCCACTTTTTCTCACGGAAGGCTATTCCGGCTCTCTACCGGCATGTGGAAGGCAATGTCTTGGCCTCGCTGGACAGGGCGGTCAGCGGTAAGGTGCATATTACCGCTGACTCATGGTCCAGCAGGCATGGACAGGGACGTTACCTTTCTTTCACGGCCCATTGGGTCACTCTTTTGGCAGCTGGGAAGGATGCAGGACAAGGTGCAGTAGTGTTGGAGGTTGTTCCACCGCCACGCCTCCAAAATGCTACTACTGGTTGTGACACACCTCTCTCCTCCACCCCCTCCTCTTCTTCTTCCTCCATGGCCTCTTCCTGTGCTTTGTCCTCTGAACCAGCGGTGCTCCGTAGCCGTTCAAGGGGCTACGCAAGTACGCAGGCAAAAAGATGCCATGCCGTGCTTGCGCTGGTGTGTTTGGGGGAAAGAAGCCACACTGGGGCAGAGGTCCTGTCTGCTCTGCAGGGCCAGGCCGAGAGGTGGTTGACGCCACGCCAGCTTAAGCCAGGAATGGTGGTTTGCGACAATGGCACCAACCTCCTCTCCGCCCTCCGACAGGGACAACTGACCCATGTGCCCTGTGTGGCTCACGTCCTTAACCTGGTGGTGCAGCGGTTCTTGGGCAGGTACCCGGGCTTACAGGATGTCCTGAGGCAGGCCAGGAAAGTCTGTGTGCATTTCCGCAGATCTTATAATGCCAGTGCTCGCCTTGCTGAGCTGCAAAAGGAGTTGAACCTGCCCAAGAACCGCCTTATATGTGACATGCCCACCAGGTGGAACTCAACGTTGGCCATGCTGCAGCGGCTGCACACGCAGCAGAGGGCCATCAATGAGTACCTGTGCGACTACGGCACCAGGACAGGGTCAGGGGAGCTTGGTTCTTTTTCTCCACGCCAGTGGGGCATGATCAGGGATGCATGCACTGTCCTGGCACCATTTGAGGAGGCCACGAGGATGGTGAGCAGTGACAGTGCATGCATCAGTGACACTGTACCTCTTGTCCACCTGTTGGAGCACACGCTGCGTGGAATAATGGACAGGGCACTTGAGGCAGAACAGAGGCAGGAAGAGGAGGACTTCCTTGCCTCTCAAGGCCCCCTTTACCCAGACAGTGTTCCTTCTGTCCCACCCATCGCACAGGAAGAGGAGGAGGAGGAGGATTGTGTCAGCATAGAGGTGGAGGCTGGCACTCAGCATCATCAGCAGCAGTCTTTTAGGGATGATTTACAGTCCCAAGAAACCAGTGGACTTGTACGTGGCTGGGAGGAGGTGGCTGCGGATCATGTCGTCCTTAGTGACCCAGAGGACTCCGGACCGAATGCCTCAGCAAACCTACGCTGCATGGCCTCCCTGATCCTGCAAAGTCTGCGGAAGGATCCTCGTATTCTTCGGATCAAGGAGAGGGACCATTACTGGCTGGCCACTCTCCTTGATCCACGGTACAAGGGTAAGGTTGCGGACCTTATGTTACCGTCGCAGAGGGAGCAGAGGATGAGACAACTCCGGGAGGCCTTGCAGAAAGGTCTGTGCAACGCGTTCCCAGAGACTGGGAGGTTACAAACTCCTGGTCCTGGACAACGAGTTGCTGAGGCTTCGGCCAGTCAAAGAAGGAGCGGTGGGGAAGGTGGCCGTCTGACCGATGCGTTCAGACAATTCTTTAGTCCGCAGCCCCAAAGTATGATCGGTTCCAGCAACCATCGCCAGCGTCTGATAAACATGGTGCAGGAATATCTAGGGGCAAGGTCAGACTTGGACACCTTCCCCACCGAAAATCCTCTGGCTTACTGGGTCTTGAGGATGGATCACTGGCCAGAGCTTGCACAGTATGCAATTGAGCTACTGGCCTGTCCTGCATCCAGCGTTCTTTCGGAACGCACATTCAGTGCTGCTGGAGGATTTGTCACGGATCACAGGGTGCGCCTGTCCACCGACTCGGTTGATCGACTGACTTTCATCAAGATGAACCAGTCTTGGATCACCACCAGCTACCACACACCTGATGCTGATATAACAGACTAATTGATTTTAACATGTCACATCCCTTCAAGACTGATGCTGATGCTGAGTGCCTGTGCTGTTTAACAGGGGCGTGTCATTACAATTTTTGAAGCAATACTTTGCAACAGGGCTCATTGCTGTGCTCCAAGTACAGTACATGTGAGGGGTTGGATCGTTGTGCCACCAGTGCCTAAGGCCCAATTTTTCAGCCCCTGTTTAACAGGGGCGTGTCATTACAATTTTTGAAGCAATACTTTGCAACAGGGCTCATTGCTGTGCTCCAAGTACAGTATCTGTGAGGGGTTGTAGTGTTGTGCCACCAGTGCCTAAGGCCCAATTTTTCAGCCCCTGTTCAACAGGGGCATGTAATTACAATTCTTGATCTAATAATTCACAGCAGGGCCCATTGCTGCACCCACCAAGAGTAACTCTGAGGGCTTACAGTGTTGTGGCAACGCCACCACCACCACCACCACGAAAGGCCCAATTTTTCAGCCCCTGTTCAAAAGGGGCATGTAATTACAATTCTTGATCTAATAATTCACAGCAGGGCCCATTCCTGCACCCACCAAGAGTCATGGGGTAGCTATGCCATTTTTCTTAAAGATTTTCATCCATATTACCGGGACCAGACATTACATTAAAGCCGCAAGCAGTTTTAAATGGCTTTTTTTTCCTTTAGAAGTGTCATTTTGTGCAGGGACAGTTCTAAACACGGGAAACACGTGGCACTTCACAGGCATACTTTAGACACCCCCCAGGTACGATATTTAAAGGAATATTTGACTTTTTTTTTTCACTTTATGCATCATTAAAATGACTGCTCCCGAAAAACGACCGTTTTTAAAACTTCTTTTTGCATTGATACATGTCCCCTGGTGCAGAACCCGGGTTCCCAAACCCTTTTTAGGACAATAACATGCATAATAGTCGTTATAATTAGCACTTTAGAATTCGAACGTTCGCATCCATTGTATTTAATAGGGTTCTAATGTTCGTGCGAACTTTCGGTCCGTTCGCGGGTTCTGGTGCGAACCGAACCCGGGGGTGTTCGGCTCATCACTAATGCCAACCATAATCCTAACTCTATCCCTAATGCCAACCATAATCCTAACTCTATCCCTAATGGAACCATAATCCTAACTCTATCCCTAATGCCAACCCTAATCCTAACTTTATCCCTAATGCCAACCATAATCCTAACTCTATCCCTAAAGGGAACCATAATCCTAACTCTATCCCTAATGCCAACCCAAACCTAACTCTATCCCTAATGCCAACCCAATCCTAACTCTATCCCTAATGCCAACCATTATCCTAACTCTACCCCTAATGGAACCATAATCCTAACTCTATCCCTAATGCCAACCCAATCCTAACTCTATCCCTAATGCCAACCATAATCCTAACTCTATCCCTAATGCCAACCATAATCCTAACTCTATCCCTAATGGAACCATAATCCTAACTCTATCCCTAATGCCAACCCTAATCCTAACTCTATCCCTAATGCCAACCATAATCCTAACTCTATCCCTAATGGAACCATAATCCTAACTCTATCCCTAATGCCAACCCAATCCTAACTCTATCCCTAATGCCAACCCAATCCTAACTCTATCCCTAATGCCAACCATAATCCTAACTCTATCACTAATGGAACCATAATCCTAACTCTATCCCTAATGCCAACCCAATCCTAACTCTATCCCTAATGCCAACCCAATCATAACTCTATCCCTAATGCCAACCATAATCCTAACTCTATCCCTAATGCCAACCCAATCCTAACTCTATCCCTAATGGAACCATAATCCTAACTCTATCCCTAATGCCAACCCAATCCTAACTCTATCCCTAATGCCAACCCAATCATAACTCTATCCCTAATGCCAACCATAATCCTAACTCTATCCCTAATGCCAACCCTAATCCTAACTCTATCCCTAATGCCAACCATAATCCTAACTCTATCCCTAATGCCAACCCTAATCCTAACTCTATCCCTAATGGAACCATAATCCTAACTCTATCCCTAATGCCAACCCTAATCCTAACTCTATCCCTAATGCCAACCCTAATCCTAACTCTATCCCTAATGCCAACCATAATCCTAACTCTATCCCTAATGGAACCATAATCCTAACTCTATCCCTAATGCCAACCCAATCCTAACTCTATCCCTAATGCCAACCCAATCCTAACTCTATCCCTAATGCCAACCATAATCCTAACTCTATCCCTAATGGAACCATAATCCTAACTCTATCCCTAATGCCAACCCAATCCTAACTCTATCCCTAATGCCAACCCAATCATAACTCTATCCCTAATGCCAACCATAATCCTAACTCTATCCCTAATGCCAACCCTAATCCTAACTCTATCCCTAATGGAACCATAATCCTAACTCTATCCCTAATGCCAACCCAATCCTAACTTTATCCCTAATGCCAACCCAATCATAACTCTATCCCTAATGCCAACCATAATCCTAACTCTATCCCTAATGCCAACCCTAATCCTAACTCTATCCCTAATGCCAACCATAATCCTAACTCTATCCCTAATGCCAACCATAATCCTAACTCTATCCCTAATGGAACCATAATCCTAACTCTATCCCTAATGCCAACCCAATCCTAACTCTATCCCTAATGCCAACCCAATCCTAACTCTATCCCTAATGGAACCATATTCCTAACTCTATCCCTAATGGAACCATAATCCTAACTATATCCCTAATGCCAACCCAATCCTAACTCTATCCCTAATGCCAACCATAATCCTAACTCTATCCCTAATGCCAACCCAATCCTAACTCTATCCCTAATGGAACCATAATCCTAACTCTATCCCTAATGCCAACCCAATCCTAACTCTATCCCTAATGCCAACCCAATCATAACTCTATCCCTAATGCCAACCATAATCCTAACTCTATCCCTAATGCCAACCCTAATCCTAACTCTATCCCTAATGCCAACCATAATCCTAACTCTATCCCTAATGCCAACCCTAATCCTAACTCTATCCCTAATGGAACCATAATCCTAACTCTATCCCAAATGCCAACCCTAATCCTAACTCTATCCCTAATGCCAACCCTAATCCTAACTCTATCCCTAATGCCAACCATAATCCTAACTCTATCCCTAATGGAACCATAATCCTAACTCTATCCCTAATGCCAACCCAATCCTAACTCTATCCCTAATGCCAACCCAATCCTAACTCTATCCCTAATGCCAACCATAATCCTAACTCTATCCCTAATGGAACCATAATCCTAACTCTATCCCTAATGCCAACCCAATCCTAACTCTATCCCTAATGCCAACCCAATCATAACTCTATCCCTAATGCCAACCATAATCCTAACTCTATCCCTAATGCCAACCCTAATCCTAACTCTATCCCTAATAGAACCATAATCCTAACTCTATCCCTAATGCCAACCCAATCCTAACTTTATCCCTAATGCCAACCCAATCATAACTCTATCCCTAATGCCAACCATAATCCTAACTCTATTCCTAATGCCAACCCTAATCCTAACTCTATCCCTAATGCCAACCATAATCCTAACTCTATCCCTAATGCCAACCATAATCCTAACTCTATCCCTAATGGAACCATAATCCTAACTCTATCCCTAATGCCAACCCAATCCTAACTCTATCCCTAATGCCAACCCAATCCTAACTCTATCCCTAATGGAACCATATTCCTAACTCTATCCCTAATGGAACCATAATCCTAACTATATCCCTAATGCCAACCCAATCCTAACTCTATCCCTAATGCCAACCATAATCCTAACTCTATCCCTAATGCCAACCATAATCCTAACTCTATCCCTAATGGAACCATAATCCTAACTCTATCCCTAATGGAACCATAATCCTAACTCTATCCCTAATGGAACCATAATCCTAACTCTATCCCTAATGCCAACTGTAACGACACCCCGAGTATGAAAGGGGTTAAAGTCGTTTAGGACATTCCCTTCCCGAACACTCCAGTCAGCCGAACAAGACACCCATAAGAATAATTCTCCCCCACGTATGAGAGAAGCTCTGCATTTGAGGGTCAAACAGGAATGAGATTTATTGAAAGGAATACAAGTCTTATATACAGTAAAAGAGGAGGTGCATACCTCATATTACTCTGGAAATACACCTGTGACCAGAAACCTAATTACCATGAGCTCATTAACTAAGCATCCTGGGCATTGTTATGATAAATCAGGATTTCACTACAGGTCAGACTTGTTGTCACCGAGCTTCACACAGAAGATGATACATTATTATACATATCAACACAGAACTCCTTCATACAATTGCAGGGTCAATTAGCACTAGACAATGTGCGCCGTCAATAAATTTGTTTCGTTCCGTTTCGTATTAGCCGCTAATTCGTATTTCGGAATTTGTGTCCGAAATTCAATGAAAATTAGTATGAAATACGAATTTTCGTTAGGTTCGTTAACTTTTCGTAACAATTACGAACATTCGTTAGGATGAATTTAAAAAGCAAAAAATACCCTTTCCAATATGGCAGTCGTCGACTCATTATGCTTGCTTATTATGAGGGGCTCCCACCATCTCTGTGCTGTGCTGACTTCCTCCTGGGTTTGTACCCCTGCTGTGCTCATTATGAGGGGCTCCCACCATCCCTGTGCTGTGCTCATGAGGGGCTCCCACCATCCCTGTGCTGACTTCCTCCTGGGTTTGTACCCCTTCTGTGCACATTATGAGGGGCTCCCCCCATCCCTGTGCTGTGCTCATTATGAGGGGCTCCCACCATCCCTGTGCTGTGCTCATTATGAGGGGCTCCCCCCATCCCCGTGCTGTGCTCATTATGAGGGGCTCCCACCATCCCTGTGCTGTGCTCATTATGAGGGGCTCCCACCATCCCTGTGCTGTGCTCATGAGGGGCTCCCACCATCCCTGTGCTGTGCTCATTATGAGGGGCTCCCACCATCCCTGTGCTGTGTTTATTATGAGGGGCTCCCACCATCCCTGTGCTGTGCTCATTATGAGGGGCTCCCACCATCCCTGTGCTGTGCTCATTATGAGGGGCTCCCCCCATCCCCGTGCTGTGCTCATTATGAGGGGCTCCCACCATCCCTGTGCTGTGCTCATTATGAGGGGCTCCCACCATCCCTGTGCTGTGCTCATGAGGGGCTCCCACCATCCCTGTGCTGTGCTCATTATGAGGGGCTCCCACCATCCCTGTGCTGTGCTCATTATGAGGGGCTCCCACCATCCCTGTGCTGTGCTCATGAGGGGCTCCCACCATCCCTGTGCTGTGCTCATTATGAGGGGCTCCCCCCATCCCTGTGCTGTGCTCATTATGAGGGGCTCCCACCATCCCTGTGCTGACTTCCTCCTGGGTTTGTACCCCTTCTGTGCACATTATGAGGGGCTCCCACCATCCCTGTGCTGTGCTGACTTCCTTGGTTTTTAACTTCATCATAACGAATAATCGTAATTATTATGACAATAATAAAACGATATTAACGAACATTCTTTGGATCCGAAATTCGTAAACGAAATTTCGTATTTCGTATAAAATTCGGAAGCATAGCAATTCGTATTTTGGATCCTCCCGAATGTACGAATTTACGGAAATTCGTACGAATTTTCGATTCGTACGAAACTAATCGCACATGTCTAGATAGCACAGACGGCAATGGGTGACAGAGAAGCCACACTAGACTCATTTACATTATAGAAGCCAACAGACAGGCAGGTGGCTGGAGTTGACATCGGCACCTCCTAACAGTATGAATCAGTCAGTCTTTCTAATACGGCATATACAGGGTTCCATTTTAAGTAACCCAAGCCACATTCTTAATGTCCATTATTTTCATGCTCACCCTGTGCCCCTAATAGACACAGGGTGACTTAGACATAAGAGGTGCATGGGGAGCTGAAACATACTTTCCAAGGGATTCTGGGTTCCACGGTCCTCCCGTCACACCAACTCTAATCCTAACTCTATCCCTAATGCCAACCCTAATCCTAACTCTAACCCTAATGCCAACCATAATCCTAACTCTATCCCTAATGCCAACCCTAATCCTAACTCTATCCCTAATGCCAACTCTAATCCTAACTCTAACTCTAATCCTAACTCTAACTCTAATCCTAACTCTATCCCTAATGCCAACCCTAATCCTAACTCTAACTCTAATCCTAACTCTAACCCTAATGCCAACCCTAATCCTAACTCTAACTCTAATCCTAACTCTATCCCTAATGCCAACCCTAATCCTAACCTTACACTGACTTTTCTGGATGACCATGACAGGGCTGCCATTACTGGCCCAGCAAAGCCGTAATTATAATTTTTACCACTATTGTACAGGATTTATACTAAATAAACAAATTAAATAAAAAAAAAAACTGTAATAAAAGAATAAAATAAGGTTTTAAAAAACAGTTTATAGAAATGTCCCCAAGGAGCCTCGGGAGCCGTGTAAAGTCCATTGCACCCATAAAAACGACCAGAAACCTGCCCACTGCCACCAATGATGCCGAATTTTGCAGGTTTATCCCAAATGTTGTCAGAATTGTGTCCTTATTTGGCCGGTTCCCGGCGTTTACCTCCGATCCTGCAGTCTGTGAGAGATCCAAGAAGACAATGTACCGGAAAACTCCGAGCTCCGAGGGGGCGGGGCTGAAGACATAATGGGGGCGGATCTACTAAAGGCAAACAGGCCGTTCACTCTGTAAGGGGAATTGGGAAACCAGGAAAGGTTGGAATATCAGGGCAGTGGCTGAAGCTGACCAAAAAACATTCCCACCTAAAATTGGAGTGGATTATCTCGGTACTGATAGACAAAAACGTAATTGTTAGATAAAATGTATTATTTATTACATATAAAAATGACAAATGAAAAAATTGGATTAGAAATATACAAATACTCAGGTTTTTTCCCCTCATGCCGCGTACACGCGATCATTTTTCACGTCGTGAAAAATGACATTTTTTGTTTTCAACAAGAAAAACGACCGTGTGTGGTCTTTTTGTCATTTTTCACGACGTGAAAAACAACATTAAAAACGACGAGAAAAATTAGAACATGTTCTAATTTTTCTCGTCGTTTTTCCTGACATTTCTTCCGCGGCAGTGTTTCCCATAGGGAAACACTGCCGCGGAGCCCATAGACGATCGTTTTTCTCGTCATTTTAAAAAATGCCGAGAAAAACGACCGTGTGTGGGGAACAAGCTGTTCCCTCGTTTAAAATGTCATTATTCACGGCGGTTTTTTAACCGCCGTGAATAATGATCGTGTGTACGCGGCATAAGAGATATCTGTTGAGGGAGTATGTCTCCTAGATAGCTTTTTCCTCTACTAGTTTCGCAGTACAGACCCCGCTTCCTCAGGACAGGAGGAAGAATATAAAATACAAATATTAAGTAAGGCAAAACATATAGATTACCAATAAGAGATTACAACACTTATAATTCAGCGGAGAGGAAAAGTATAAACAAATAATGGAGTAAAAACAAATGGGAAATTGGACTTGGTATGAGATTCTTCCCCAGAGCTGAGTCACTGAGGTGACACTTCACTGTACAAGGAATACCCAATCAGGTGTAAGGAAAATAAACTGATTTGTTTGAACATGATTGGATGACGGAAGTCAGCAGAGCTTCACCGCCTTCCCTAAGCTCTGGGGGATTCCCTTGGAGAGTGAGGACCCCAGTAGGTGGAGCACCACTTTAATTACATAGGGGGACTTGCAGTGGCGGTGCGTCCATAAAGGGTGCAGGAGCACCGCCTCCTCTCTCCTGGCACCGCTCTATCACCATGTATTGCATGAATCTATCTATGGTCGCTGCTGACACCCCCTATTCAGGTGTCCGGCCCCTTTTCGGGCACCTGAATTACAGCTGCGGGGTGTTTTTTGGAAGCGCCTGATTAGAGCCATAGGCTCTAATAGGCGCCCAAAAATGTGAACAGCGGGCACCATGATGGGCGTTCTCTGTTCACTCAGCTGTGTGTTAGCAAAGCAAAGGAATTCACTTTGCTAACACTGAATCCGCCTCTCAGCCAATCAGGTTGCCGGGTCTGTTACCGGTCACCTGATTGGCTGAAATGTCAGGCGCTGTGATTGGACGCCTGAGAGAGGACAAAAGAAGACATGGAGGACGTGCAGGAGACCACCGCTGACCCGCTGCGAGACAGGTAAGTGCTGGGCAGCATTTGGTGGGGCACACTGGCTGCATTTGATGGGCACACTGGCTGTGTTTGATGGGAACACTGGCGGCAATTGATGGGCACACTGGCTGCATTTGATGGGCACACTGGCTGTTTGATGAGGCACACTGGCGGCAATTGATGGGCACAGTGGCTGCGTTTTATGGGACACACTGGCGGCAATTGATGGGTACAGTGGCTGTGTTTGATGGGGCACAGTGGCGGCAATTGATGGGTACAGTGGCTGCGTTTTATGGGACACACTGGCGGCAATTGATGGGCACAGTGGCTGCGTTTGATGGGCACAGTGGCGGCAATTGATGGGCACAGTGGCTGCGTTTGATGAGGCACACTGGCGGCAATTGATGGGCACAGTGGCTGCGTTTTATGGGACACACTGGCGGCAATTGATGGGTACAGTGGCTGAGTTTGATGGCACACTGGCGGCAATTGATGGGTACAGTGGCTGCGTTTTATGGGACACACTGGCGGCAATTGATGGGCACAGTGGCTGCGTTTGATGGGCACAGTGGCGGCAATTGATGGGTACAGTGGCTGAGTTTGATGGCACACTGGCGGCAATTGATGGGCACAGTGGCTGCGTTTGATGGGCACAGTGGCTGCGTTTGGCACAGTGGCTGCAATTGATGTTTTTTTTTTTCAGTTTGTTTGCGCCCCCAAAAATTTGGAGCACCAGCTGCCACTGGGGACTTGGACATTATTGTAAATTTGTTGATAAATTATAATTATTGGAAATGAAAGGTCCCATAACTCCCTGCAGAAGAGGATTCGGGCAATGAAAGGCAGTCAGGTTTTGTGGTTCATAGTGATTAATTTCTAACATGTTTCAGTTACTGGGAGATGAAGTGGGAGGTGTTTAGAGACTGTAGAATAGAAGGGATGGAGTTGCAAGACCTCGCTGCATGACAACGCTCATCCATAGGCCAATGAGCAACCTGGAGGTGACACAGGAAGCTGCTGAGGTGTCGTCACCCACTGGCTGCACAGCGCGGCAGGGTGTCTGCACCACCAGACTGGCTGCACAGAGTTATGACATGGCGGTCGGCATGTATGTCCTTCAGTTGTTTATGTAGCCAATAGAATTAGCCTAAAACTCCAAATCTTTATTTGCCAGTTGGAGGCCGTGATTGGCCATGTGGAGCGTTCCCTTCCACAATGACAGGTGCTCAGCCTAGGAGTGGCTCGGCTCGATCTGTGAACATGTTCTGCGGTTTGGGTGATGCTCTAAACAGGATGTGGTTTTCGTGACACTAGCGTGCGCTTCCTCTAAACCTTCGATCAGAACATTCAGAGCAGAAATGGTGCAGGAGGAGTTAGTGCAACGCTCTTCACGTCAAGGCTGGTAATCGTTTCTGTAACACAACTGCTTCCTCTACCCGACCACTTCCTTTACACATCGAATTTCTCTTCTAATCTGCAAAACGTCGGTGGGGAGCGCCGTGCCATCGCTGGAAGGTATGGGCCGCTCCTGGGGGGCTTGGTGACTCCATTGGCCAACGGCAAGAGGCCTGAAATCTGAAGTCTGACGCCATGTCACGAGCCATGAAGGCCAAGCAGAAGGTGAAGAAGAAGATCGTGAAGGACAAAGTCTTTGGGTGTGATTTGGTGGAGCATCTCCAACTCTCCGGCCAAGAAGGTAAGTCACTCATGTGTGAGCTGGAAGGAAGACTCAGGGTGAGGAAGACTCAGGAGGAGGAAGACTCAGGGTGAGGAAGACTCAGGGTGAGGAAGACCCAGGGTGAGGAAGACTCAGGAGGAGGAAGACTCAGGGTGAGGAAGACTCAGGAGGAGGATGACTCAGGGTGAGGAAGACTCAGGAGGAGGAAGACTCAGGAGGAGGAAGACTCAGGGTGAGGAAGACTCAGGGTGAGGAAGACTCAGGAGGAGGAAGACTCAGGAGGAGGAAGACTCAGGGTGAGGAAGACTCAGGGTGAGGAAGACTCAGGAGGAGGAAGACTCAGGAGGAGGAAGACTCAGGGTGAGGAAGACTCAGGGTGAGGAAGACTCAGGAGGAGGAAGACTCAGGGTGAGGAAGACTCAGGAGGAGGATGACTCAGGGTGAGGAAGACTCAGGAGGAGAAAGACTCAGGGTGAGGAAGACTCAGGGTGAGGAAGACTCAGGAGGAGGAAGACTCAGGAGGAGGAAGACTCAGGGTGAGGAAAACTCAGGATGAGGAAGACTCAGGAGGAGGATGACTCAGGGTGAGGAAGACTCAGGGTAAGGAAGACTCAGGGTGAGGAAGACTCAGGAGGAGGAAGACTCAGGAGGAGGAAGACTCAGGAGGAGGATGACTCAGGGTGAGGAAGACTCAGGGTGAGGAAGACTCAGGGTGAGGAAGACTCAGGAGGAGGAAGACTCAGGGTAAGGAAGACTCAGGAGGAGGAAGACTCAGGAGGAGGAAGACTCAGGAGGAGGAAGACTCAGGGTGAGGAAGACTCAGGGTGAGGAAGACTCAGGGTGAGGAAGACTCAGGAGGAGGAAGACTCAGGAGGAGGAAGACTCAGGGTAAGGAAGACTCAGGAGGAGGAAGACTCAGGAGGAGGAAGACTCAGGGTGAGGAAGACTCAGGGTGAGGAAGACTCAGGGTGAGGAAGACTCAGGAGGAGGATGACTCAGGAGGAGGAAGACTCAGGGTGAGGAAGACTCAGGAGGAGGATGACTCAGGAGGAGGAAGACTCAGGGTGAGGAAGACTCAGGGTGAGGAAGACTCAGGAGGAGGAAGACTCAGGGTAAGGAAGACTCAGGAGGAGGAAGACTCAGGAGGAGGAAGACTCAGGAGGAGGAAGACTCAGGAGGAGGATGACTCAGGGTGAGGAAGACTCAGGAGGAGGAAGACTCAGGAGGAGGAAGACTCAGGAGGAGGAAGACTCAGGAGGAGGAAGACTCAGGGTGAGGATGACTCAGGGTGAGGAAGACTCAGGAGGAGGATGACTCAGGGTGAGGATGACTCAGGGTGAGGAAGACTCAGGGTGAGGAAGACTCAGGAGGAGGAAGACTCAGGAGGAGGAAGACTCAGGATGAGGAAGACTCAGGGTGAGGATGACGATAACAGGGGAGTATAGGTGATGGAAAGAAGGAGGAAGGCTGTTTACTTACATATCTACTGGATGGAGAAACACATCCACCAGAAACCACTGTGAGCAGACATGACTCGAGCCCCCCGACAACGCAGGCCCCAATCACTGTGAGCAGACAAGTACCCGAGTACCCAGACCACGCAGGCCCCAATCACTGTGAGCAAACATGACTCGAGCCCCCAGACAACGCAGGCCCCAATCACTGTGAGCAGACAAGTACCCGAGTACCCAGACCACGCAGGCCCAAATCACTGTGAGCAAACATGACTCGAGCCCCCAGACAACGCAGGCCCCAATCACTGTGAGCAAACAAGTACCCGAGTACCCAGACCACGCAGGCCCCAATCACTGTGAGCAGACAAGTACCCGAGTACCCAGACCACGCAGGCCCCAATCACTGTGAGCAAACAAGTACCCGAGTACCCAGACCACGCAGGCCCCAATCACTGTGAGCAAACAAGTACCCGAGTACCCAGAAAACGCAGGTCCCAATCACTGTGAGCAAACAAGTACCCGAGTACCCAGACCACGCAGGCCCCAATTACTGTGAGCAAACAAGTACCCGAGTACCCAGACCACGCAGGCCCCAATTACTGTGAGCAAACAAGTACCCGAGTACCCAGACAACGCAGGCCCCAATCACTGTGAGCAGACATGACTCGAGCCCCCAGACAACGCAGGCCCCAATCACTGTGAGCAGACAAGTACCCGAGTACCCAGACCACGCAGGCCCCAATTACTGTGAGCAAACAAGTACCCGAGTACCCAGACCACGCAGGCCCCAATCACTGTGAGCAAACAAGTACCCGAGTACCCAGAAAACGCAGGTCCCAATCACTGTGAGCAAACAAGTACCCGAGTACCCAGACCACGCAGGCCCCAATTACTGTGAGCAAACAAGTACCCGAGTACCCAGACAACGCAGGCCCCAATCACTGTGAGCAGACATGACTCGAGCCCCCAGACAACGCAGGCCCCAATCACTGTGAGCAGACAAGTACCCGAGTACCCAGACAACGCAGGCCCCAATCACTGTGAGCAGACATGACTCGAGCCCCCAGACAACGCAGGCCCCAATCACTGTGAGCAGACAAGTACCCGAGTACCCAGACCACGCAGGCCCAAATCACTGTGAGCAAACAAGTACCCGAGTACCCAGACCACGCAGGCCCCAATCACTGTGAGCAAACAAGTACCCGAGTACCCAGACCACGCAGGCCCCAATCACTGTGAGCAAACAAGTACCCGAGTACCCAGACAACGCAGGCCCCAATTACTGTGAGCAGACAAGTACCCGAGTACCCAGACCACGCAGGTCCCAATTACTGTGAGCAAACAAGTACCCGAGTACCCAGACCACGCAGGCCCCAATCACTGTGAGCAAACAAGTACCCGAGTACCCAGACAACGCAGGCCCCAATCACTGTGAGCAGACAAGTACCCGAGTACCCAGACCACGCAGGCCCCAATTACTGTGAGCAAACAAGTACCCGAGTACCCAGACCACGCAGGCCCCAATCACTGTGAGCAAACAAGTACCCGAGTACCCAGAAAACGCAGGCCCCAATCACTGTGAGCAAACAAGTACCCGAGTACCCAGACCACGCAGGCCCAAATCACTGTGAGCAAACAAGTACCCAAGTACCCAGACCACGCAGGCCCCAATCACTGTGAGCAAACAAGTACCCGAGTACCCAGAAAACGCAGGCCCCAATCACTGTGAGCAGACATGACTCGAGCCCCCAGACAACGCAGGTCCCAATCACTGTGAGCAGACAAGTACCCGAGTACCCAGACAACGCAGGCCCCAATCACTGTGAGCAAACAAGTACCCGAGTACCCAGACAACGCAGGCCCCAATCACTGTGAGCAAACAAGTACCCGAGTACCCAGACAACGCAGGCCCCAATCACTGTGAGCAAACAAGTACCCGAGTACCCAGACAACGCAGGCCCCAATTACTGTGAGCAAACAAGTACCCAAGTACCCAGACCACGCAGGCCCCAATCACTGTGAGCAAACAAGCACCCAAGTACCCAGACAACGCAGGCCCCAATCACTGTGAGCAGACATGACTCGAGCCCCCAGACAACGCAGGACCCAATCACTGTGAGCAAACAAGTACCCGAGTACCCAGACAACGCAGGCCCCAATCACTGTGAGCAAACAAGTACCCGAGTACCCAGACAACGCAGGCCCCAATCACTGTGAGCAGACATGACTCGAGCCCCCCGACAACGCAGGCCCCAATCACTGTGAGCAGACAAGTACCCGAGTACCCAGACCACGCAGGCCCCAATCACTGTGAGCAGACAAGTACCCGAGTACCCAGACCACGCAGGCCCCAATCACTGTGAGCAAACAAGTACCCGAGTACCCAGACAACGCAGGCCCCAATCACTGTGAGCAGACATGACTCGAGCCCCCCGACAACGCAGGCCCCAATCACTGTGAGCAGACAAGTACCCGAGTACCCAGACCACGCAGGCCCCAATCACTGTGAGCAGACAAGTACCCGAGTACCCAGACCACGCAGGCCCCAATCACTGTGAGCAGACATGACTCGAGCCCCCAGACAACGCAGGTCCCAATCACTGTGAGCAAACAAGTACCCGAGTACCCAGACAACGCAGGCCCCAATCACTGTGAGCAGACATGACTCGAGCCCCCCGACAACGCAGGCCCCAATCACTGTGAGCAGACAAGTACCCGAGTACCCAGACCACGCAGGCCCCAATCACTGTGAGCAAACATGACTCGAGCCCCCAGACAATGCAGGCCCCAATCACTGTGAGCAGACATGACTCGAGCCCCCCGACAACGCAGGCCCCAATCACTGTGAGCAGACAAGTACCCGAGTACCCAGACCACGCAGGCCCCAATCACTGTGAGCAAACATGACTCGAGCCCCCAGACAACGCAGGCCCCAATCACTGTGAGCAGACAAGTACCCGAGTACCCAGACCACGCAGGCCCAAATCACTGTGAGCAAACATGACTCGAGCCCCCAGACAACGCAGGCCCCAATCACTGTGAGCAAACAAGTACCCGAGTACCCAGACCACGCAGGCCCCAATCACTGTGAGCAGACAAGTACCCGAGTACCCAGACCACGCAGGCCCCAATCACTGTGAGCAAACAAGTACCCGAGTACCCAGAAAACGCAGGTCCCAATCACTGTGAGCAAACAAGTACCCGAGTACCCAGACCATGCAGGCCCCAATTACTGTGAGCAAACAAGTACCCGAGTACCCAGACCACGCAGGCCCCAATTACTGTGAGCAAACAAGTACCCGAGTACCCAGACAACGCAGGCCCCAATCACTGTGAGCAGACATGACTCGAGCCCCCAGACAACGCAGGTCCCAATCACTGTGAGCAGACAAGTACCCGAGTACCCAGACAACGCAGGCCCCAATCACTGTGAGCAAACAAGTACCCGAGTACCCAGACAACGCAGGCCCCAATCACTGTGAGCAAACAAGTACCCGAGTACCCAGACAACGCAGGCCCCAATCACTGTGAGCAAACAAGTACCCGAGTACCCAGACAACGCAGGCCCCAATTACTGTGAGCAAACAAGTACCCAAGTACCCAGACCACGCAGGCCCCAATCACTGTGAGCAAACAAGCACCCAAGTACCCAGACAACGCAGGCCCCAATCACTGTGAGCAGACATGACTCGAGCCCCCAGACAACGCAGGACCCAATCACTGTGAGCAAACAAGTACCCGAGTACCCAGACAACGCAGGCCCCAATCACTGTGAGCAAACAAGTACCCGAGTACCCAGACAACGCAGGCCCCAATCACTGTGAGCAGACATGACTCGAGCCCCCCGACAACGCAGGCCCCAATCACTGTGAGCAGACAAGTACCCGAGTACCCAGACCACGCAGGCCCCAATCACTGTGAGCAGACAAGTACCCGAGTACCCAGACCACGCAGGCCCCAATCACTGTGAGCAAACAAGTACCCGAGTACCCAGACAACGCAGGCCCCAATCACTGTGAGCAGACATGACTCGAGCCCCCCGACAACGCAGGCCCCAATCACTGTGAGCAGACAAGTACCCGAGTACCCAGACCACGCAGGCCCCAATCACTGTGAGCAGACAAGTACCCGAGTACCCAGACCACGCAGGCCCCAATCACTGTGAGCAGACATGACTCGAGCCCCCAGACAACGCAGGTCCCAATCACTGTGAGCAAACAAGTACCCGAGTACCCAGACAACGCAGGCCCCAATCACTGTGAGCAGACATGACTCGAGCCCCCCGACAACGCAGGCCCCAATCACTGTGAGCAGACAAGTACCCGAGTACCCAGACCACGCAGGCCCAAATCACTGTGAGCAAACATGACTCGAGCCCCCAGACAACGCAGGCCCCAATCACTGTGAGCAAACAAGTACCCGAGTACCCAGACAACGCAGGCCCCAATTACTGTGAGCAAACAAGTACCCAAGTACCCAGACCACGCAGGCCCCAATCACTGTGAGCAAACAAGCACCCAAGTACCCAGACAACGCAGGCCCCAATCACTGTGAGCAGACATGACTCGAGCCCCCAGACAACGCAGGACCCAATCACTGTGAGCAAACAAGTACCCGAGTACCCAGACAACGCAGGCCCCAATTACTGTGAGCAAACAAGTACCCAAGTACCCAGACCACGCAGGCCCCAATCACTGTGAGCAAACAAGCACCCAAGTACCCAGACAACGCAGGCCCCAATCACTGTGAGCAGACATGACTCGAGCCCCCAGACAACGCAGGACCCAATCACTGTGAGCAAACAAGTACCCGAGTACCCAGACAACGCAGGCCCCAATCACTGTGAGCAAACAAGTACCCGAGTACCCAGACAACGCAGGCCCCAATCACTGTGAGCAGACATGACTCGAGCCCCCCGACAACGCAGGCCCCAATCACTGTGAGCAGACAAGTACCCGAGTACCCAGACCACGCAGGCCCCAATCACTGTGAGCAGACAAGTACCCGAGTACCCAGACCACGCAGGCCCCAATCACTGTGAGCAAACAAGTACCCGAGTACCCAGACAACGCAGGCCCCAATCACTGTGAGCAGACATGACTCGAGCCCCCCGACAACGCAGGCCCCAATCACTGTGAGCAGACAAGTACCCGAGTACCCAGACCACGCAGGCCCCAATCACTGTGAGCAGACAAGTACCCGAGTACCCAGACCACGCAGGCCCCAATCACTGTGAGCAGACATGACTCGAGCCCCCAGACAACGCAGGTCCCAATCACTGTGAGCAAACAAGTACCCGAGTACCCAGACAACGCAGGCCCCAATCACTGTGAGCAGACATGACTCGAGCCCCCCGACAACGCAGGCCCCAATCACTGTGAGCAGACAAGTACCCGAGTACCCAGACCACGCAGGCCCCAATCACTGTGAGCAAACATGACTCGAGCCCCCAGACAACGCAGGCCCCAATCACTGTGAGCAGACATGACTCGAGCCCCCCGACAACGCAGGCCCCAATCACTGTGAGCAGACAAGTACCCGAGTACCCAGACCACGCAGGCCCCAATCACTGTGAGCAAACATGACTCGAGCCCCCAGACAACGCAGGCCCCAATCACTGTGAGCAGACAAGTACCCGAGTACCCAGACCACGCAGGCCCAAATCACTGTGAGCAAACATGACTCGAGCCCCCAGACAACGCAGGCCCCAATCACTGTGAGCAAACAAGTACCCGAGTACCCAGACCACGCAGGCCCCAATCACTGTGAGCAGACAAGTACCCGAGTACCCAGACCACGCAGGCCCCAATCACTGTGAGCAAACAAGTACCCGAGTACCCAGAAAACGCAGGTCCCAATCACTGTGAGCAAACAAGTACCCGAGTACCCAGACCACGCAGGCCCCAATTACTGTGAGCAAACAAGTAGCCGAGTACCCAGACCACGCAGGCCCCAATTACTGTGAGCAAACAAGTACCCGAGTACCCAGACAACGCAGGCCCCAATCACTGTGAGCAGACATGACTCGAGCCCCCAGACAACGCAGGTCCCAATCACTGTGAGCAGACAAGTACCCGAGTACCCAGACAATGCAGGCCCCAATCACTGTGAGCAAACAAGTACCCGAGTACCCAGACAACGCAGGCCCCAATCACTGTGAGCAAACAAGTACCCGAGTACCCAGACAACGCAGGCCCCAATCACTGTGAGCAAACAAGTACCCGAGTACCCAGACAACGCAGGCCCCAATTACTGTGAGCAAACAAGTACCCAAGTACCCAGACCACGCAGGCCCCAATCACTGTGAGCAAACAAGCACCCAAGTACCCAGACAACGCAGGCCCCAATCACTGTGAGCAGACATGACTCGAGCCCCCAGACAACGCAGGACCCAATCACTGTGAGCAAACAAGTACCCGAGTACCCAGACAACGCAGGCCCCAATCACTGTGAGCAAACAAGTACCCGAGTACCCAGACAACGCAGGCCCCAATCACTGTGAGCAGACATGACTCGAGCCCCCAGACAACGCAGGCCCCAATCACTGTGAGCAGACATGACTCGAGCCCCCCGACAACGCAGGCCCCAATCACTGTGAGCAGACAAGTACCCGAGTACCCAGACCACGCAGGCCCCAATCACTGTGAGCAAACATGACTCGAGCCCCCAGACAACGCAGGCCCCAATCACTGTGAGCAGACAAGTACCCGAGTACCCAGACCACGCAGGCCCAAATCACTGTGAGCAAACATGACTCGAGCCCCCAGACAACGCAGGCCCCAATCACTGTGAGCAAACAAGTACCCGAGTACCCAGACCACGCAGGCCCCAATCACTGTGAGCAGACAAGTACCCGAGTACCCAGACCACGCAGGCCCCAATCACTGTGAGCAAACAAGTACCCGAGTACCCAGAAAACGCAGGTCCCAATCACTGTGAGCAAACAAGTACCCGAGTACCCAGACCACGCAGGCCCCAATTACTGTGAGCAAACAAGTACCCGAGTACCCAGACCACGCAGGCCCCAATTACTGTGAGCAAACAAGTACCCGAGTACCCAGACAACGCAGGCCCCAATCACTGTGAGCAGACATGACTCGAGCCCCCAGACAACGCAGGCCCCAATCACTGTGAGCAGACAAGTACCCGAGTACCCAGACCACGCAGGCCCCAATTACTGTGAGCAAACAAGTACCCGAGTACCCAGACCATGCAGGCCCCAATCACTGTGAGCAAACAAGTACCCGAGTACCCAGAAAACGCAGGTCCCAATCACTGTGAGCAAACAAGTACCCGAGTACCCAGACCACGCAGGCCCCAATTACTGTGAGCAAACAAGTACCCGAGTACCCAGACAACGCAGGCCCCAATCACTGTGAGCAGACATGACTCGAGCCCCCAGACAACGCAGGCCCCAATCACTGTGAGCAGACAAGTACCCGAGTACCCAGACAACGCAGGCCCCAATCACTGTGAGCAGACATGACTCGAGCCCCCAGACAACGCAGGCCCCAATCACTGTGAGCAGACAAGTACCCGAGTACCCAGACCACGCAGGCCCAAATCACTGTGAGTAAACAAGTACCCGAGTACCCAGACCACGCAGGCCCCAATCACTGTGAGCAAACAAGTACCCGAGTACCCAGACCACGCAGGCCCCAATCACCTTGAGCAAACAAGTACCCGAGTACCCAGACAACGCAGGCCCCAATCACTGTGAGCAGACAAGTACCCGAGTACCCAGACCACGCAGGTCCCAATTACTGTGAGCAAACAAGTACCCGAGTACCCAGACCACGCAGGCCCCAATCACTGTGAGCAAACAAGTACCCGAGTACCCAGACAACGCAGGCCCCAATCACTGTGAGCAGACAAGTACCCGAGTACCCAGACCACGCAGGCCCCAATTACTGTGAGCAAACAAGTACCCGAGTACCCAGACCACGCAGGCCCCAATGACTGTGAGCAAACAAGTACCCGAGTACCCAGAAAACGCAGGCCCCAATCACTGTGAGCAAACAAGTACCCGAGTACCCAGACCACGCAGGCCCCAATCACTGTGAGCAAACAAGTACCCGAGTACCCAGAAAACGCAGGCCCCAATCACTGTGAGCAGACATGACTCGAGCCCCCAGACAACGCAGGTCCCAATCACTGTGAGCAGACAAGTACCCGAGTACCCAGACAACGCAGGCCCCAATCACTGTGAGCAAACAAGTACCCGAGTACCCAGACAACGCAGGCCCCAATCACTGTGAGCAAACAAGTACCCGAGTACCCAGACAACGCAGGCCCCAATCACTGTGAGCAAACAAGTACCCGAGTACCCAGACAACGCAGGCCCCAATTACTGTGAGCAAACAAGTACCCAATTACCCAGACCACGCAGGCCCCAATCACTGTGAGCAAACAAGCACCCAAGTACCCAGACAACGCAGGCCCCAATCACTGTGAGCAGACATGACTCGAGCCCCCAGACAACGCAGGACCCAATCACTGTGAGCAAACAAGTACCCGAGTACCCAGACAACGCAGGCCCCAATCACTGTGAGCAAACAAGTACCCGAGTACCCAGACAACGCAGGCCCCAATCACTGTGAGCAGACATGACTCGAGCCCCCCGACAACGCAGGCCCCAATCACTGTGAGCAGACAAGTACCCGAGTACCCAGACCACGCAGGCCCCAATCACTGTGAGCAGACAAGTACCCGAGTACCCAGACCACGCAGGCCCCAATCACTGTGAGCAAACAAGTACCGGAGTACCCAGACAACGCAGGCCCCAATCACTGTGAGCAGACATGACTCGAGCCCCCCGACAACGCAGGCCCCAATCACTGTGAGCAGACAAGTACCCGAGTACCCAGACCACGCAGGCCCCAATCACTGTGAGCAGACAAGTACCCGAGTACCCAGACCACGCAGGCCCCAATCACTGTAAGCAGACATGACTCGAGCCCCCAGACAACGCAGGTCCCAATCACTGTGAGCAAACAAGTACCCGAGTACCCAGACAACGCAGGCCCCAATCACTGTGAGCAGACATGACTCGAGCCCCCCGACAACGCAGGCCCCAATCACTGTGAGCAGACAAGTACCCGAGTACCCAGACCACGCAGGCCCCAATCACTGTGAGCAAACATGACTCGAGCCCCCAGACAACGCAGGCCCCAATCACTGTGAGCAGACAAGTACCCGAGTACCCAGACCACGCAGGCCCAAATCACTGTGAGCAAACATGACTCGAGCCCCCAGACAACGCAGGCCCCAATCACTGTGAGCAAACAAGTACCCGAGTACCCAGACCACGCAGGCCCCAATCACTGTGAGCAGACAAGTACCCGAGTACCCAGACCACGCAGGCCCCAATCACTGTGAGCAAACAAGTACCCGAGTACCCAGACCACGCAGGCCCCAATCACTGTGAGCAAACAAGTACCCGAGTACCCAGAAAACGCAGGTCCCAATCACTGTGAGCAAACAAGTACCCGAGTACCCAGACCACGCAGGCCCCAATTACTGTGAGCAAACAAGTACACGAGTACCCAGACCACGCAGGCCCCAATTACTGTGAGCAAACAAGTACCCGAGTACCCAGACAACGCAGGCCCCAATCACTGTGAGCAGACATGACTCGAGCCCCCAGACAACGCAGGCCCCAATCACTGTGAGCAGACAAGTACCCGAGTACCCAGACCACGCAGGCCCCAATTACTGTGAGCAAACAAGTACCCGAGTACCCAGACCACGCAGGCCCCAATCACTGTGAGCAAACAAGTACCCGAGTACCCAGAAAACGCAGGTCCCAATCACTGTGAGCAAACAAGTACCCGAGTACCCAGACAACGCAGGCCCCAATCACTGTGAGCAGACATGACTCGAGCCCCCAGACAACGCAGGCCCCAATCACTGTGAGCAGACAAGTACCCGAGTACCCAGACCATGCAGGCCCCAATTACTGTGAGCAAACAAGTACCCGAGTACCCAGACAACGCAGGCCCCAATCACTGTGAGCAGACATGACTCGAGCCCCCAGACAACGCAGGCCCCAATCACTGTGAGCAGACAAGTACCCGAGTACCCAGACCACGCAGGCCCCAATTACTGTGAGCAAACAAGTACCCGAGTACCCAGACCACGCAGGCCCCAATCACTGTGAGCAAACAAGTACCCGAGTACCCAGACCACGCAGGCCCCAATTACTGTGAGCAAACAAGTACCCGAGTACCCAGACAACGCAGGCCCCAATCACTGTGAGCAGACATGACTCGAGCCCCCAGACAACGCAGGCCCCAATCACTGTGAGCAGACAAGTACCCGAGTACCCAGACCACGCAGGCCCCAATTACTGTGAGCAAACAAGTACCCGAGTACCCAGACAACGCAGGCCCCAATCACTGTGAGCAGACATGACTCGAGCCCCCAGACAACGCAGGCCCCAATCACTGTGAGCAGACAAGTACCCGAGTACCCAGACAACGCAGGCCCCAATCACTGTGAGCAGACATGACTCGAGCCCCCAGACAACGCAGGCCCCAATCACTGTGAGCAGACAAGTACCCGAGTACCCAGACCACGCAGGCCCAAATCACTGTGAGCAAACAAGTACCCGAGTACCCAGACCACGCAGGCCCAAATCACTGTGAGCAAACAAGTACCCGAGTACCCAGACCACGCAGGCCCCAATCACTGTGAGCAAACAAGTACCCGAGTACCCAGACAACGCAGGCCCCAATCACTGTGAGCAAACAAGTACCCGAGTACCCAGACAACGCAGGCCCCAATCACTGTGAGCAAACAAGTACCCGAGTACCCAGACAACGCAGGCCCCAATTACTGTGAGCAAACAAGTACCCAATTACCCAGACCACGCAGGCCCCAATCACTGTGAGCAAACAAGCACCCAAGTACCCAGACAACGCAGGCCCCAATCACTGTGAGCAGACATGACTCGAGCCCCCAGACAACGCAGGACCCAATCACTGTGAGCAAACAAGTACCCGAGTACCCAGACAACGCAGGCCCCAATCACTGTGAGCAAACAAGTACCCGAGTACCCAGACAACGCAGGCCCCAATCACTGTGAGCAGACATGACTCGAGCCCCCCGACAACGCAGGCCCCAATCACTGTGAGCAGACAAGTACCCGAGTACCCAGACCACGCAGGCCCCAATCACTGTGAGCAGACAAGTACCCGAGTACCCAGACCACGCAGGCCCCAATCACTGTGAGCAAACAAGTACCGGAGTACCCAGACAACGCAGGCCCCAATCACTGTGAGCAGACATGACTCGAGCCCCCCGACAACGCAGGCCCCAATCACTGTGAGCAGACAAGTACCCGAGTACCCAGACCACGCAGGCCCCAATCACTGTGAGCAGACAAGTACCCGAGTACCCAGACCACGCAGGCCCCAATCACTGTAAGCAGACATGACTCGAGCCCCCAGACAACGCAGGTCCCAATCACTGTGAGCAAACAAGTACCCGAGTACCCAGACAACGCAGGCCCCAATCACTGTGAGCAGACATGACTCGAGCCCCCCGACAACGCAGGCCCCAATCACTGTGAGCAGACAAGTACCCGAGTACCCAGACCACGCAGGCCCCAATCACTGTGAGCAAACATGACTCGAGCCCCCAGACAACGCAGGCCCCAATCACTGTGAGCAGACAAGTACCCGAGTACCCAGACCACGCAGGCCCAAATCACTGTGAGCAAACATGACTCGAGCCCCCAGACAACGCAGGCCCCAATCACTGTGAGCAAACAAGTACCCGAGTACCCAGACCACGCAGGCCCCAATCACTGTGAGCAGACAAGTACCCGAGTACCCAGACCACGCAGGCCCCAATCACTGTGAGCAAACAAGTACCCGAGTACCCAGACCACGCAGGCCCCAATCACTGTGAGCAAACAAGTACCCGAGTACCCAGAAAACGCAGGTCCCAATCACTGTGAGCAAACAAGTACCCGAGTACCCAGACCACGCAGGCCCCAATTACTGTGAGCAAACAAGTACCCGAGTACCCAGACCACGCAGGCCCCAATTACTGTGAGCAAACAAGTACCCGAGTACCCAGACAACGCAGGCCCCAATCACTGTGAGCAGACATGACTCGAGCCCCCAGACAACGCAGGCCCCAATCACTGTGAGCAGACAAGTACCCGAGTACCCAGACCACGCAGGCCCCAATTACTGTGAGCAAACAAGTACCCGAGTACCCAGACCACGCAGGCCCCAATCACTGTGAGCAAACAAGTACCCGAGTACCCAGAAAACGCAGGTCCCAATCACTGTGAGCAAACAAGTACCCGAGTACCCAGACAACGCAGGCCCCAATCACTGTGAGCAGACATGACTCGAGCCCCCAGACAACGCAGGCCCCAATCACTGTGAGCAGACAAGTACCCGAGTACCCAGACCATGCAGGCCCCAATTACTGTGAGCAAACAAGTACCCGAGTACCCAGACAACGCAGGCCCCAATCACTGTGAGCAGACATGACTCGAGCCCCCAGACAACGCAGGCCCCAATCACTGTGAGCAGACAAGTACCCGAGTACCCAGACCACGCAGGCCCCAATTACTGTGAGCAAACAAGTACCCGAGTACCCAGACCACGCAGGCCCCAATCACTGTGAGCAAACAAGTACCCGAGTACCCAGACCACGCAGGCCCCAATTACTGTGAGCAAACAAGTACCCGAGTACCCAGACAACGCAGGCCCCAATCACTGTGAGCAGACATGACTCGAGCCCCCAGACAACGCAGGCCCCAATCACTGTGAGCAGACAAGTACCCGAGTACCCAGACCACGCAGGCCCCAATTACTGTGAGCAAACAAGTACCCGAGTACCCAGACAACGCAGGCCCCAATCACTGTGAGCAGACATGACTCGAGCCCCCAGACAACGCAGGCCCCAATCACTGTGAGCAGACAAGTACCCGAGTACCCAGACAACGCAGGCCCCAATCACTGTGAGCAGACATGACTCGAGCCCCCAGACAACGCAGGCCCCAATCACTGTAAGCAGACAAGTACCCGAGTACCCAGACCACGCAGGCCCAAATCACTGTGAGCAAACAAGTACCCGAGTACCCAGACCACGCAGGCCCAAATCACTGTGAGCAAACAAGTACCCGAGTACCCAGACCACGCAGGCCCCAATCACTGTGAGCAAACAAGTACCCGAGTACCCAGACAACGCAGGCCCCAATCACTGTGAGCAAACAAGTACCCGAGTACCCAGACAACGCAGGCCCCAATCACTGTGAGCAAACAAGTACCCGAGTACCCAGACAACGCAGGCCCCAATTACTGTGAGCAAACAAGTACCCAATTACCCAGACCACGCAGGCCCCAATCACTGTGAGCAAACAAGCACCCAAGTACCCAGACAACGCAGGCCCCAATCACTGTGAGCAGACATGACTCGAGCCCCCAGACAACGCAGGACCCAATCACTGTGAGCAAACAAGTACCCGAGTACCCAGACAACGCAGGCCCCAATCACTGTGAGCAAACAAGTACCCGAGTACCCAGACAACGCAGGCCCCAATCACTGTGAGCAGACATGACTCGAGCCCCCCGACAACGCAGGCCCCAATCACTGTGAGCAGACAAGTACCCGAGTACCCAGACCACGCAGGCCCCAATCACTGTGAGCAGACAAGTACCCGAGTACCCAGACCACGCAGGCCCCAATCACTGTGAGCAAACAAGTACCGGAGTACCCAGACAACGCAGGCCCCAATCACTGTGAGCAGACATGACTCGAGCCCCCCGACAACGCAGGCCCCAATCACTGTGAGCAGACAAGTACCCGAGTACCCAGACCACGCAGGCCCCAATCACTGTGAGCAGACAAGTACCCGAGTACCCAGACCACGCAGGCCCCAATCACTGTAAGCAGACATGACTCGAGCCCCCAGACAACGCAGGCCCCAATCACTGTGAGCAGACAAGTACCCGAGTACCCAGACCACGCAGGCCCCAATTACTGTGAGCAAACAAGTACCCGAGTACCCAGACCACGCAGGCCCCAATCACTGTGAGCAAACAAGTACCCGAGTACCCAGACCACGCAGGCCCCAATTACTGTGAGCAAACAAGTACCCGAGTACCCAGACAACGCAGGCCCCAATCACTGTGAGCAGACATGACTCGAGCCCCCAGACAACGCAGGCCCCAATCACTGTGAGCAGACAAGTACCCGAGTACCCAGACCACGCAGGCCCCAATTACTGTGAGCAAACAAGTACCCGAGTACCCAGACAACGCAGGCCCCAATCACTGTGAGCAGACATGACTCGAGCCCCCAGACAACGCAGGCCCCAATCACTGTGAGCAGACAAGTACCCGAGTACCCAGACAACGCAGGCCCCAATCACTGTGAGCAGACATGACTCGAGCCCCCAGACCACGCAGGCCCAAATCACTGTGAGCAAACAAGTACCCGAGTACCCAGACCACGCAGGCCCAAATCACTGTGAGCAAACAAGTACCCGAGTACCCAGACCACGCAGGCCCCAATCACTGTGAGCAAACAAGTACCCGAGTACCCAGACCACGCAGGTCCCAATCACTGTGAGCAGACAAGTACCCGAGTACCCAGACCACGCAGGTCCCAATCACTGTGAGCAAACAAGTACCCGAGTACCCAGACAACGCAGGCCCCAATCACTGTGAGCAAACAAGTACCCGAGTACCCAGACCACGCAGGTCCCAATCACTGTGAGCAGACATGACTCGAGCCCCCCTGGGATGACAGACATCTGGAACTGTAGATCATGGGAGGACAGACACCTAGAACTGTAGATCATGGGAGGACAGACACCTGGAACTGTAGATCATGGGAGGACAGACACCTGGAACTGTAGACCATGGGAGGACAGACACCTGGAACTGTAGATCATGGGAGGACAGACAGCTGGAACTGTAGATCATGGGAGGACAGACACCTGGAACTGTAGACCATGGGAGGACAGACACCTGGAACTGTAGATCATGGGAGGACAGACACCTGGAACTGTAGATCATGGGAGGACAGACACCTGGAACTGTAGATCATGGGAGGACAGACACCTGGGACTGTAGATCGTGGGAGGACAGACACCTGGAACTGTAGATCATGGGAGGACAGACACCTGGAACTGTAGACCATGGGAGGACAGACACCTGGAACTGTAGATCATGGGAGGACAGACACCTGGAACTGTAGATCATGGGAGGACAGACACCTGGAACTGTAGATCATGGGAGGACAGACACCTGGAACTGTAGATCATGGGAGGACAGACACCTGGAACTGTAGATCATGGGAGGACAGACACCTGGAACTGTAGATCATGGGAGGACAGACACCTGGAACTGTAGATCATGGGAGGACAGACACCTGGAACTGTAGATCATGGGAGGACAAACACCTAGAACTGTAGATCATGGGAGGACAGACACCTGGGACTGTAGATCATGGGAGGACAGACACCTGGAACTGTAGATCATGGGAGGACAGACACCTAGAACTGTGGACCATGGGAGGACAAACACCTAGAACTGTAGATCATGGGAGGACAGACACCTAGAACTGTAGATCATGGGAGGACAAACACCTAGAACTGTAGATCATGGGAGGACAGACACCTAGAACTGTAGATCATCGGAGGACAAACACCTAGAACTGTAGATCATGGGAGGACAGACACCTAGAACTGTAGATCATGGGAGGACAAACACCTAGAACTGTAGATCATGGGAGGACAGACACCTGGAACTGTAGATCATGGGAGGACAGACACCTGGAACTGTAGATCATGGAGGACAGACACCTGGAACTGTAGATCATGGGAGGACAGACACCTAGAACTGTAGATCATGGGAGGACAAACACCTAGAACTGTAGACCATGGGAGGACAAACACCTGGAAGAGCCAGCGGTGGGGTGACAGACACCTGGAACTGTAGATCATGGGAGGACAGACACCTGGGACTGTAGATCATGGGAGGACAGACACCTGGAACTGTAGATCATGGGAGGACAAACACCTAGAACTGTAGATCACGGGAGGACAGACACCTGGGACTGTAGATCATGGGAGGACAGACACCTGGAACTGTAGATCATGGGAGGACAAACACCTAGAACTGTAGATCATGGGAGGACAGACACCTGGGACTGTAGATCATGGGAGGACAGACACCTGGAACTGTAGATCATGGGAGGACAGACACCTGGAACTGTAGATCATGGGAGGACAGACACCTGGAACTGTAGATCATGGGAGGACAGACACCTAGAACTGTGGACCATGGGAGGACAAACACCTAGAACTGTAGATCATGGGAGGACAGACACCTAGAACTGTAGATCATGGGAGGACAAACACCTAGAACTGTAGATCATGGGAGGACAGACACCTAGAACTGTAGATCATCGGAGGACAAACACCTAGAACTGTAGATCATGGGAGGACAGACACCTAGAACTGTAGATCATGGGAGGACAAACACCTAGAACTGTAGATCATGGGAGGACAGACACCTGGAACTGTAGATCATGGGAGGACAGACACCTGGAACTGTAGATCATGGAGGACAGACACCTGGAACTGTAGATCATGGGAGGACAGACACCTAGAACTGTAGATCATGGGAGGACAAACACCTAGAACTGTAGACCATGGGAGGACAAACACCTGGAAGAGCCAGCGGTGGGGTGACAGACACCTGGAACTGTAGATCATGGGAGGACAGACACCTGGGACTGTAGATCATGGGAGGACAGACATCTGGAACTGTAGATCATGGGAGGACAAACACCTAGAACTGTAGATCACGGGAGGACAGACACCTGGGACTGTAGATCATGGGAGGACAGACACCTGGAACTGTAGATCATGGGAGGACAAACACCTAGAACTGTAGATCATGGGAGGACAGACACCTGGGACTGTAGATCATGGGAGGACAGACACCTGGAACTGTAGATCATGGGAGGACAGACACCTGGAACTGTAGATCATGGGAGGACAGACACCTGGAACTGTAGATCATGGGAGGACAGACACCTGGAACTGTAGATCATGGGAGGACAAACACCTAGAACTGTAGATCATGGGAGGACAGACACCTGGGACTGTAGATCATGGGAGGACAGACACCTGGAACTGTAGATCATGGGAGGACAGACACCTAGAACTGTGGACCATGGGAGGACAAACACCTAGAACTGTAGATCATGGGAGGACAGACACCTAGAACTGTAGATCATGGGAGGACAAACACCTAGAACTGTAGATCATGGGAGGACAGACACCTAGAACTGTAGATCATCGGAGGACAAACACCTAGAACTGTAGATCATGGGAGGACAGACACCTAGAACTGTAGATCATGGGAGGACAAACACCTAGAACTGTAGATCATGGGAGGACAGACACCTGGAACTGTAGATCATGGGAGGACAGACACCTGGAACTGTAGATCATGGAGGACAGACACCTGGAACTGTAGATCATGGGAGGACAGACACCTAGAACTGTAGATCATGGGAGGACAAACACCTAGAACTGTAGACCATGGGAGGACAAACACCTGGAAGAGCCAGCGGTGGGGTGACAGGTTCCTGGAAGGGGCAGAATTGGGAGATTTCCGCAGGTTACAGAATTTTTTTATGGTTCTGACGTGGTGCTGATCAGTTCCTCAGGTTCTGAAAAGCTGCACGGAATTCGTAGAAGAACACGGCATTGTGGACGGCATTTATCGCTTGTGTGGCATTTCCTCCAATGTGCAGAAATTACGGTGAGTCCTGGGGGAGGGGCCGCTGGTCATGTGACTTGTGTTTTATATCACATGACATCCTGTGTTTTCCTACAGACAAGAGTTTGACTTGGAGAGACTTCCAGACCTAAATAAGAGTCCTTACCTACAGGATGTCCACTGCGTCAGCTCCCTGTGCAAGGCCTACTTCCGAGAACTGCCCAACCCGCTGCTCACCTACCAACTCTATGACAAGTTTGCTGTAAGTATCCCCCCACCCCCCCCCCAGATCTACTACCATCACTACAATGTTCAATCATCAGGTCCCCTGAGCCTCTGGCAATATTCATCAGCACCGGAATCCCTGTGTCTTCCAGTGTCCTCACCTTCTAAACAGCCCTGTGTGGTTGCCCCTGCAGTGCTCCCAGGGTTTAGCTCCACCCTATAGGAGCTTTTAATAGCCCCACACACACAATGGAGCCCCACCCACACACACACACTGGAGCCCCACCCATACACACTGGAGCCCCACACACACACACTGGAGCCCCACTCACACACACTGGAGCCCCACACACTGGAGCCCCACCCATTCACACACACTGGAGCCCCACCCATTCACACACACTGGAGCCCCACCCATACACACTGGAGCCCCACCCACACACACTGGAGCCCCACCCACACACTGGAGCCCCACCCACCCACACACACTGGAGCCCCACCCATACACACTGCAGCCCCACCCACACACACTGGAGCCCCACCCACACACACTGGAGCCCCACCCACCCACACACACTGGAGCCCCACCCACACACACACACTGGAGCCCCACCCACACACACACACTGGAGCCCCACCCATACACACTGGAGCCCCACCCACATGCACTGGAGCCCCACCCACACACACTGGAGCCCCACCCATACACACTGGAGCCCCACCCACACACACACTGGAGCCCCACCCATACACACTGGAGCCCCACACACACACACACACACACACTGGAGCCCCACCCACACACACACACTGGAGCCCCACCCATACACACTGGAGCCCCACACACACACACACACACTGGAGCCCCACCCACACACACACACTGGAGCCCCACCCACACACACTGGAGCCCCACCCACCCACACACTGGAGCCCCACCCACACACACACACTGGAGCCCCACCCACACACACACACTGGAGCCCCACCCACACACACTGGAGCCCCACCCACCCACACACTGGAGCCCCACCCACACACACACACTGGAGCCCCACCCACACACTGGAGCCCCACCCACACACACACACTGGAGCCCCACCCACACACTGGAGCCCCACCCACACACACACTGGAGCCCCACCCACACTGGAGCCCCACCCAAACACTGGAGCCCCACACACACACACACACTGAAGCCCCACCCACACACTGGAGCCCCACACACACACACTGGAGCCCCACACACACACACACACTGGAGCCCCACACACACACACTGGAGCCCCACCAACACACACACTGGAGCCCCACCCACACTGGAGCCCCACCCACACACTGGAGCCCCACCCACACACACACACTGAAGCCCCACCCACACACTGGAGCCCCACACACACACACTGGAGCCCCACCCACACACACACACTGGAGCCCCACCCACACACACTGGAGCCCCACCCACCCACACTGGAGCCCCACACACACACACACACACACTGGAGCCCCACCCACACACTGGAGCCCCACCCACACACACACACTGGAGCCCCACCCACACACACACTGGAGCCCCACCCACACTGGAGCCCCACCCACACACTGGAGCCCCACCCACACACACACACTGAAGCCCCACCCACACACTGGAGCCCCACCCACACACACTGGAGCCCCACCCACCCACACACACTGGAGCCCCACCCACACACACACACTGGAGCCCCACCCACACACACACACACTGGAGCCCCACCCATACACACTGGAGCCCCACCCACACACACTGGAGCCCCACCCACACACACACTGGAGCCCCACCCACACACACACACACTGGAGCCCCACCCATACACACTGGAGCCCCACCCACACACACACTGGAGCCCCACCCATACACACTGGAGCCCCACACACACACACACACACTGGAGCCCCACCCACACACACACACTGGAGCCCCACCCACACACACTGGAGCCCCACCCACACACACACACTGGAGCCCCACCCACACACTGGAGCCCCACACACACACACACACTGGAGCCCCACCCACACACTGGAGCCCCACACACACACACACTGGAGCCCACCCACACTGGAGCCCCACCCACACACTGGAGCCCCACCCACACACACACACACACTGAAGCCCCACCCACACACTGGAGCCCCACACACACACACACACTGGAGCCCCACCCACACACTGGAGCCCCACACACACACACACTGGAGCCCACCCACACTGGAGCCCCACCCACACACTGGAGCCCCACCCACACACACACACACACTGAAGCCCCACCCACACACTGGAGCCCCACACACACACACTGGAGCCCCACCCACACACACACACACTGGAGCCCCACCCACACACACTGGAGCCCCACCCACCCACACTGGAGCCCCACCCACACACACACACACTGGAGCCTCACCCACACACTGGAGCCCCACCCACACACACACACACTGGAGCCCCACCCACACACTGGAGCCCCACCCACACACACACTGGAGCCCCACCCACACACTGGAGCCCCACCCACACACACACACTGAAGCCCCACCCACACACTGGAGCCCCCCCCACACACACTGGAGCCCCACCCACCCACACACACTGGAGCCCCACCCACACACACACACTGGAGCCCCACCCACACACACACACACACTGGAGCCCCACCCATACACACTGGAGCCCCACCCACACACACTGGAGCCCCACCCACACACACACTGGAGCCCCACCCACACACACACACACTGGAGCCCCACCCATACACACTGGAGCCCCACCCACACACACACTGGAGCCCCACCCATACACACTGGAGCCCCACACACACACACACACACTGGAGCCCCACCCACACACACACACTGGAGCCCCACCCACACACACTGGAGCCCCACCCACACACACACACTGGAGCCCCACCCACACACTGGAGCCCCACCCACACACACACACTGGAGCCCCACCCACACACTGGAGCCCCACACACACACACACTGGAGCCCCACCCACACTGGAGCCCCACACACACACACACACTGGAGCCCCACCCACACACACACA
This sequence comes from Rana muscosa, assembly GCA_029206835.1. Lineage (NCBI taxonomy): Eukaryota > Metazoa > Chordata > Amphibia > Anura > Ranidae > Rana > Rana muscosa. The sequence continues at coordinate 173,197 of JARGYO010005606.1, forward strand.
CTGAAGCCCCACCCACACACTGGAGCCCCACACACACACACTGGAGCCCCACCCACACACACACACACTGGAGCCCCACCCACACACACTGGAGCCCCACCCACACACACACTGGAGCCCCACCCACACTGGAGCCCCACCCACACACACACACTGAAGCCCCACCCACACACTGGAGCCCCACCCACACACACACACACTGGAGCCCCACCCACACACACACACACTGGAGCCCCACCCACACACACTGGAGCCCCACCCACCCACACTGGAGCCCCACACACACACACACACACTGGAGCCCCACTCACACACTGGAGCCCCACCCACACACACACACTGGAGCCCCACCCACACACTGGAGCCCCACCCACACACACACACACTGGAGCCCCACCCACACACACACACACTGGAGCCCCACCCACACACACTGGAGCCCCACCCACCCACACTGGAGCCCCACACACACACACACACACTGGAGCCCCACTCACACACTGGAGCCCCACCCACACACACACACTGGAGCCCCACCCACACACTGGAGCCCCACCCACACACACACTGGAGCCCCACCCACACTGGAGCCCCACCCACACACTGGAGCCCCACCCACACACACACACTGAAGCCCCACCCACACACTGGAGCCCCACACACACACACTGGAGCCCCACCCACACACACACACACTGGAGCACAGAATCATGTAACATGAGTCTGAAGCCCTAAATCTGGCCATCGTGGATTAGGTAACCTTTAAGTGAAAGTGAGTGGAATGGACTTCATGAGTCGCAGAGGTGCGGTATTTCCGCGTATCTTCAATGTGCAGAGATTGGAGGATTCAGGTCAGGTGAGGTTCATTGTGGTCTCTCTGCTTCTACCCCCCCCCCCCCCCCCCAACCACCTGCAGTCTCCAGCTCTGGTTTCCCCGTTGCCTTGTCATTAATAGTGATGGGGACTCTGATCTGAGGGGAAACCATTCATTTATAAAACCGAGTTGTTGTTGTTTTCAGCCAGTGAATATTGATAAAAGTTACGATGTGGCCCTTGTACTGAGAAGTTTGGAGGCCGCTGGTCTAGAACAGCCATTCTCAGCCAGTGCTCCTCCTCCAGAGGTTTCCATGTATTTTGGCTGATTGATCTGAAATCTGATGGTGCGGACAGTTCCAGGGCCGATATCACTTGGTGGAACCCGAGGGAAGACGCCAGTGACCAATCTAGATGTCGGAATCTGATGGTGCAGACAGTTCCAGGGCCGATATCACTTGGTGGAACCCGAGGGAAGACGCCAGTGACCATTCTAGATGTCAGAATCTGATGGTGCAGACAGTTCCAGAGCCGATATCACTTGGTGGAACCCGAGGGAAGACGCCAGTGACCAATCTAGATGTCGGAATCTGATGGTGCAGACAGTTCCAGGGCCGATATCACTTGGTGGAACCTGAGGGAAGACGCCAGTGACCAATCTAGATGTCGGAATCTGATGGTGCAGACAGTTCCAGGGCCGATATCACTTGGTGGAACCCGAGGGAAGACGCCAGTGACCATTCTAGATGTCAGAATCTGATGGTGCAGACAGTTCCAGAGCCGATATCACTTGGTGGAACCCGAGGGAAGACGCCAGTGACCAATCTAGATGTCGGAATCTGATGGTGCAGACAGTTCCAGGGCCGATATCACTTGGTGGAACCTGAGGGAAGACGCCAGTGACCAATCTAGATGTCGGAATCTGATGGTGCAGACAGTTCCAGGGCCGATATCACTTGGTGGAACCCGAGGGAAGACGCCAGTGACCAATCTAGATGTCGGAATCTGATGGTGCAGACAGTTCCAGAGCCGATATCACCTGGTGGAACCTGAGGGAAGACGCCAGTGACCAATCTAGATGTCGGAATCTGATGGTGCAGACAGTTCCAGGGCCGATATCACTTGGTGGAACCCGAGGGAAGACGCCAGTGACCAATCTAGATGTCGGAATCTGATGGTGCAGACAGTTCCAGAGCCGATATCACTTGGTGGAACCCGAGGGAAGACGCCAGTGACCATCCTAGATGTCGGAATCTGATGGTGCAGACAGTTCCAGGGCCGATATCACTTGGTGGAACCCGAGGGAAGACGCCAGTGACCATTCTAGATGTCAGAATCTGATGGTGCAGACAGTTCCAGGGCCGATATCATTTGGTGGAACCCGAGGGAAGACGCCAGTGACCAATCTAGATGTCGGAATCTGATGGTACAGACAGTTCCAGAGCCGATATCACTTGGTGGAACCCGAGGGAAGACGCCAGTGACCAATCTAGATGTCGGAATCTGATGGTGCAGACAGTTCCAGAGCCGATATCACTTGGTGAAACCCGAGGGAAGACGCCAGTGACCAATCTAGATGTCGGAATCTGATGGTGCAGACAGTTCCAGAGCCGATATCACTTGGTGGAACCCGAGGGAAGACGCCAGTGACCAATCTAGATGTCGGAATCTGATGGTACAGACAGTTCCAGGGCCGATATCACCTGGTGGAACCCGAGGGAAGACGCCAGTGACCAATCTAGATGTCGGAATCTGATGGTGCAGACAGTTCCAGGGCCGATATCATTTGGTGGAACCCGAGGGAAGACACCAGTGACCAATCTAGATGTCGGAATCTGATGGTGCAGACAGTTCCAGGGCTGATATCATCTGGTGGGACCCGAGGGAAGACGCCAGTGACCATTCTAGATGTCGGAATCTGATGGTGCACACAGTTCCAGGGCCGATATCATCTGGTGGGACCCGAGGGAAGACGCCAGTGACCAATCTAGATGTCGGAATCTGATGGTGCACACAGTTCCAGGGCCGATATCACTTGGTGAAACCCGAGGGAAGACGCCAGTGACCATTCTAGATGTCGGAATCTGATGGTGCAGACAGTTCCAGGGCCGATATCACCTGGTGGAACCCGAGGGAAGACGCCAGTGACCAATCTAGATGTCTGTAAAGCAGGGTACAACACGGTGAGGTTTTCTTCCTTCAACCAGCAGGCTGAACACAAAAACCTCACCTAATCCTTCATCCAAACAAGTGAGGTGGATGCAGGAATCCTCCCCGCTGTGCTATTATGTTCTGACAGCGGGGACTTCTCTCCTGAATACACTGATCAGCACTGCAGCCATTGGCTGTAGCTGCTGATCAAATGCTGGTTTTCCAGCAGGACTGTTCGATAGAAGTTTTCTAACGATCAACTTCAGCTGAACAGAGAGGGCTCCACCCAGATCGAAATGTGTCCAGTTCCTGCTGAACTGGCTGAATCTGACCCGTGTGTACTCAGCTTAAAGGGGGCTCCCTCCCACTGACCTCTGATGAATGGGAAGGACAGCAGGATTCCCTGAGACCTGAAAATTACTTCAATGGTTCCTCTAGGGAAAGGATAATCTAGAGCAGGGGGTGCCCAACCTTTTAAAGCACGAGGGCCACTTAAGCGACTTGGTAAACGGAGCGGGCGGATGGCATATTTTTTTTTTTTTTTGCGGATCGGATTGGAGGAAGGACACAAGTCGGGTTACATCTGCCACTCCTTAGAGGTGAATGGAGGGTCCAATTGGGTCGGACTGACCGTGTGAAAGGGGCCCAATGCTGCTTTTACACTGATGCGCTGAGGTTTACCAACCTTTGGCTTTCCTGCACTTTGCAATAGACTTCTATTATATTCTGCAGGTGTGGTGCACTTTCAGAAAGCTCTCCAAACTCACAGGTAATAACAGAAGTCTATGGCTCAGTGCAGGTAACACACAGGTAATAGAAGTCTATGGCTCAGTGCAGGTAACACACAGGTAATAGAAGTCTATGGCTCAGTGCAGGTAACACACAGGTAATAGAAGTCTATGGCTCAGTGCAGGTAACACACAGGTAATAGAAGTCTATGGCTCAGTGCAGGTAACACACAGGTAACAGAAGTCTATGGCTCAGTGCAGGTAACACACAGGTGTGCTGCTCTGCATCTGCGGGTCAGTTTGAAAGCCGCCCAGTAACCCCTGCAGAACAGATATGCCCAGATAATATACACTCTGATTTTAGTAATAAACTGACCTTTAATAACAGTATTCTATTCTATTCCATTCCAGATCAGGAGGTCGCCGGCCACCTCAGAGGGCTCCGCGGGCCACATGTGGCCCCCAGGCCACTGGTTGAGCACCCCTGATCTAGAGAAACTCTCCTGATGAACCTCCAGGAGGGAAGAAGAATAGGCATCATCACTTGTACCCATGAAATGTAGACATTTATGCCTGTGGATTAACAGCAACCTTTTTCCTCCTACTGAAGGACGCGGTGGCCATACAACTGGAAGAACAACGTTTAATAAAGATCAGAGATGTGTTGAAGGAGCTTCCTCTTCCCCATTACAGGTACAGTGCCAACCCCACCAGCACGCTGTCTCCCAGTACCAACCCCACCAGCACGCTGTCTCCCAGTACCAACCCCACCAGCACGCTGTCTCCCAGTGCCAACCCCACCAGCACGCTGTCTCCCAGTGCCAACCCCACCAGCACGCTGTCTCCCAGTACCAACCCCACCAGCACGCTGTCTCCCAGTGCCAACCCCACCAGCATGCTGTCTCCCAGTGCCAACCGCACCAGCACGCTGTCTCCCAGTGCCAACCCCACCAGCACGTTGTCTCCCAGTGCCAACCGCACCAGCACGCTGTCTCCCAGTGCCAACCCCACCAGCACGCTGTCTCCCAGTGCCAACCGCACCAGCACGCTGTATCCCAGTGCCAACCCTACCAGCACACTGTCTCCCAGTGCCAACTGCACCAGCATGCTGTCTCCCAGTGCCAACCCCACCAGCACCCTGTCTCCCAGTACCAACCCCACCAGCATGCTGTCTCCCAGTGCCAACCCCACCAGCACGCTGTCTCCCAGTGCCAACCCCACCAGCACGCTGTCTCCCAGTGCCAACCCCACCAGCACGCTGTCTCCCAGTGCCAACCCCACCAGCACGCTGTCTCCCAGTGCCAACCCCACTAGCACGCTGTCTCCCAGTGCCAACCCCACCAGCACGCTGTCTCCCAGTGCCAACCCCACCAGCACGCTGTCTCCCAGTGCCAACCCCACCAGCACGCTGTCTCCCAGTGCCAACCCCACCAGCACGCTGTCTCCCAGTGCCAACCCCACTAGCACGCTGTCTCCCTGACATCCATCTTAAGTCAATGAAAAAGTTCCACTACTAAGACGGGTTATGCCCTGTACACACGATCGGAAACCTTTGTCCGACCGAACTCACATCAGAATTCCATTGGAGTAAAATAGAACATGTTCTATATTTAAACTCTGATGGAATTCATCGGATTTTCTCCGATGGGGCACACCCGTCAGACTTTTTCCATCGGAAATTCCGATCGTGTGTACAAGGCATTAGTCTATATCTAGAACAATCTGATTGGTGCCTCACGTGTGCAGTAATTTATGCATTAATGATTGAAGGAAGCAACTGCTGGCCGAATCTATTACCATGAGAGCACATTGTCCGGGGATGGCATCTGCCTAGCCTGCTTGGGTTACCCCACTGATTATCAATGTTTTCAGAGGAACCCGCTAAATTGGCTGAACCAAGAAAGTCTTCCACTAAAATGTCCACTAATGCCTTGTACACACGACTGGATTTTCCGATGGAAAAAGTCAGACGGGCTCTTTTCATCGGATATTCCGACCATGTGTATGCCCCATTGGACTTTTTCCTTCGGAAAGTCCGACGGACTTAGATCAAGAACATGTTCTCTATTTTTCGGACGAACAAAAATTTATATCGGAAAATCCGTTCGTCTGGACGCAATTCCGACGGACTAAAAACCACGCATGCTCAGAATCAAGTCGACGCATGCTCGGGAGCTTTGAACTTAATTTTTCTCGGCTCGTCGTAGTGTTGTACGTCACCGCGTTTTGGACGGTCAGGTTTTAGTGTGACCGTGTGTATGCAAGACAGCTTAAGCGGAATTCCGTCAGACAAACCGTCTGACTTTATTCCGATGGACAATCCGGTCGTGTGTACAGGGCATTATAGCCATCATCTCCAGCTCCAATATATCCATAAACCCTCATCTATGGAGGGATCAGAACTGAAATTTAATTTTTAATTTTTTATTCAACTTTTCAGTGACAAAGCATGATGGGACTTGTGAGTTCTTCTCCATGTGATCATTTCCTTCACCCTCCTCCTATTAAATACATTATTATGTGTATCTAACAGGACTCTGGAGTATCTGATGAAACATCTGATCCATGTGGCTTCATTCAGCGCACAAACCAACATGCATACCAGGAACCTGGCCATCGTGTGGGCACCAAATCTTCTGAGGTAAGAAGGACCGGCCCATCTGTCGATCATCTTCCATAATTAGGGCTCCTATCCATAGAGGTCATTCCTACTCCAGCTCTACATTCAGGAATTGCTTCCATATGCTGGTTCTTGGAAAATAAATATAAAATGGAAACAAAGGTCAAAACAGCCATAGATCGAATCGGCTGTACTTATCTTGTAACATAAACAATGTTATTCCTCAGGCAAAGTCATAAAGAACTGAATGATTCATCTAATAATTGGCATTACTGTGCAGGTCCAAGGACATCGAGTCATCTGGGTTTAATGGCACGGCAGCATTCATGGAGGTCCGAGTCCAGTCTATCGTGGTGGAATTTATTCTGACCCACGTGGAGCAGTTATTTGGAATTGTCTCATCTGACGGTGGGTATATAGATGGTGATGTCATTGTTCAGTTTTCAGAATATTCCCTAATGATGTGAGAATCTTGGGACATAAAGATCACTCATTGAGAAGCCTCTAGATCAAGGGTGTCAAACTCAATTTCATTGTGGGCCGCATCAGCATTATGATTGCCCTCATAAGGGCCGGTTGTATCTGTAAGATTAGATGTCCAGCGCATCCCCTCCCCATACATTAGATGTCAAGAGCCCCCCCCCCACCATCAGAAGTTGAGTCCCCCACTCTCCCTTACATCACAGTGCACCCCCCTTTCCTTATACTGCTGCTGGGAAGAAGCTGGATGCATTGCTTGAAAGCAGAAAGTAAGGGTCTGGAGGAGGACCAGAGGAGGGCTGGAGCTCTCCGGCAGCTGCAGAAGAGGTGGGAGGGCCACATGAAATGGCCTGGAGGGCCAGATTCGGCCCGCGGGCCTTGTGTTTGACACCTGTGCTCTAGATGATCAAGTCCCTGAGATCACCACTGCACACCTTGTATTGTCTCCCTCCCATCACCTCGGCCTCGCTCTGCACTATTATGTATAATGATAAACTTTGTGTTTGTTACTAGGAACCCTGAACAGCCCCTCAGCCACGACAAACTGGTCAACGTGTGTTCCTGAGGACTATTATCGCTCTTTATCATACAACCTACCAAGCATGTTGAACCACGGTGATGGGCCTCCACAGATACGACCGTACCACACAATCATAGAGTTCTCAGATCATAAGTAAGTCACCATTCCAAATCTCTGACCAAGGTCCCTGTAAGCAAAATCCGTCCCCTTTAAGCTACAATGTGAGCGGTACCAGCTGCCTTCCACTCACCGTTCCCCATGATACTTCTTTAACATACAGTCCCCAGCTCTTCCACCCCATGTGGGTGTGATGGACTCCACCCATGTGAGGCATTCCTTGATCCCAATGATATCTATGAGATGTAAACCACTCTATGGGATAGGTGTTACTCCAATACACGTACGGCATATGGATGGTAATTCTGTTGATGAAATGTTGTGTGGACTGCACGGCTCTGTTTCCATGCTTGGCATCTAAAGGAAGGTCAGAGGTACCATGCTTGTGTATCAAACCGTATAATCAACATCTAATCAAAGTAAGATGGCAGAAGCCACAAATCTGAGTAACCAGCTACAACATGACACTTTACAATCAGAACTGCCCTACTTAGGTGGGCTCACCCTGTAGATCTCCTGGACAATACCAATGATGAAGAGAGTGCTGGCCAATTCCGGGTACGTCTTTATTTTGGGAAGTACCAGGGTGCCTCGCGTCCCTCTGCCAAGAATCTGAACACACTGTAATAATACATATAACCTGCTTGACTCCCCCTCAACAAACATTACTGCTCACACCATCTTCCATTATCTTCCTGAGGCCTCCATCATAGAGAATCACAGAGGGTTTCCACAAACATAGTCCTCTCACATGTACATGGTCTTCATTGGTAATCATCACTTTGCATACAGGTAGGGTGACCACCCCAACTGCCATTCAGGGACACACCTCCTCTCTCACCTTCCCCCAAAAAAGATAAGGGGGACAGGGGGGTAATGTAGTCTCAGGGTTGATGGGGAATTTGGCGGTGGGTTATTTGTCAGGTGAATGTGCCACTTGCCACCAGATGCAGTGCTGCTTGCCACCCATAGCCTGCCACCAGATGCAGTGCTGCTTGCCACCCATAGCCTGCCACCAGATGCAGTGCTGCTTGCCACCCATAGCCTGCCACCAGATGCAGTGCTGCTTGTCACCCATAGCCTGCCACCAGATGCAGTGCTGCTTGCCACCCATAGCCTGCCACCAGATGCAGTGCTGATTGCCACCCATAGCCTGCCACCAGATGCAGTGCTGCTTGCCACCCATAGCCTGCCACCAGATGCAGTGCTGCTTGCCACCCATAGCCTGCCACCAGATGCAGTGCTGCTTTCCACCCATAGCCTGCCACCAGATGAAGTGCTGCTTGCCACCCATAGCCTGCCACCAGATGCAGTGCTGCTTTCCACCCATAGCCTGCCACCAGATGCAGTACTGCTGTCACTCCCTCTGCATGAGTCACGTGCGTAGAAGGAAAGGAGTGGCGTCACTATCTGGAGAGTGAAGATCACACCAGTCCCTGCTGCTTGCCGCTGGGTGCCAGAGAAGGAGGAGGTGCAGAGGTGGGTGGGGACAGCAGTGGTGCACTAGGCGCAGGCCTCGCTCCCGGTCTCACTGTCTGAGAGTAAATTGTCACTGGTTACCAGGCAGCGCTGGCCCAAGCAACCAGTTCCGGAAATGTAGTTATTAGTTAGTAGGGGGTGGCTGTGTCCTCTATTTCATTCCGGGACATTGTATTGTCCCGGAATGAAGTTGCCCAGGACCCAGGACAGACATGTCAATTGCGGGACAGTCCCGGGCAATCCGGGACACGTGGGCACCCTACATACAGGATGTCAAGCAAACTACCTACTTGTGCAAAATAGTCTCTGCGCTGTGGAGGATCAAATAAGATAATCCAAAAAACTGCTATTTAATATCTACCTACAAAGCAAAAACGTGCAATTCAATAATATTGCTGCCTATGTGTTGCCTCTCACTGCTGCCACCATACGAATATACAAACAACAATACTCAAAGTGTAAAGAATTATCACTCCAAAAGTGGTTCGGTGATTTAACCTTATTATAGGTTTTCACCCAAAGTAACAAAAAAGTCCATAAAATAAAGTCCACCAAAGTCGTGCAAAATAAAGTGTTGAGATCTTCTCCCGTTGAGATAAATATCAATCACACACCACCTCGTGGTGCACTGGTGATCCCTCTCCCCAGCATGGTGTAAACTCACCAAATCGCAATGCCTCCCACTCTTATGGTTGGCACAAAACACTTATGTGAATATCCAGCTGTTTGGGTATGGAATGTCACCAAGTATCTCCCCAAGTATTCATAAATGGCCATTATCATGTGAGAAGAGCAGAGATATCAGAGGTGACATCAGGCTCTGTCTCTCTGTGTGATAGTCATATGTTGGTCCCACAACTGGCTCTGTGTCTACTTCCGGTCCTGACGTCACCTGCGTTTCGTCACTTCCGACTTCGTCCAGGGGGTCCTGGGGGGATACTTGGTGACATTCCATACCCGATATTCACATAAGTGTTTTATGCCAACCATGAGAGTGGGAGGCATTGCGGTTTGGTGAGTTTACACCGTGCTGGGAAGAGGAATCACCAGTGCATGCGAGGTGGTGTGTGATTTATATTTATCTCAACGGGAGAAGATCTCAACACTTTCATTTGCACAACTTTGGTGGACTTTATTTTGTGGACTTTTTTGTTACTATGGGTGAAAACCTATAATAAGGTTAAATCACAGCGCCACTTCTGGAGTGATAATTCTCTAAACGACCTACTTATTCCATCCGAAAGGTGTCCATAGTACCACCAACCACTCACTCTGACCACTACATTTACATTTGCAGGAGAAAGGGTTCTTTAAAAGCCAAGAAATGGAAGTCCATCTTCAACCTCGGCCGATCAAATAACGACTCCAAGCGCAAGACAACAAAGCAGGATGAGAAAGGTTTGACCCCTCCTTCTTTTCCTTATTTATCATATATTTACCTTTTCAATGACGTAATGATGAAGATTTGTAGGAAATACTCTGATTTGATGAATATATTATTTATGACCTCCAGTCAAATACCAGAACCCATAATAGTGTAATAATATACAAGCACGGGCCTATGTCCCCCAGATATCGAGATTGCACAGAAGGCGCCTCCCACCAGGAAATCTTATTACAAAGAGCAGTGGGACATTTCTACAGCACAGTCCTGCAACTGGGTCACCTCCAGATGTACTTCCTCATTTAGAAACATTTAGCTGATAATTCAGGTTGGTGCTGTTGCTGAATATATTCAATCCAAACTCCTGTCCTATGGCCTAACACCTATCCCACCAGTCTGGACCCCTGTGCCACCAAACCTAACACCTCTCCCACCAGTCTGGACCCCTGTGCCACCAAACCTAACACTTATTCCACCAGTCTGGACCCCTGTACACCAAACCTAACACTTATTCCACCAGTCTGGACCCCTGTGCCACCAAACCTAACACCTATCCCACCAGTCTGGACCCCTGTGCCACCAAACCTAACACTTATCCCACCAGTCTGGACCCCTGTGCTACCAAACCTAACACTTATTCCACCAGTCTGGACCCCTGTGCCACCAAACCTAACACCTATCCCACCAGTCTGGACCCCTGTGCTACCAAACCTAACACTTACCCCACCAGTCTGGACCCCTGTGCCACCAAGCCTAACACTTACCCCACCAGTCTGGACCCCTGTGCCACCAAACCTAACACTTATTCCACCAGTCTGGACCCCTGTGCCACCAAACCTAACACCTCTCCCACCAGTCTGGACCCCTGTGCCACCAAACCTAACACTTATCCCACCATTCTGGACCCCTGTGCTACCAGACCTAACACTTATCCCACCAGTCTGGACCCCTGTGCTACCAAACCTAACACTTATTCCACCAGTCTGGACCCCTGTGCCACCAAACCTAACACTTATCCCACCAGTCTGGACCCCTGTGCTACCAGACCTAACACCTATCCCACCAGTCTGGACCCCTGTGCCACCAAACCTAACACCTATCCCACCAGTCTGGACCCCTGTGCCACCAAACTTAACACCTATCCCACCAGTCTGGACCCCTGTGCTACCAAACCTAACACCTATCCCACCAGTTTGGACCCCTGTGCTACCAAACCTAACACCTATCCCACCAGTCTGGACCCCTGTGCCACCAAATCTAACACCTCTCCCACCAGTCTGGACCCCTGTGCCACCAAACCTAACACTTATCCCACCAGTCTGGACCCCTGTGCTACCAGACCTAACACTTATCCCACCAGTCTGGACCCCTGTGCTACCAAACCTAACACCTATCCCACCAGTCTGGACCCCTGTGCCACCAAACCTAACACCTATCCCACCAGTCTGGACCCCTGTGCTACCAAACCTAACACCTATCCCACCAGTCTGGACCCCTGTGCTACCAAACCTAACACTTATCCCACCAGTCTGGACCCCTGTGCTACCAAACCTAACACTTATCCCACCAGTCTGGACCCCTGTGCCACCAAACCTAACACTTATCCCACCAGTCTGGACCCCTATGCCACCAAACCTAACACCTATCCCACCAGTCTGGACCCCTGTGCCACCAAACCTAACACCTATCCCACCAGTCTGGACCCCTGTGCTACCAAACCTAACACCTATCCCACCAGTCTGGACCCCTGTGCCACCAAACCTAACACCTATCCCACCAGTCTGGACCCCTGTGCTACCAAACCTAACACCTATCCCACCAGTCTGGACCCCTGTGCTACCAAACCTAACACTTATCCCACCAGTCTGGACCCCTGTGCTACCAAACCTAACACTTATCCCACCAGTCTGGACCCCTATGCCACCAAACCTAACACCTATCCCACCAGTCTGGACCCCTGTGCCACCAAACCTAACACCTATCCCACCAGTCTGGACCCCTGTGCTACCAAACCTAACACCTATCCCACCAGTCTGGACCCCTGTGCTACCAAACCTAACACTTATCCCACCAGTCTGGACCCCTGTGCTACCAAACCTAACACCTCTCCCACCAGTCTGGACCCCTGTGCTACCAAACCTACTGCAGCGTCCTCCTGTGGACACTCTACAGAATTTTGGATACTTTAGCGCCCTCTTGTGGACCCACTACAACCTTGGATACCACGGGGCCCCTGTGGACCCTCTTACAACGTTTGACAACTGCAGCACCCCTCTATGGACCCTCTACGACCTTTGGATACTGTTGATCCCCCTTCCCCCATAGACCCTGTACAATGTTTGGATACAGCAGTGCCCTCCTGTGGACTCTCAGCAACACTTCTGCTCATCAGTAACTTCTAAGCAAACAGATTGGTGCTGGAAAGCCCATAACTGGTATTAGTAGAGTGTCTCCTACACTAACAGATGTTTTCCAGGTCATTTGTTCCTCTATTAATCATACTATAAAATGTTTCTTCTAGATGAAAAGTCAGATAAAATGAACCTGCGGCCAGCAAAAAGCATGGATTCCCTCAGCTCTGTCCCATACACGGCAGATGGTGAGTAAAGAAAGGAATGTTTCAGCTATAGTTGGGGTCTGGTGGGATACGTTTCCTGCTATTTTCATCCCGGCTCCATCCATCACCCCGATACCATCCTGGCTTCTTCCACCACCCCGATACCATCCCGGCTCTATCCATCACCCCGATCCCATCCTGGCTTCTTCCACCACCCCGATACCATGCCGGCTTCTTCCACCACCCCGATACCATCCCGGCTCTATCCATCACCCCGATACCATCCTGGCTTCTTCCACCACCCCGATACCATCCCGGCTCTATCCATCACCCCGATCCCATCCTGGCTTCTTCTACCACCCCGATACCATGCCGGCTTCTTCCACCACCCCGATACCATCCCGGCTCTATCCATCACCCTGATCCCATCCCGGCTTCTTCCACCACCCCGATACCATGCCGGCTTCTTCCACCACCCCGATACCATCCCGGCTCTATCCATCACCCCGATCCCATCCTGGCTTCTTCCACCACCCCGATACCATGCCGGCTTCTTCCACCACCCCGATACCATCCCGGCTCTATCCATCACCCCGATACCATCCTGGCTTCTTCCACCACCCAGATACCATGCCGGCTACTTCCACCACCCCGATACCATCCCGGCTCTATCCATCACCCCGATACCATCCTGGCTTCTTCCACCACCCCGATACCATGCCGGCTTCTTCCACCACCCCGATACCATCCTGGCTTCTTCCACCACCCCGATACCATGCCGGCTTCTTCCACCACCCCGATACCATGCCAGCTTCTTCCACCACCCCGATACCATCCCGGCTCTATCCATCACCCCGATACCATCCTGGCTTCTTCCACCACCCAGATACCATGCCGGCTACTTCCACCACCCCGATACCATCCCGGCTCTATCCATCACCCCGATACCATCCTGGCTTCTTCCACCACCCCGATACCATCCCGGCTCTATCCATCACCCCGATCCCATCCTGGCTTCTTCCACCACCCCGATACCATGCCGGCTTCTTCCACCACCCCGATACCATCCCGGCTTTATCCATCACCCTGATCCCATCCCGGCTTCTTCCACCACCCCGATACCATGCCGGCTTCTTCCACCACCCCGATACCATCCCGGCTCTATCCATCACCCCGATCCCATCCTGGCTTCTTCCACCACCCCGATACCATGCCAGCTTCTTCCACCACCCCGATACCATCCCGGCGCTATCCATCACCCCGATACCATCCTGGCTTCTTCCACCACCCAGATACCATGCCGGCTACTTCCACCACCCCGATACCATCCCGGCTCTATCCATCACCCCGATACCATCCTGGCTTCTTCCACCACCCCGATACCATCCCGGCTCTATCCATCACCCCGATCCCATCCTGGCTTCTTCCACCACCCCGATACCATGCCGGCTTCTTCCACCACCCCGATACCATCCCGGCTCTATCCATCACCCTGATCCCATCCCAGCTTCTTCCACCACCCCGATACCATGCCGGCTTCTTCCACCACCCCGATACCATCCCGGCTCTATCCATCACCCCGATCCCATCCTGGCTTCTTCCACCACCCCGATACCATGCCAGCTTCTTCCACCACCCCGATACCATCCCGGCTCTATCCATCACCCCGATACCATCCTGGCTTCTTCCACCACCCAGATACCATGCCGGCTACTTCCACCACCCCGATACCATCCCGGCTCTATCCATCACCCCGATACCATCCTGGCTTCTTCCACCACCCCGATACCATCCCGGCTCTATCCATCACCCCGATCCCATCCTGGCTTCTTCCACCACCCCGATACCATGCCGGCTTCTTCCACCACCCCGATACCATCCCGGCTCTATCCATCACCCTGATCCCATCCCGGCTTCTTCCACCACCCCGATACCATGCCGGCTTCTTCCACCACCCCGATACCATCCCGGCTCTATCCATCACCCCGATCCCATCCTGGCTTCTTCCACCACCCCGATACCATGCCGGCTTCTTCCACCACCCCGATACCATCCCGGCTCTATCCATCACCCCGATACCATCCTGGCTTCTTCCACCACCCCGATACCATGCCGGCTTCTTCCACCACCCCGATACCATCCCGGCTCTATCCATCACCCCGATACCATCCCGGCTTCTTCCACCACCCCGATCCCATCCTGGCTTCTTCCACCACCCCGATACCATCCCGGCTCTATCCATCACCCTGATCCCATCCCGGCTTCTTCCACCACCCCGATACCATGCCGGCTTCTTCCACCACCCCGATACCATCCCAGCTCTATCCATCACCCTGATCCCATCCCGGCTTCTTCCACCACCCCGATACCATGCCTGCTTCTTCCACCACCCCGATACCATCCCGGCTCTATCCATCAACCCGATCCCATCCTGGCTTCTTCCACCACCCCGATACCATGCCGGCTTCTTCCACCACCCCGATACCATCCCGGCTCTATCCATCACCCCGATACCATCCTGGCTTCTTCCACCACCCCGATACCATCCCGGCTCTATCCATCACCCCGATACCATCCTGGCTTCTTCCACCACCCCGATACCATGCCGGCTTCTTCCACCACCCCGATACCATCCCGGCTCTATCCATCACCCCGATACCATCCTGGCTTCTTCCACCACCCCGATACCATCCCGGCTTCTTCCACCACCCCGATACCATCCCGGCTCTATCCATCACCCTGATCCCATCCCGGCTTCTTCCACCACCCCGATACCATGCCGGCTTCTTCCACCACCCCGGTACCATCCCGGCTCTATCCATCACCCTGATCCCATCCCGGCTTCTTCCACCACCCCGATACCATGCCTGCTTCTTCCACCACCCCGATACCATCCCGGCTCTATCCATCACCCCGATCCCATCCTGGCTTCTTCCACCACCCCGATACCATGCCGGCTTCTTCCACCACCCCGATACCATCCCGGCTCTATCCATCACCCTGATCCCATCCCGGCTTCTTCCACCACCCCGATACCATGCCGGCTTCTTCCACCACCCCAATACCATCCCGGCTCTATCCATCACCCCGATACCATCCTGGCTTCTTCCACCACCCCAATACCATGGCGGCTTCTTCCACCACCCCGATCCCATCCTGGCTTCTTCCACCACCCCGATACCATCCCGGCTCTATCCATCACCCCGATCCCATCCTGGCTTCTTCCACCACCCCGATACCATGCCGGCTTCTTCCACCACCCTGATCCCATCCTGGCTTTTTCCACCACCCCGATACCATCCTGGCTTCTTCCACCACCCCGAACCTATCCCAGCTCCATCCATCACCCCGATACCATCCTGGCTTCTTCCACCACCCCGATCCCATCCCGGCTTCTTTCACCACCCGATACCATCCCGGCTTCTTCCACCACCCCGATACTATCCCGGCTTCTTCCACCACCCCGATCCTATCCCAGCTCCATCCATCACCCCGATACCATCCTGGCTTCTTCCACCACCCCGATCCCATCCTGGCTTCTTCCACCACCCTGATCCTATCCCAGCTCCATCCATCACCCCAATACCATCCTGGCTTCTTCCACCACCCCGATCCCATCCCGGCTTCTTCCACCACCCCAATACCATCCCGGCTTCTTCCACCACCCAGATACCATCTCGGCTTCTTCCACCACCCCGATACCATCCCGGCTTCTTCCACCACCCCGATCCTATCCCAGCTCCATCACCCCGATCCCATCCCGGCTTCTTCTTCCACCCCGATACCATCCCGGCTTCTTCCATCACCCCGATACCATCCCGGCTTCTTCCACCACCCCGATACCATCCCGGCTTCTTCCACCACCCCGATCCTATCCCAGCTCCATCCATCACCCCGATACCATCCTGGCTTCTTCCACCACCCCGATCCCATACCGGCTTCTTCCACCAGCCCGATCCCATCCCGGCTTCTTCCACCACCCCGATCCCATCCTGGCTTCTTCCACCACCCCGATACCATCTTGGCTTCTTCCACCACCCTGATACCATCCCGGCTTCTTCCACCACCCCGATCCCATCCCGGCTCCATCCCCCACACGATCCCATTCTGGATCCATCCACCACCCCGATCCCATCCCAGGTCCACCCACCCCCAATCCCATCCCGGCTCCATCTATTGTGGCAGGTTAAGGGGGGAGAGCCGTGCCGACGCATTAGCCTGCTCAGTGCCCTTGGGGGGGCACCATGTTTTACTGCACCAGGTAACACCAACCCTAGTGACATCACTGGGGGGGCAGTGTGCCCCGGGTGCCACATACTGGTGGGTGTCAGGCTGGTGTCGCCTGCTGTGTCAGCTTTAATTAGAATCACCAGGTGCCACCATCACATAAAGTCCCCCCTCCTGGTATGGCTCCTTTGACAGACAGCAAACTTGTCCAATGCCAGGACATGTGCTTTCTATTATAGGTGGGAGCCAATCCAGGAGGCGGGAACCCGGCTATTCTAATTAAAGCTGACACAGCGGGTGACGCCGGCCTGACACCCACCAGTGTGTAATGATCCCTTGCACTGGAAAGGCTGCATTGCTGGGCACTGGTAAGGCTGCATTTCTGGGCACTGATAAGCATGCATTCCTGGGCACTGGTGAGGCTGCATTTTTGGGCACAGGTAAGGCTTCATTCCTGGGCACAGATGAGGCTGCATTGCTGGGTACTGGTCAGGCTGCATTCCTGGCCATGGTGAGGCTGCATTCCTGGGCAAAGGTGAGGCTGCATTCCTGGGCACTGGTGAGGCTGCATTTCTGGGCACAGGTGAGGCTGCATTCCTGGTCACTGGTGAGGCTGCATTCCTGGGCATTAGTGAGGCTGCATTTCTGGGCTCAGGTGAGGCTGCATTGCTGGGCACAGGCAAGGCTGCATTCCTGGGCACAGGTGAGGTTGCATTCCTGGACACAGGTGAGGCTGCATTGCTGGGCACAGGTGAGACTGCATTGCTGGGCACTGGTGAGGCTGCATTGCTGGGCACAGGTGAGGCTGAATTCCTGGGCACAGGCAAGGCTGCATTGCTGGGCACAGGCAAGGCTGCATTCCTGGGCACAGGTGAGGCTGCATTGCTGGGCACAGGTGAGGCTGCATTGCTAGGCACTGGTGAGGCTGCATTGCTGGGCACAGGTGAGGCTGCATTCCTGGGCACAGGTGAGGCTGCATTGCTAGGCACTGATGAGGCTGCATTTCTGGGCACAGGTGAGGCTGCATTCCTGGTCACTGGTGAGGCTGCATTCCTGGGCATTGGTGAGGCTGCATTGCTGGGCTCAGGTGAGGCTGCATTGCTGGGCACAGGCAAGGCTGCATTCCTGGGCACAGGTGAGGTTGCATTCCTGGGCACAGGTGAGGTTGCATTGCTGGGCACAGGTGAGGCTGCATTGCTGGGCACAGGCAAGGCTGCATTCCTGGGCACAGGTGAGGTTGCATTCCTGGGCACAGGTGAGGCTGCATTGCTGGGCACAGGTGAGGCTGCATTGCTGGGCACAGGTGAGGCTGCATTGCTGGGCACAGGTGAGGCTGCATTGCTGGGCACTGGTGAGGCTGCATTGCTGGGCACAGGGGAGTCTGCATTCCTGGGCACAGGCGAGGCTGCATTGCTGGGCACAGGTGAGGCTGCATTGCTAGGCACTGGTGAGGCTGCATTGCTGGGCACAGGTGAGGCTGCATTCCTGGGCACAGGTGAGGCTGCATTGCTAGGCACTGATGAGGCTGCATTGCTGGGCACAGGTGAGGCTGCATTGCTGGGCACAGGTGAGGCTGCATTCCTGGGCACAGGTGAGGCTGCATTGCTAGGCACTGATGAGGCTGCATTGCTGGTCACAGGTGAGGCTGCATTCCTGGGCACAGGTGAGGCTGCATTCCTGGGCACAGGTGAGGCTGCATTGCTGGGCACAGGTGAGGTTGCATTCCTGGGCACAGGTGAGGCTGCATTGCTGGGCACAGGCGAGGCTGAATTGCTGGGCAGTGGTGAGGCTGCATTGCTAGGCACAGGTGAGGCTGCATTGCTGGGCAGTGGTGAGGCTGCATTGCTGGGCACAGGTGAGGCTGAATTGCTGGGCACAGGTGAGGCTGCATTGCTGGGCACAGGTGAGGCTGCATTGCTGGGCACTGGTGAGGCTGCATTGCTGGGCAGGGGTGAGGCTGCATTGCTGGGCACAGGTGAGGCTGCATTGCTGGGCACAGGTGAGGCTGCATTGCTGGGCAGGGGTGAGGCTGCATTGCTGGGCACAGGTGAGGCTGCATTGCTGGGCACAGGTGAGGCTGCATAGATGGGCACAACCGAGCCCTGCATTTTTTATCTTTATTTATAGACGAAACATGAGAAGTATCGTATGTATCATACAATCATTCCATAAACACATACCACATACACTGCATATATCATTTGAGGAAAATATTCTTATAAAATAGTTTACCATTCGCCAATAAAAAAATAAATATGTCCCCGGATTTTATCTGTGATGAGATGTGTGCCGGGGATATCTCCCGAGGAATGGAGCTGGATGAAATAATCAGGATCTGCTCATTGCATTCTCTATGAATCTTCACATGAATTACAATAACAGAAACACAAAAGAAGAAACGTGAAAAGTAATCCCCCACCCCCCACCCCACCCCAACATCCTCAATATTTAAATGTAACCATAACACCTCCCAGATCACATGACTTCATGGAAAACACGTCACTTCCCCCAGATAGAAGATAAAAGGTTCTCCAGCTCCCCAGAAACCCCAATAACTGAAATCTGAGTTTTGGTTGGACTGACGTCTCTGCAAATATTTACTAATCCTTCCATGAATGGTTCTTCTTCTTCTCCTCACAGCGAATGATTTGGAGCGGCGAGGACTGACAAGAAGGTCGGCCAAACATCAAGTTCCCTTTCGACGAGAAAGCCTCGGGGCCGAGTCCAAAAAGAACGAAGCTGGTTATGAACTTTCCGGTGCAGGCGAGCAGGCTCAGCCGGGGGAAGCCCACGATGGAGACTACGAGGAAGAAGGCCAGGCAAAATCAGAACCAACAACACCAAAATCAGGAAGGGCTTCCATGGTGACAACTCCACAGGGCCGATCACCCAAGAACAATCGTAACCGAGCAGAGAAATGTGTGGGAGTCCACATCTCCGGACCCTTCTCCGTAACACTGCCCTTCCACATCACATCCAACCTTTCTCGGCTGACCAGAGGGATGGAGTGCCCAAGTCTCAGCTACTCCTCCTTCCACAGGAGCTCTGAGAGGCTCTTCTCCCTCGAAGGAAACCTCTTCATGGGCAGCAGTGACACTGACAAAGTCAGACTCACAATGATGTCTCACATTGACAAGGAGAACAGCGAGCCAAAAGGTGACCGTCACTTCTCTGATACCTTATTAATACAGACTCATAGCTATGTTATTAAGAATGTGTCCTCAACAAGACCCCAGAGTCAGGGCGAGGCTGAGGGGTGGGCAGAAGAGATGTCTGCCTTGGGGGCTTCAGCAAGGATGGGGGGCAAAAATGAGGATAGGATATATCAGTTATACAGTAAGTGCATTTTTTTCGGCAGGTTGCATTGAGGGAAAGGGCAGTGAACCTATGAGTAGTGCTGCAAAGAGTAAAGCAGAACCAGAGTATCTTATGAGTACAAATGGCTGCCCCCACGTACAGATTCAATGACTCACTACAACCAAGAACAAGCTTTATTTAAATAAGACAAAATAATCATTGATATCTTTTCATTTATATATTAAACATTCCTTTAGGTAACATTTTCACAAAAAATCTATATAAAAAAAAGATGGCGGAATGGTCAACGTTGACTTCCTGTCTCCAAATCGAAAAAATAATACCGATACGTATTAGCCTTTTTTAACCCAAAATGGCGGCTAAAGCAGAGGAAGGAGCCGTACAGTACTACAGAGCAGTGACCCCCCATGAATCAGATTCCGGAGGGATGGGGGCTTTATATGCACAATATATTGATGGTCACGGGGAGTGACTCCAGGTAGTTTCTTGTTTCAGGATTATTTTTTATTGAATCCAAGAATAAATGTCACTTCATTAAATAATATATTATCTCTCATAACCTAAGGGGAGGGATAATAGAGGAGTTTAGGGGTAAAATTTAGGTTTGATGGTTAAGGTAAGGGAAAGGAGCAGGCTGGGTTTAAGAGTTAAGGTAAGGGGAGGGATAAGGTTAGGTTTGAGGGTTAAGGTAAGGGGAGGGATAAGGTTAAGTTTGAGGGTTAAGGTAAGGGGAGGGATAAGGTTAGGCTTAAGGGTCAAGGTAAGGGGAAGGATAAGGTTAGGTTTGGGGATTAAGGTAAGGGAAGATATAAGCCTAGGTTTTAGGGTTAAGATAAGTGGAGGTATAAGGTTAGATTTGAGGGTAAAGGTAAGGGGAGGGGTAGGGCTAGGTTTGAGGGTAAAGATAAGAGGAGGGATAAGGTTAGGTCTGGGGGTCAGGGTAAGGGGAGGAATTCGATTAGGCTTAAGGGTCAAGGTTGGGGAAAGGATAAGGTTAGGTTTGAGGGTTAAGGTAAGGGGAGGGTTAAGGGGAAGTGTGACGAACCCGTGTCCTCAACAGAACTATTTCCGCCGTAAATGCTTCCTTTGTCCAGAACCAGCACTATCAAAGACCCTTTAGCCCACCCAGTCACCAGCCGTACTTCAGTGTGGGGTGAAAAACATCAAACTCTTTATTCAAGCACATGTTACCACAGATATACAACTCAGAGACACGTCCCCCCACCCTTGGATTCAGAGCGGGGCAAACTGTCCAATAAGAGTAGACACACAGGTCAGGTGTATTCAAACTTCTCATAAGTAAATAGTTTTATCAGCAGGGAGAGCTGTTGGAGGAACTCCCCCTCCACAGAGATACACATCCCAGAATATACTTCTCTTCCAAGGCAAACAGACACAATAAAATAATGGAATACAACCACACCCCAAACGATCCCAGCAAAGAGTCCACAACAGCATGAGACAACACACAAATATATACATATACACAACATTCCAGTGTGGCTGTACAGTGAGTGACTAGCACAGATCATAGTGGGGTTCTTGGTAACCCTGTGCCCCTAATGGACACAGGGTGATTTACACATAAGTGGGGCCGGGGAAGCTGGACACAAAGTTTCCAGAGCTCTCCAAGGTAAGGTGAGTTGCACAAACCCCCCACCCAAAGTGACTCCCGTCAGAGGAAGAATAAGGTTAGGTTAAGGTAAGGGGAGGAATAAGGTTAGGCTTGGGGGTTAGGGTAAGGGGAGGGATAAGGTTAGGCTTGGGGGTTGAGGTAAGGGAAGGGATAAGCCTAGGTTTAAGGGTTAAGGTAAGGGGAGGGATGAGGTTAGGGGTATGATAACGATAGGTTTAGGGATAGGGAAGATGCTGAGGAAAGGAAAATGATGATGTCATTTTCACTGTTTCCTGTGCAGAATCCACAATTGAAGAAGAGAGTGAGCAGAAAACTGAGACACATCGAATCTCACTGGAGGTCCAAGACACCTTCTCTTTCCTGGACAGTCAAGACACAAATCTTGATGAGACAAAATCTGTCTGTAAAGCTGCGGAGGAGAAACCCAGAGAGAGAACAGAGGAATACTCTGCGGAGGAGAAACCCATAGAGAGAACAGAGGAATACTCTGCGGAGGAGAAAGCCATAGAGAGAACAGAGGAATACTGTGCGGAGGAGAAACCCATAGAGAGAACAGAGGAATACTCTGCAGGGGAGAACCCCACAGAGCGAATAGCAGAATACTCTGCGGACAGTGAAATGCTGCAATATGATCTTCAACACAACATTCAGGCAAGTGTTGTCCATAGCCAGAAGAAGTGCTAGCTCTGCAGTTCAGACAATAAGTCCTGGACTCCGAGCAGTGTCCTCTAGGAATATTTCCCTCATATCTTTGCCTCTCGGAGGCAGACAAGGGACAGTTTTATACAGAATAAATAATAATGACGTTTGGGTCAGGGTCCATGTTGCCACTCTCTACACCAGGGATATGCAATTAGCGGACCTCCAGCTGTTGCCAAACTACAAGTTCCATGAGGCATAGCGAGACTCTGAAAGCAGCAAGCATGACACCCAGAGGCAGAGGCATGATGGGACTTGTAGTTTTGCAACAGCTGGAGGTCCGCTAATTGCATATCCATGCTCTACACTGTGTGTCCAACCATATTATCTATATTTATCACAAAGACCTTAAAGCGGAGTTCCACCCAAAAGTGGAACTTCCGCTTTAAGTACTCCTCGCCCCCTTACATGCCATGTTTGGCATGTCATTTTTTGGGAGGGGAGTGGGTTCTTTGTTTTGAAGGGGACTTCCTGTCCCGCTTCCTCCTTCCGCCTAGAGGGCCGCCTAGGTGACTCCTCCTCTCCCCCTAGGCGGCCCCTTCCTCTAGGCGATCTCCTGGGACACGTGAGAGGTCCCAGAAGATCGCCTATCCACACCGAGAGCGCAGCACGACTCGCGCATGCGCAGTGCACGCTTGGCCGTGAAGCCACAAGCTATCACGGCTGGGTGCCCACATTTTCAATGGAGGCACCGAGGAGAGGAGGGGGAGAGAAGTGGGCCTCCGTGTGGCCGCATCACTGGACCGTGGGACAGGTGAGTGGCTGTTTATTAAGTCAGCAGCTATACTTTTTGAAGCTGCTGACTTTTAATAAACTAAAAATAGCCTGGAACTCCGCTTTAACTTGTGACATGACATGTCCTGTATAGGGCCCACCCTCATTTCCACCACCTTTCTTTCCCCGCTGGAACACAATCTCACCATGCGGCTGCTGTACAGATATCCCCCTGCCATACACCTAACCAGTGATCGGATAGATCACTGTCACTCTAGTTAGACCCTAGGGGCTAAGATGACACTTAATTAATAATTCATGTTATGTGACCACACCCTCTATTCCCTGGAGGATGGGCTAAATCTAATATATATAATTTCTTATCATTCAGATGGAGGAGTTTTCTGTGGAGCCGCCCCAGGATGATCCCTGTACAGAAGATGAGTTGGATCAGATGTACTTCACTCCGGCAGGCTGCTTGGACAGTGAGGACCCATTGAGGGCCTGGCATGACAGCTTGGAAGATGTTTATTTAAGTGCTTACGATGACCTGAGCCCCTTATCCGAGAAATCGAATGATCTTTATGAGCTGGAGGAAGGGAACACTGAGCATGGAGAGAAAGAACAAACCAAGAGGCCCAAGGAGAAGGAAAGGATGGAGGAGAAGACGTCTGATCGACCTCCTGACACAACCACAGATGGACAGGAAGAAGCTCTGTGTGATTTTCAAAAGCCTATTAGTCAGCCAGACGGGGTTGATGGATCAAACAATACCCAGAGAGATAAGGAGAATCAGTGCGGTCCACAATGTAATCTATCAGATGGAGCCACATCAGAGGTCATCAGTTCGACTGAAGAACCCGGCTACTGTACAGAGAGAGGTGATATAACTTGTGTTCATGAAGACAATCCAGGCAAGGAGACAGCGGAGAGCTCCAATGCTGGAGATGTAACTCCAGGCCCCAATCTGAAGGACAAAGACAGTGTGGAGGAGAAGGGCCAGGAGGAAATCTCCGTCCTTCTCAAACTACAAGATGGTGCCATTGGCAGAAAGGATGATATGCTGGAGTTAGAAGCAATGTTATTAGATTTATGTTCTCCAGATTTACTTCTCCCTGAATGTTACAGCAAGGACATTCCACCGGTGGTTGAGTTTAATAATAAAGACTTGGATTGCCAAGAACAGCAGGAGCTTGATCTATACAGCCAGCAAGTGCTACTGATCAATCAACCAACCGTAATTAACTTGGATCTAGCAGATGTACGGGATCCTCAATATCATGATGGTGATGTTCCTCTGATACAGGATTCTCAATATCATGACAGTGATGTTCCTCTGGTACAGGATTCTCAATATCATGACGGTGATGTCCCTCTAGTACCGGATCCTCAATATCACAACGGTGATGTTCCTCTGGTACAGGATTCTCAATATCATGGTAGTGATGTTCCTCTGGTACAGGATCCTCAATATCATGGTAGTGATGTCCCTCTAGTACGGGATCCTCAATATCATGACGGTGATGTTCCTCTGGTACAGGATCCTCAATATCATGACGGTGATGTTCCTCTGGTACAGGATCCTCAATATCATGACGGTGATGTTCCTCTGGTACAGGATCCTCAATATCATGGTAGTGATGTTCCTCTGGTACAGGATCCTCAGAATCATGGTAGTGATGTCCCTCTAGTACCGGATCCTCAATATCATGACGGTGATGTTCCTCTGGTACAGGATCCTCAATATCATGACGGTGATGTCCCTCTAGTACCGGATCCTCAATATCACAATGGTGATGTTCCTCTGGTACAGGATTCTCAATATCATGGTAGTGATGTTCCTCTGGTACAGGATCCTCAATATCATGGTAGTGATGTTCCTCTGGTACAGGATCCTCAATATCATGAAGGTGATGTTCCTCTGGTACAGGATCCTCAATATCATGGTAGTGATGTTCCTCTGGTACAGGATCCTCAATATCATGACGGTGATGTTCCTCTGGTACATGAGTTTACATTGAAGAACTTGGACTCTCCTAAACATCACGACAAAGATGAAAATTTGCTGGAAAAAAACATGGATTCCCACTCCGAGAAAGTCAGGCTTGGCTTGGAATGTGCTGAAGATCTGAATATTGTAGAGGATAATTTGACTCCAAAGACTACTGAGAATAAAGAAGAACCTCCATGCTGTCCATCAGACACCCCCGTACACGATAATCCTGAGCCAACAGCTGATAATACAATAAACATGACTGAAAATATTTGTTTGCCGGAAATAGTATCTCCTGAGACAGCTGAGGAAAATGAAGCAAGTTCTTGGGAAGAAGATAGATCCATTGGGAACCAATTGCAGGACAGTGGAAGCTCACTATGTGACCTTGGCTCACCCCATGAGATGATACAAAAAGATGGTTTGTCTGATATAGTAACTATGACCCTCCAGGTAGATAATCCGGGTTCAGGTACTACCCACCATAGATCACGTGAACCCCAACTACTAAACAGCCAAATCTCTTCATTCAAAGAGCAGCAACCATCAAACTCCACCAAGCCTCCAGCCAGATCAGAAAGCTCAGGAGCTTCCAGCATGAACACAGATGGAAGTGTCACCATGAAACTGGCTTTCAGCCCAAATAAAGTTCAACATGCCAAATCTGTGCCAGTGGTACCCCCAAAACCTCAGTTTGCCAAGCTGCCCCCAGCTCTTAAGAGTAAATTTCATGCTAGTTCCTTATTATCCACAACCAAAGATACACCGAAGTCCTCAAAAGCAGACAAAGCTGTTGGCTTAGAGCCTGCAGAATCAGGAATTGACTGCACCCCAAAAAGGAGAAGCAGCTGGAGGAACGCCACCAGTGTGTCTTTTGATACGGCAATGGCTCTAGCCAAAGATCGTCAGCAGTCCCAAACCCCAGTTAGGCGCATGCAAACATATTGCATTGGAGATTCTTTTGATGTCATGGACTCTAAGATGGAAAACTCACCCAACTTTCCCAAATTTACTATAAAGGCAGCCAGTAGCAGAACACACAGGCCACTTAGCTGTACGTCTTCTGCCGAGGCCGAATTTAGAGGAAATAACTTTATCCAGGAAGATCTGAACACTCTGTCCATACACGGAACCCAATCTCAGTTCCAGCAGGAGGTCTACACCAAGGAATTTCCCCAGAGGAACCGCCTGAGCATGCCAAGGATAGGCCAACAGTCCACCGACGATGTCCACATACACACAGCTTGTCACCAACGCCGGTCCCTGCTCTGAATATCATGTGACTGCTCCCATCCAATCAGCCTTTTACTGCAACCCAATTCATGGAGGAATACAGGTTCTTGTCATATGAGGGTCGTGTTGTGCAAATGGTGACAGAGCTGGGATGTTTCTTAATAATTCTTCCTTTTATTTTACTACCCTGGACTGTAAATAACTTCCATCATTCTATAACTTAACAATAAATGTACATTCTGTAAAAGGAACGTCACCTTTACACCATGGAATACCATGCAGAACACATGTATGGATGAGCATGGCTCATAGAACAATCTGAAAGTGGGCGGAGCCTGAGCACAGAACGCCAACTATCCAATATCAGGTCAAAAAGTAATGGAATGTCAATGTATGTAAATCTGCCGATCTGTACAATAATAAACGTGTGGAGACACCAGTCTGTCCGAGCCTTGTCTGTACATGAGAGGACCCCCACCCAACGTATGGAGGAGTGATATATATATATACACCTTGTACCCCCTGTGTACCCTATATATAGAGTCACCTGTCTGTCTGAGCCTTGTCTGTACATGAGAGGACTCCCATCGTACGTATGGAGGAGTGATATATACACCTTGTACCCCCTGTGTATACTATATATAGAGTCACCTGTCTGTCTGAGCCTTGTCTGTACATGAGAGGACTCCCAACGTACGTATGGAGGAGTGATATATACACCTTGTACCCCCTGTGTACCCTATATGTGTATACTATATATAGAGTCACCTGTCTGTCTGAGCCTGGTCTGTACATGAGAGGACCCCCATCCACCATATGGAGGAGTGATATATACACCTTGTACCCCCTGTGTGGATTGAGACCTGGAAGACTTGGAGGCCAAGTCTAAACGACCTCAACATACAGGGATATACAATGTAATATTGACATAAAAGCGCACACACAGGTTGGACTTGTGTCTTTTTTCCACCTCACCTACTATGACTGATTTGTTGTTGTGTTCCTCAAACCAATAAGGAACCATTTTTCAGGGTGGCAGGGCACATTATCCCGTAGAAAGAGGCCACTGCCATCAGGGAATACCGTTTCTATGGAGGGGTCTACTTAATCACCAATAATGTATAGGTAGGTGCTAGGTGGTAGATGTCAAGCAACATCCACATGTATGGCAGGAACCAAGGTGTTCAGGCAGAACATTGCCCAAAGCATCACACTGCCTCCACCGGCTTCTCCTCTTCCCATAATGCATCCTGGTGCCATCTCTTCCCCAGGTAAGTGACGCAACCGGCGGTCCACATGATGTACAAGAAAACTTATCTCATCAGACCAGGCCACCTTCTTTCATTGCTCTGTGGTCCAGGTCTGATACTGTGGACACAGGTCAGCTGTGGACAGCCCCATATACATCACACTGCAATGCTCTGTGTGACACCTTTCTATCAGAACCAACATTCACTTTATCACCAATTTCAACTCCAATGGCTCTTCTATTGATCTGACTATACGGGCCAACCTTTCCTCCCCACCTCCATCAACGAGCCTTCCCTCCCCACCTCCATCAACGAGCCTTCCCTCCCCACCTCCATCAATGAGCCTCCCTCCGCACCTCCATCAATGAGCCTTCCCTCCCCACCTCCATCAATGAGCCTTCTCTCCCCACCTCCATCAATGAACCTTCCCTCCCCACCTCCATCAATGAGCCTTCCCTCCCCACCTCCATCAATGAGCCTTCCCTCCCCACCTCCATCAATGATCCTTCCCTCCCCCACCTCCATCAACGAGCCTTCCCTCCCCACCTCCATCAATGAGCCTTCCCTCCCCCACCTCCATCAATGATCCTTCCCTCCCCCACCTCCATCAACGAGCCTTCCCTCCCCACCTCCATCAACGAGCCTTCCCTCCCCACCTCCATCAACGAGCCTTCCCTCCCCACCTCCATCAACGAGCCTTCCCTTGATCCTTCCCTCCCCACCTCCATCAATGATCCTTCCCTCCATCTCCATCAATGAGCCTTCCCTCCCCACCTCCATCAAGGAGCTTTCCCTCCCCCCACCTCCATCAATGAGCCTTCCCTCCCCACCTCCATCAATGAGCCTTCCCTCCCCACCTCCATCAATGAGCCTTCCCACCCCACCTCCATCAATGAGCCTTCCCTCCCCACCTCCATCAACGAGCCTTCCCTCCCCACCTCCATCAACGAGCCTTCCCTCCCCCACCCCCATCAATGAGCCTTCCCTCCCCACCTTCATCAATGATCCTTCCCTCCCCACCTCCATCAATGAGCCTTCCCTCCCCACCTCCATCAACAAGCCTTCCCTTGATCCTTCCCTCCCCACCTCCATCAATGATCCTTCCCTCCACCTCCATCAATGAGCCTTCCCTCCCCACCTCCATCAAGGAGCTTTCCCTCCCCCCCACCTCCATCAATGAGCCTTCCCTCCCCACCTCCATCAATGAGCCTTCCCTCCCCACCTCCATCAATGAGCCTTCCCTCCCCACCTCCATCAACGAGCCTTCCCTCCCCACCTCCATCAACGAGCCTTCCCTCCCCACCACCTCCATCAATGAGCCTTCCCTCCCTACCTCCATCAATGATCCTTCCCTCCCCACCTCCATCAATGAGCCTTCCCTCCCCCACCTCCATCAATGAGCCTTCCCTCCCCACCTCCATCAATGAGCCTTCCCTCCCCCCCCCATCAATGAGCCTTCCCTCCCCCCCATCAATGAGCCTTCCCTCCTCACCTCCATCACTGAGCCTTCCCTCCCACCTCCATCAATGAGCCTTACCTCCCCACCTTCATCAATGAGCCTTCTCTCTCATCCTCCATCAATGAGCCTTCCCTCCCCACCTCCATCAATGAGCCTTCCCTCCCGCCACCTCCATCAATGAGCCTTCCCTCCCCCCTCCTCCATCAATGAGCCTTCCCTCCCCACCTCCATTAATGAGCCTTCCCTCCCACCTCCATCAATGATCCTTCCCTCCCCATCTCCATCAATGATCCTTCCCTCCCCACCTCCATCAATGATCCTTCCCTCCCCACCTCCATCAATGAGCCTTCTCTCCCCCCACCTCCATCAATGAGCCTTCTCTCCCCCCACCTCCATCAATGAGCCTTCCCTCCCCACCTCCATCAATGAGCCTTCCCTCCCACCTCCATCAATGATCCTCCCTCCCCAACCTCCATCAATGATCCTTCCCTCCCCACCTCCATCAATGGTCCTTCCCTCCCCACCTCCATCAATGAGCCTTCTCTCCCCCCACCTCCATCAATGAGCCTTCTCTCCCCCCACCTCCATCAATGAGCCTTCCCTCCCCACCTCCATCAATGAGCCTTCCCTCCCACCTCCATCAATGATCCTTCCCTCCCCACCTCCATCAATGATCCTTCCCTCCCCACCTCCATCAATGATCCTTCCCTCCCACCTCCATCAATGAGCCTTCCCTCCCCACCTCCATCAATGATCCTTCCCTCCCCACCTCCATCAATGATCCTTCCCTCCCACCTCCATCAATGAGCCTTCCCTCCCCACCTCCATCAATGAGCCTCCCTCCCCCACCTCCATCAATGATCCTTCCCTCCCACCTCCATCAATGAGCCTTCCCTCCCCACCTCCATCAATGATCCTTCCCTCCCCACCTCCATCAATGATCCTTCCCTCCCACCTCCATCAATGAGCCTTCCCTCCCCACCTCCATCAATGAGCCTTCCCTCCCCACCTCCATCAATGAGCCTTCCCTCCCCACCTTAATTAACCACTTGCCGCCCGCTGGCCATCAAATGATGGCTGGTCGGTGCGGCTCTTGTTCTGGCCGGGCGTCATATGACATGCTCTGCTTCTCGGCCTCTAGGGGGCGTGCCCGCGCCGCTGGCGGCGCAGACGCGCACCCGCCGCGTCACTCGGGTACAGGTGTGCGTGCCCGGCGGTGGCGATGTCTGCCGGGCACCCGCGATTACCCGGTAACAGAGCAGAACACACAGATCCACGTCTTGTCAGAGGAGAGAAGACCGATGTTCCCAGTACAGAGGAACACCAATCAGTCTCCTCCCCTTGTGAGTCCCCTCCCCCTACAGTTAGAATCACTCCCTAAAACACACATTTAACCCCTTGATCGCCCCCTAGTGTTAACCCCTTCCCTGCCAGTCTCAGTAATAAATGCATTTCTATAGCACTGATCGCTGTATAAATGGTTCCAAAAATAGTGTCAACAGTGTCCAATGTGTCCGCCGCAATATCGCAGTCCCGATAAAAATCGCTGATCGCCGCCATTACTAGTAAAAACAAAAAATGCTATAAAACGACCCCCTATATTGTAGACACTATAACTTTTGCACAAAACAATCAATAAACGCTTATTGTGATTTTTTTTTACCAAAAATATGTAGAAGAAGAATAATAATACGTATCGCCCTAAACTGAGGAAAATTTATTTTTTAATTGGATATTTATTATACCAAAAAGTAAAAAAATTTGTGTTTTTTTTCAAAATTGCCGCTCTTCTTTTATTTTTAGCGCAAGAAACAAAAACCGCCGAGGTGATCAAATCCCACCAAAAGAAAGTACTGCCATAATCGGTGTACAGCGTCACATGACCGCGCAATTGTCATTTAAAGTGCGACAGCGCTGAAAGCTGAAAATTGGCCTGGGCAGGAGGGGGGTGAAAGTAACCCCCCCCCCCCCGGTATTGAAGGGGTCAAAGTTCATGTGTGTGTGTAAAGGCCGGCGTCCCAATACTTCAGTGTATATAGAGGAGGTCGGGGGAGGCGTATAGTATATATATATATATATATATATATATATATATATATATAAAAATATATATATATATATATAATATGTAAAGGCAGAGTCCCTATATGGCTGGGACTATAGTGTATATATGTCTGTATACATGTTGTATGGGGGAGGGGTGCCCCCAGGGCCTGCAATATGTAGAGGTCGGGGTGGCAGAAACAGGAATGGGAAGTTCTTTGCTGATATTTTACCCTTCTTCTTCTCCATATTGATTTGAGGAGAGCGGAGTACAAGCTGCAGCCACTGCGCAGGCTCAGAACTCGCTGAAAAGATTGCCCTTAATAAAGATGGCTGACCAAAGGTAGTGTGGGGAGGCTCCGGACACCAAGATGGCGGATCCTTCCTCCGCTTGCCCTTATCAAAGATGGCCGTTACACTGCGGTTATACAGAAAGACTGCCCTCAGTAAATATGGCTGCCCGGCGGAAGTGCCGCGCTCCTCCGCCACCCCGAATAAAGATGACGGCGGGGCGAGACTGCGCATGTCCGGACTTCCATGGCTAGACGGAGCGGAGAGCGGCGGACAGAGAGCGGGTAACCGGGACCGGGTGAGGGGATTACATCCGCTATGTGTGTAGATATACACCCCGCTTTATATGTATATACCATCCCTCCATATATAGTCACATCCCCCCAATATACACCCTTCACACATTTATACCATCCCCCCAATATATATTTACACACCCTCCACATATATATATATATATATATATATATATATATCTATCATCCCCCATAAATAGTCACCCCCCCCAATACACACCCTCCATATATATATATATATATATATATATATATAAATACCATCCCCCCCCAATATATATTCACAACCCCCCAATATACACCCTCCACACACATATATGTATATTGGAGGACAGGATAATGTGTGTGTGTATATATATATATATACACTCCTCACCTCTTCCCCATATATATATATTGTCACCCTCCTCCCTACACAGTTGTGCTCATAAGTTTGCATACCCTGGGGCAGAATTGATAAGATCTTTTCTCTCATTCCTGGTCAGTGATTGGCTGAAGTCATTTATTATCAATCACCTGTTTACTCTTTTTATATCCTAATCACAACAGAAACTCCCCAAATGACCCCGATCAAAAGTTTACATACCCCGATTCTTAAAGCGGAGTTCCACCCAAAAGTGGAACTTCCACTCATGCGTTACCCCCCCCCCCACAATTGGCACCTTTTAGGGGGGAGGGGGGAGGACCGGTATCCTTTCTCACGTCCGGGAGTCCGGGCCATGGCCTGTGATGTCACTGTGGGGCTTCCTCCTCTTCCCCCGGTTGCCGGGCCAATAGGAGAGAGGAGCGGTGCCTCACGCATGCGCAGTAGGATTCCCAGCGTGAAGCTGAAAGGCTGCCCTGCCAGGTTCCCTTAGTGTAGTTCCTGGCTTTTTTTTTTGTCCGGAACGCCCCTTTTAATCACGTGTGTTGCCCCCGTTGAAGTGTTTTGTGGAGCCCCCCCAGGCGGTGAAGCCCCCCCCGGATGGTAAAGCTCCCCCCCCCCGGATGGTAAAGCTCCCCCCCCCCCCCCCCGGATGGTAAAGCTCCCCCCCCCCCCCCCCGGATGGTAAAGCTCCCCCCCCCCCCCCCCCGGATGGTAAAGCTCCCCCCCCCCCCCGGATGGTAAAGCTCCCCCCCCCGGATGGTAAAGCTCCCCCCCCCGGATGGTAAAGCTCCCCCCCCCCGGATGGTAAAGCTCCCCCCCCCCGGATGGTAAAGCTCCCCCCCCCCGGATGGTAAAGCTCCCCCCCCCCCCCGGATGGTAAAGCTCCCCCCCCCCCCCGGATGGTAATGCTCCCCCCCCCCCGGATGGTAAAGCTTTCCCCCCCGGATGGTAAAGCTTTCCCCCCCGGATGGTAAAGCTTTCCCCCCCCGGATGGTAAAGCTTTCCCCCCCCGGATGGTAAAGCTTTCCCCCCCGGATGGTAAAGCTTTCCCCCCCGGATGGTAAAGCTTTCCCCCCCGGATGGTAAAGCTTTCCCCCCCGGATGGTAAAGCTTTCCCCCCCGGATGGTAAAGCTTTCCCCCCCGGATGGTAAAGCTTTCCCCCCCGGATGGTAAAGCTTTCCCCCCCGGATGGTAAAGCTTTCCCCCCCGGATGGTAAAGCTTTCCCCCCCGGATGGTAAAGCTTTCCCCCCCGGATGGTAAAGCTTTCCCCCCCGGATGGTAAAGCTTTCCCCCCCGGATGGTAAAGCTTTCCCCCCCGGATGGTAAAGCTTTCCCCCCCGGATGGTAAAGCTTTCCCCCCCGGATGGTAAAGCTTTCCCCCCCGGATGGTAAAGCTTTCCCCCCCGGATGGTAAAGCTTTCCCCCCCGGATGGTAAAGCTTTCCCCCCCGGATGGTAAAGCTTTCCCCCCCCCCCCCGGATGGTAAAGCTTTCCCCCCCCCCCCCGGATGGTAAAGCTTTCCCCCCCCCCCCGATGGTAAAGCTTTCCCCCCCCCCCCGGATGGTAAAGCTTTCCCCCCCCCCCCCGGATGGTAAAGCTTTCCCCCCCCCCCCCGGATGGTAAAGCTTCCCCCCCCCCCCCCGGATGGTAAAGCTTCCCCCCCCCCCCCCGGATGGTAAAGCTTCCCCCCCCCCCCCGGACGGTGAAGCTTCCCCCCCCCCCCCCCTGGACGGTGAAGCTTCCCCCCGGGATGGTAAAGCTCCCCATTTATTCCTCTTCCAGTTCCTGTAAATTCTCGGTCTGTTTCGTATGAACGGCACGTCTGAGATCCCCCCAGAGGGTCCAATGATATGGAGGTCAGGAGACTGAGACGCCCCTCCAGACCCTTCACTTTATTCTGCTGTAGCCAATGACAGGAGGACTTGGCCTTGTGCTTTGGATGATTGTCATGTTGGAAGGTCCGTCCCATGTGCAGCTTCCTGGCTGATGAATGAAATCTTCCTCCAGTATTTCATAACATTCTGCATTCATCTTCCCAACAATTGTGACCAAATTTCCTGCCTTTGTAGTTCACACATCCCCAAAACCTCAGCAACCCACCGCCGTGTTTCACAGTAGGGATGGTGGACTTTTCATCATAGGCCTTGTTGTCTCCTCTCCAAATGTAGTGTTTATGGTTGTGGCCAAAAAGCTCCATTTTGTTCTCATCTCTCCAAATGACTTTGTGGCAGAAGGTTTGGGTCTTGTCTCGGTGATGTTTGGTGAAATGTAAGCGGATACTTTGTGACATTTGTGTAGTAATGACTTTCTTCTGGAGACTCGACCATGCAGCCCGTCTTTCTTCAAGTGCCCCCCCCTTGTTGTGCCCCCCCCTTGTTGTGCCCCCCCCCTTGTTGTGCCCCCCCCTTGTTGTGTCCCCCCCTTGTTGTGTCCCCCCCCTTGTTGTGTCCCCCCCCCTTGTTGTGTCCCCCCCCTTGTTGTGTCCCCCCCCTTGTTGTGTCCCCCCCTTGTTGTGTTCCCCCTTGTTGTGTTCCCCCTTGTTGTGTTCCCCCTTGTTGTGTCCCCCTCCTTGTTGTGTCCCCCTCTTTGTTGTGTCCCCCTCCTTGTTGTGTCCCCCTCCGTGTCGTGTCCCCCTCCGTGTCGTGTCCCCCTCCGTGTCGTGTCCCCCTCCGTGTCGTGTCCCCCTCCGTGTCGTGTCCCCCTCCGTGTCGTGTCCCCCTCCGTGTCGTGTCCCCCTCCGTGTCGTGTCCCCCTCCGTGTCGTGTCCCCCTCCTTGTCGTGTCGTGTCCCCCTCCTTGTCGTGTCGTGTCCCCCTCCTTGTCGTGTCGTGTCCCCCTCCTTGTCGTGTCGTGTCCCCCCCTTGTCGTGTCGTGTCCCCCCCTTGTCGTGTCGTGTCCCCCCCTTGTCGTGTCGTGTCCCCCCCTTGTCGTGTCGTGTCCCCCCCGTGTCGTGTCCCCCCCTTGTCGTGTCCCCCTCCTTGTCGTGTCCCCCTCCTTGTCGTGTCCCCCTCCTTGTCGTGTCCCCCTCCTTGTCGTGTCCCCCTCCTTGTCGTGTCCCCCTCCTTGTCGTGTCCCCCTCCTTGTCGTGTCCCCCCCCTTGTCGTGTCGTGTCCCCCCCCTTGTCGTGTCGTGTCCCCCCCTTGTCGTGTCGTGTCCCGCCCTTGTCGTGTCGTGTCCCGCCCTTGTCGTGTCCCGCCCTTGTCGTGTCCCGCCCGTGTCGTGTCCCGCCCGTGTCGTGTCCCGCCCTTGTCGTGTCGTGTCCCGCCCTTGTCGTGTCGTGTCCCGCCCTTGTCGTGTCGTGTCCCGCCCGTGTCGTGTCGTGTCCCGCCCGTGTCGTGTCGTGTCCCGCCCGTGTCGTGTCGTGTCCCGCCCGTGTCGTGTCGTGTCCCGCCCGTGTCGTGTCGTGTCCCGCCCGTGTCGTGTCGTGTCCCGCCCGTGTCGTGTCGTGTCCCGCCCGTGTCGTGTCCCGCCCGTGTCGTGTCGTGTCCCGCCCTTGTCGTGTCGTGTCCCGCCCTTGTCGTGTCGTGTAGAGGTCGACCGATATATCGGCCGATATTTAGGCATTTTTGATAAATCGGCTTTGGCCGATTAATATCAAAACTGGCCGATATTATTCACTGGCTGCACTTCCTCCCCCCTCCTCCTCCCTCCTCCACACTTCTCCACACTCAGCAGCATCAAGCGCCGTGCTGTGTGTGTGTGTGTGTGTGAAACTGAAAGTAAGAGGAGAGAGAGAGGATGTGTCAGCTTGATGTCGGGGGTGGGCGGGACCCAGCAGATATTACACCAGCCAATGGGATGGTATCTGGGCGGGCCACTACGTCTAAAGCAGCCCAATCATTGGCTGGTGTAATTTAGCTGCTGGCCCACCCACCCCCACATCGAGCTCAATTCTAACAGCTCTCTCTCTCTCTCTCTCTCTCTCTCTCTCTCTCTCTCTCCTCTCTGTCAGTTTCACACATTACACTCGGCTTAGTGTGAAACCTGCCAGTGCCCCAAGCCAGTGCCATCTGTCAGTGCCCAAGCCAGTGCCATCTGTCAGTGCCCCCAGCCAGTGCCCCCAGCCAGTGCCCCCAGCCAGTGCCCCCAGCCAGTGCCATCTGTCAGTGCCCCCAGCCAGTGCCATCTGTCAGTGCCCCCAGCCAGTGCCCCAGCCAGTGCCATCTGTCAGTGCCCCCAGCCAGTGCCCCCAGCCAGTGCCATCTGTCAGTGCCCCCAGCCAGTGCCATCTGTCAGTGCCCCCAGCCAGTGCCAATCAGTGCCACCGCCAATCGGTGCCATCTGTTAGTGCCACCAGCCAGTGCCAATCAGTGGCACCCAAATCAGTGCCCCCAGCCAGTGCCATCTGTCAGTGCCCCCAGCCAGTGCCATCTGTCAGTGCCCCCAGCCAGTGCCATCTGTCAGTGCCCCCAGCCAGTGCCATCTGTCAGTGCCCCCAGCCAGTGCCATCTGTCAGTGCCCCCAGCCAGTGCCATCTGTCAGTGCCACCAGCCAGTGTCAATCAGTGTCACCGCCAATCGGTGCCATCTGTCAGTGCCACCAGCCAGTGTCAATCAGGGCCATCTGTCAGTGCCACCCAAATCAGTGCCACCGCCAATCGGTGCCATCTATCAGTGCCACAGCCAGTGCCATCTGTCAGTGCCCCCAGCCAGTACCAATCAGTGCCACCAGCCAGTGCCATCTGTCAGTGCCACAAGCCAGTGCCAATCGGTGCCATCTGTCAGTGCCACCGCCAATCAGTGCCATCTGTCAGTGCCACCGCCAATCAGTGCCATCTGTCAGTGCCAACCAGTGTCACACGCCAGTGCCACCCAGTTCCAAGTGCCACTGCCAATCAGTGCCATCTGTCCGTTCCAAACCAGTGCCCCCTGCTGCCAATCGGTGCCATCTGTCAGTTCCGAACCAGTACCACCTGCCAGTGCCATCTGTCAGTTCCAAACCAGTGCCATCTGTCAGTTCCAAACCAGTGCCACCTGCCAGTGCCAATAGAGCCATCTGTCAGTTCCAAACCAGTACCGCCAGCCAGTGCCACATGCCAGTGCCATCTGTCAGTTCCAAACCAGTGCCATCTGTCAGTTCCAATAGTGCCACCTGCCAGTGCCATCTGTCAGTTCCAAACCAGTGCCACCTGCCAGTTCCAAACCAGTGCCATCTGTACTGAGGACATCAAGTGTGTGCTAGAGTGACAGGAGTAAGCAGGAAGGAATAGAGTGGGTGAGGGTTTTTTTTTTATTTTTTTTTTAATCGGCCTAAAATATCGGCCACAAAAATCGGCATCATATATCGGCCATCGGCCGCCCCAATTTCAAAATATCGGCATCGGCCAGAGAAAAACCCATATCGGTCGACCTCTAGTGTCGTGTCCCGCCCTTGTCGTGTCGTGTCCCGCCCTTGTCGTGTCGTGTCCCGCCCTTGTCGTGTCGTGTCCCGCCCTTGTCGTGTCGTGTCCCGCCCTTGTCGTGTCGTGTCCCGCCCTTGTCGTGTCGTGTCCCGCCCTTGTCGTGTCGTGTCCCGCCCTTGTCGTGTCGTGTCCCGCCCTTGTCGTGTCGTGTCCCGCCCTTGTCGTGTCGTGTCCCGCCCTTGTCGTGTCGTGTCCCGCCCTTGTCGTGTCGTGTCCCGCCCTTGTCGTGTCGTGTCCCGCCCTTGTCGTGTCGTGTCCCGCCCTTGTCGTGTCGTGTCCCGCCCTTGTCGTGTCGTGTCGTGTCGTGTCCCGCCCTTGTCGTGTCGTGTCCCGCCCTTGTCGTGTCGTGTCCCGCCCTTGTCGTGTCGTGTCCCGCCCTTGTCGTGTCGTGTCCCGCCCTTGTCGTGTCGTGTCCCGCCCTTGTCGTGTCGTGTCCCGCCCTTGTCGTGTCGTGTCCCGCCCTTGTCGTGTCGTGTCCCGCCCTTGTCGTGTCGTGTCCCGCCCTTGTCGTGTCGTGTCCCGCCCTTGTCGTGTCGTGTCCCGCCCTTGTCGTGTCGTGTCCCGCCCTTGTCGTGTCGTGTCCCGCCCTTGTCGTGTCGTGTCCCGCCCTTGTCGTGTCGTGTCCCGCCCTTGTCGTGTCGTGTCCCGCCCTTGTCGTGTCGTGTCCCGCCCTTGTCGTGTCGTGTCCCGCCCTTGTCGTGTCGTGTCCCGCCCTTGTCGTGTCGTGTCCCGCCCTTGTCGTGTCGTGTCCCGCCCTTGTCGTGTCGTGTCCCGCCCTTGTCGTGTCGTGTCCCGCCCTTGTCGTGTCGTGTCCCGCCCTTGTCGTGTCGTGTCCCGCCCTTGTCGTGTCGTGTCCCGCCCTTGTCGTGTCGTGTCCCGCCCTTGTCGTGTCGTGTCCCGCCCTTGTCGTGTCGTGTCCCGCCCTTGTCGTGTCGTGTCCCGCCCTTGTCGTGTCGTGTCCCGCCCTTGTCGTGTCGTGTCCCGCCCTTGTCGTGTCGTGTCCCGCCCTTGTCGTGTCGTGTCCCGCCCTTGTCGTGTCGTGTCCCGCCCTTGTCGTGTCGTGTCCCGCCCTTGTCGTGTCGTGTCCCGCCCTTGTCGTGTCGTGTCCCGCCCTTGTCGTGTCGTGTCCCCCTTATTGTACAGCCACACCCCATGTTCTCAGAGTCCTGTATTTCCCCTGAAGGTATTTGTGGCTTTTCCTGAAGAATTTTCCTGGCAGTTGTGGCGGAAATGTTAGTCGGTCTTCCTGGCCGCGGTTCGGTGTCACCGGAACTAGGGCTGGGCGATTTTCCCCCCAAAAAAAAATCTGCGTTTTTTTTTTTTTTTTTTTTTTTTTTAATTATATTAATTAAAGTGCATCAACAAACAAAATTGCAAAGGCAAACCCTTTTTCTAACTGTAAAGTCAGTGCAACAAACACACAATATAATCCAGCGCTCATGGAACATACATTATTAACTCTTGAAACTCTGTGTGCGATTCCTTCTGTCCCAGCCTTGCTGCGATCCTGGCTCTGCATCCTTTTGGGTTGGAGGGCCCTCCACACCCTGGTCTGCCTGTTGTCCATCATTCAAGGTACTGTGCTCACACTGAGATCATGCCACAGGCTTTGTTTTGACTTTTTTAACCCCTCCTTGCTCCACGGATGTCACTGCAAGTTTAACAAGTTTGTCACCACTGGCAACTGGAGAGTTAAGATTCATTTGCCCTCTGCACATTTGGGATTGGATCCCTCTCTTTATTGTGATAAATGGACTAAGCTTTTTTATCAATTCTTCAAGAGTTTTCAATAGTTAATAATGTATGTTCCATGAGCGCTGGATTATATTGTGTGCATGTTGTGTATTTTGTACTTCTGGCTACGGATTTTTTCTTGCTGCGCTGGATCCTGTTTTTTCCCCCTTTTGGATACTTTGTACTTCCCAAAATATTTGGGATTTTTTTCTTATTATCATCCATTATATTTTTTTCTTTATCCACCAATTTAGCGCTTGTGACCTTTTGTTGTTTTTTGCAGTGTGCAATAAAGATTGTTAAACATCCAAATTATTAATACTGTATTTGGATTTAGCTAATAAAACAACAAAAAATCCTGAGTTGAATTGAACTGTGCCCGTGCCTCACTGTGCCCGTGCCTCACTGTGCCCAATGCCTCACTGTGCCCAATGCCTCACTGTGCCCGTGCCTCACTGTGCCCGTGCTTCAATCACTGTGCCCGTACCTGATGCAGATTTTCATGGTATACGGATTTTACTGCTACACCGGTGGCCATTCCAGTATTCAAATGCCGCGCCTCCTTCTCGTCTGTGATAGGCGGGACACTCAATTTCCCAGCATTCAGTGTTCCGCCTATCATGGTCATCCTCATAACACAGACGAGGATGAGAGGATGTCCGTGATAGGCTGAATACTGCCTGCTGTGAAATTTAGTGTTCCGCCTATCAGACGACAAGGACTCGGGAGGCGCGGCTTTTGAACACTGCAATGGCCGCCGTCTGTCTGCATGACACGCTGATCAGGTAGGCAGACGGCGGCTGCGGCGAGTAGATGTAATTGGGGTAACGCCGCCCAGTGCCATTCCGGATATGCCCCCTGCAGTCCTGCTACGGAAACTTTGAAGGGAAGGGGAAAAAAATAAAAATCTAAAAAAATCGATATTCTTCAAAACTGAATCGATTTGAGCTCAAAACTCGATTCAAGATTAAAATCGATTTTTTTTTTTTTTTCCCAGCCCTAACCGGAACCCTCATTTTCCACTTCTTCATTAGAGATTAAACACTGCTGATCGGCATTCTCAATTCCTCTGATATCTTTTATATCCCTTTCCTGTTTTATACACTTCACCTTCCTTTTCCCGCAGATCCTTTGACAATTCTTTTGCTTTCCCCATGACTCAGAATCCAGAAACGTCAGTGCAGCACTGGATGGAAGATGCAAGGGTCTGTCAGGAGTCCAGAAACTCTCTGGTCTTTTATACCCACTAATTACAAGCCGACAGATCACAGGGGAGGAGGGGGGACCTTTACTAGCCATTCAAACCCCTTTGTGTCACCTTGTGTGCCAAATTCACTGGGGTATGTAAACTTTTGATCGGGGTAATTTGGCTCATTTCTGTGGTGATTAGGATATAAAAAGAGTAAACAGGTGATTGATAATAAATGGCTTCAGCCAATCACTGACCAGGAAAGATTTTATCGTTCATATTCTCTGAAAAATCATAAATCTGCCAGGGTATGTAAACTTATGAGCACAACTGTGTATCTATCTACCCCTCCCCCTCTGTATACTGATCAGCCAAAACATTGTGACCGGTGAGGTATTTTGGGTTTTCCAGTGACACCGAAAAGTGGGTGGGATATATGAGGCAGGGAGTGAACATGTTGTCCCTGAAGTTGCTGGAGTATACATTGAAATGTTTCTCAGTCACGGCGCCCTTTATAATTCCACATTTCTCAGGGTGCTCCCCTCCCCCTCTGCTCCCCTCCCCCTCCAATCTATAGACCCGACATCAGAGGGGATTTATTCCTCCACACACCGTTACTGACTAGTATTCCCATGTTTCTCTTCTCCCTCGGCTCCTGTCACCCCAACACTTATAAAGAGGGGCGGGGCTAACAAGGATGCTGTGCAGGCGCCCAATGTGATTGGTTGTTGGGACGCTGGCGGGTAGAAGTGTGTGATAAGAAGCCTTGGATTTGTGTAACTATTAGACCTCCTCCTCCTTCCTCCTCCCCCCACCCGCTGACCTCTAGAGATGTTTGTGGGCAATTTACCTGTGAAGAAACCTGAAGGCCCCCAATGTATCGGTGCCCTGGCCCCGCCCCCAATGTATCTGGGGGCCCCACCCCCCGATGTGTCTGGGGGCCCCCGCCCCCACCGGCTGATCACTGATCTAGAAGACGAGGTCAGAGCAACGCCAACACTGCCGCTCTTGTGGGATGTTCCGGTCTTCAGTGGTCAGGACTTGAGGGGCACCAAAAATGAAGGATGCACTACTAGGCCAAAGACCGATACCGAAAATTACAGTTTTTAAAAAATATTTATATTTTTATATACAATTGTATTGTATTCGACTTTTTACATTTTTTTTTATTTTTTATTCTCTTGCGTCGTGTCTGCAGTCTCTGACCATCTCTTGCGTCGTGTCTGCAGTCTCTGACCATCTCTTGCGTCGTGTCTGCAGTCTCTGACCATCTCTTGCGTCGTGTCTGCAGTCTCTGACCATCTCTTGCGTCGTGTCTGCAGTCTCTGACCATCTCTTGCGATATATATAGTGAGGGGGGGGGGGGGAGTATTTGATCGGCTGGCTGATTCTGTGACAAAGTCTCTCATTTTATTGGTCGGTTTATTATAACAGTGAGAGAAAAACAATAAAAATATCCAGAAAAACACATTTCATAAAAGTTATAAATTGTTTTTCATTTTATGAGTGAAATAAATATTTGATCCTCCGACCAATCAGTGAGATTTCTGGCCCCCA
Organism: Rana muscosa; assembly: GCA_029206835.1. Classification (NCBI taxonomy): domain Eukaryota; kingdom Metazoa; phylum Chordata; class Amphibia; order Anura; family Ranidae; genus Rana; species Rana muscosa. Next base: position 215,454 of record JARGYO010005606.1, read on the forward strand.
GGTGTCTTCTATACAGGTAATGAGCTGAGATGCGGAGAATTCTCTCTTATAGAGAGTGCTCCTAATCTCAGCTTGTTACCTGTATAGAAGACACCTGTCCACAGAACCATCCAATCAGATTCCAATCTCTCCACCATGGGGGAGACCAAAGATCTGTCAGAGGATGTCGGGGAGAAGATTGGAGATCTACACAAGGCTGGAATGGGCTACAAGACCATCGCTAAGCAGCTTGGTGAGAGGAGACAACAGTTGGGGGGATTATTATTCTCCAATGGAAGAAACACAAAATAACTGTCGCCCTATACAAGATCTCCCCTCAGTCTGGGAGCCCCATACAAGATCTCCCCTCAGTCTGGGAGCCCCATACAAGATCTCCCCTCAGTCTGGGGGCCCCCCATACAAGATCTCGCCTCAGTCTGGGGGCCCCCCATACAAGATCTCGCCTCAGTCTGGGGGCCCCCCATACAAGATCTCGCCTCAGTCTGGGGGCCCCCCCATACAAGATCTCGCCTCAGTCTGGGGGCCCCCCATACAAGATCTCGCCTCAGTCTGGGGGCCCCCCATACAAGATCTCGCCTCAGTCTGGGGGGCCCCCCATACAAGATCTCGCCTCAGTCTGGGGGCCCCCCATACAAGATCTCGCCTCAGTCTGGGGGCCCCCCCATACAAGATCTCGCCTCAGTCTGGGGGCCCCCCATACAAGACCTCGCCTCAATCTGGGGGCCCCCCATACAAGACCTCGCCTCGTGGAGGTTCAATGATCATGAGAACGGTGAGGAATCCGCCCAGAACTACACGGAGAATCTTGTCACTGATCTCAGCCGGGACCATCGTCACCAAGAAAACAATCAGTAACACACTACACCGTGATTGGCTGAAATCCTGCAGCCCCCGCAAGATCCCCTGATCAGGAAATCACATGTACAGCCCCGTCTGATAATCAACATCTGAATGATTCCGAGGAGAACTGGGGGAAAGTGTTGTGATCAGAGGAGACCAAAATCCATCTCTTTGGCATCAACTCAACTCACCATGTTTGGAGGAGGAGGAATGCTGCCTGTGACCCCAAGAACACCATCCCCCCCCACCGTCATCCATGGAGAACACCATCCCCCCCCCCCCCCCCCCACCGTCATCCATGGAGAACACCATCCCCCCCCCCCCACCGTCATCCATGGAGAACACCATCCCCCCCCCCCCACTGTCATCCATGGAGAACACCATCCCCCCCCCCCACTGTCATCCATGGAGAACACCATCCCCCCCCCCACCGTCATCCATGGAGAACACCATAACCCCCCCCCCACCGTCATCCATGGAGAACACCATCCCCCCCCCCACCGTCATCCATGGAGAACACCATCCCCCCCCCACCGTCATCCATGGAGAACACCATCCCCCCCCCCCACCGTCATCCATGGAGAACACCATCCCCCCCCCCCCACCCGTCATCCATGGAGAACACCATCCCCCCCCCCCCCCACCGTCATCCATGGAGAACACCATCCCCCCCACCGTCATCCATGGAGAACACCATCCCCCCCCACCGTCATCCATGGAGAACACCATCCCCCCCCCCCCCCACCGTCATCCATGGAGAACACCATCCCCCCCACCGTCATCCATGGAGAACACCATCCCCCCCCCCACCGTCGTCCATGGAGAACACCATCCCCCCCCCACCGTCATCCATGGAGAACACCATCCCCCCCCCCCCACCGTCATCCATGGAGAACACCACCCCCCCCCCCCCCACCGTCATCCATGGAGAACACCATTCCCCCCCCCCCCACACCGTCGGCCATGGAGGAGGAAACATTTTGCTTTGGGCTTGTTTTTTGCTAAGGGGACAACTTCACTGCATCAAAGGGACGATGGGCGGGGCCATGTACCATCCAATCTTGGGTGAGAACCTCCTTCCCTCAGCCAGGACACTGAAGATGGGTCATGGACGGGTCTTCCAGCATGAGGATAAAGGAGAAGACGCCTCCTAAGTGCAGCAGCATTAAGACTTCTAATTCACCAAAAGATTAAAATCACTTACTAGAGGTATTGCTGGGACTGGCGGCAGAGGGGCAGAGACTCTTCTCCATCGGCATGACGAGAGAGCCTATCGGATGCTCTGAAACGCGTTGTGCCTAATGGACGTCATTTCATTTCCGGCCCGTGCGGTTCACACTGGCTTCCGGTGACGTCACAAGTTATTCGTTCTTTGCTGGTCCAATCCAACATGTCCTCTCTCCTGGATTCTGATCATGCCGTTTCCCTCTGCTGGATAGTTGGACACCTACTGCGGACCCCCGACATCCAAGGACTACCCCCCCCCAAGCTGGACTCTTCACACACATGAGTTTTTAACTTCTACCTCTAGTAAGTGTTTTTTAATCTTTTGACAAATTAGAAGTCTTGATGCTGCTGCACTTGGAGGCGCCCTCTTCTCTTTTATCCGGTTTTACTCTCAGTGCTCTACACAGATGTCCATCAGTCAGAACTATCTTCACCCTTTTGAGGATATTTTCTTTGGTCAGATACGGCTACCCAGAAGAGCCCTTCTTTCTTTTTTCCTGATTTCAGCATGACAATGACCCAAAACACACCACCAAGGCAACAATGGAGTGGCTCAAGAAGAAGCACATGAAGGTCCTGGAGTGGCCTAGCCAGTCTCCAGACCTTCATCCTATAGAACATATGTGGGGGAAGCTAAAGGTTCGAGTTATCAAACGTCAGCCTGGAAACCTTCATGACTTGAAGGCTGTGTGCTGGAGCTCCCTGCCATGTCACCTTCTTTTCTCTTGGTGACAGAGGAAGGAAGCAGCAGACAGAAATGAGACTCTGTGCTCTGGACTATGACGAGTACACACTATAGGAGGATGTGCTTTGCTCAGATTTCATGTCGGAGGTTCATGTACTGGTGTTGGCCGCATGGATGGTTTCTGGTCTACGGAACCTCTTGCTGGTTCAGTTCCTGAAGTCGGCCATCAAAATTCAACCTCCTATCCGCTCTTCCGAGGAGGAGGAGTCCTGAACAGATTGGAGGAATCTCCTCCTTGTACCTGGATCTGGACCTCTCTCTTTGGTACCTCCCTATGAAGCCGCTCTTCCGAGGAGGAGGAGTCCTGAACAGATTGGAGGAATCTCCTCCTTGTACCTGGATCTGGACCTCTCTCTTTGGTACCTCCCTATGAAGCCGCTCTTCCGAGGAGGAGGAGTCCTGAACAGATTGGAGGAATCTCCTCCTTGTACCTGGATCTGGACCTCTCTCTTTGGTACCTCCCTATGAAGCCGCTCTTCCGAGGAGGAGGAGTCCTGAACAGATTGGAGGAATCTCCTCCTTGTACCTGGATCTGGACCTCTCTCTCTGGTACCTCCCTATGAAGCCGCTCTTCCGAGGAGGAGGAGTCCTGAACAGATTGGAGGAATCTCCTCCTTGTACCTGGATCTCTCTCTGGTACCTCCCTATGAAGCCGTGGTTTTAGCGAGGCGTCCTTCAGATTAAAGTGTTTTCCCTTGTAAGGAGCCGTATGGCACCTTTTCCCTGATTTAGGCTGAGTTCACACCGCAGCACGGAGCGGCTCACAGCCAGGGGTCCGGTGCGCCCCTGTTCACCTTTCCCCTGATTTAGGCTGAGTTCACACCGCAGCACAAAGCGGCTCACAGCCAGGGGTCCGGTGCGTCCCTGTTCACCTTTCCCCTGATTTAGGCTGAGTTCACACCGCAGCGGCTCACAGCCAGGGGTCCGGTGCGTCCCTGTTCACCTTTCCCCTGATTTAGGCTGAGTTCACACCGCAGCGGCTCACAGCCAGGGGTCCGGTGCGTCCCTGTTCACCTTTTCCCCTGATTTAGGCTGAGTTCACACCGCAGCGGCTCACAGCCAGGGGTCCGGTGCGTCCCTGTTCACCTTTTCCCCTGATTTAGGCTGAGTTCACACCGCAGCGGCTCACAGCCAGGGGTCCGGTGCGTCCCTGTTCACCTTTTCCCCTGATTTAGGCTGAGTTCACACTGCAGCGGCTCACAGCCAGGGGTCCGGCTGCTTCCCTGTTCACCTTTCCCTGATTTAGGCTGAGTTCACACCGCAGCGGCTCACAGCCAGGGGTCGGTGCGTCCCTGTTCACCTTTTCCCCTGATTTAGGCTGAGTTCACACCGCAGCGGCTCACAGCCAGGGGTCCGGTGCGTCCCTGTTCACCTTTTCCCCTGATTTAGGCTGAGTTCACACCGCAGCAGCTCACAGCCAGGGTCCGGTGCGTCCCTGTTCACCTTTCCCCTGATTTAGGCTGAGTTCACACCGCTAGCGGCTCACAGCCAGGGGTCCGGTGCGCCCCTGTTCACCTTTTTCAGCCTGAATTTTTGGCTGAATTTGGACCTGAAACAGACCAGAAGACACACAGGACTCCATAGAGAGCCGGTCACAAGCTCCTGACATGCGAGTTGGATGCAGAGAACCCACAATTGCATGAACCCAGCCTTGGTGTTGTGTTTGAGGCCTTCGCCCAAGTTCCTTCTGAAGTTTTTTTTTCTTTGGAAATCTGTTCTGTTCTTTCAGCATCATCTAGTTCAAAGGAACCATGTTGGATCCCAAAGCTATTCATGTGTAAATTGGACACTCCAAAGGGTCCTATGCTGGGCAGGGAAGACCATTCAATCCATATGTTCGTTGGAAGGTCTCTCAGGAGGTAGGGGGGGGGGTTCGGCCTCCTGCGCGGCTCGGGAGGTAGCGGGGGGGGTCTCGGCCTCCTGCTTGGGAGTAGCGGAGGGGGGGGGGGGTGTCTCGGCCTCCTGCCGGCTCGGTTTAAGGTCTCCGGGAATGTTGAGTGTGAAGCAGCAAGCTGGGGTTCTCCAAACACTTTCATCTGCTATTAGGAGTTGGATGTGTCCTCAGGCCGGGACATGGTGCTTCGGTACCGCTTTCCTCTTTTATGGTGTCACTACATTCATGTAGCAGCATTTGTTATGTGGGGGTTTCCCTCCCTGGGATTTTAGTTGGGCGTGATGAAGAGTCAGGAAACCAATTTTTTTTTTTTTTTATTTTATTTTTTTTTTTTTTCCCAATACTTGCCATAATTTTCCTGGCTCCCCCTGACGCCATATCCCTCCTGGGTCCTGGGGAACACTTTTTTTTAATTTATTTTTTTTGAACCATTAAAGGATGTCCTATCGTGTGCTGGCATCAGGAAGAGCTAGTAAAGGAAAAGTGCAGTAGGTAGTTGTAGTAATTTTTATTTTCTATCTGTTGTAGTCGGCGACAAAGGGTGTAGCATGAGGAGGAGTTGTAGTTGGTGACTGGGCGGGTGTAGAGCGAGGAGGAGAGGAGTTGTAGTTGGGGGCGGGTGTGGCGCGAGGAGTTGTAGTCGGGGGCGGGGGAGGAGAGGAGTTGTAGTCAGGGGCGGGTGAATTGCGGGGGAGGAGAGGAGTTGTAGTCGGGGGCGGGGCGGGTGTAGCGCGAGGAGGAGAGGAGTTGTAGGCGGGGCGGGTGTAGCGCGGGGAGGAGAGGAGTTGTAGTCAGGGGCAGGTAGCGCGAGGAGGAGAGTTGTAGTCGGTGACGGGGCGGGTGTAGTGCGAGGAGGAGAGGAGTTGTAGTCGGGGGCGGGTGTAGCACGGGGAGCAGAGGAGTTGTAGTCGGGGGCGGGTGTAGTGCGGGGGAGGAGAGGAGTTGTAGTCGGGGGCGGGTGTAGCGCGGAGAGGAGTTGGGGGCGGGTGTAGTGCGGGGGAGGAGAGGAGTTTTATCTTTCTTGACATTTCACCTTCTTCTCCTTCTGTCCTCAGAGTCCACAACCAGCTCATGTGCCCGGGAGAGCCGATATGAAGGGGTGAGTGACAGCTGGGGGGGGGGGGTACAATATATTTTCCCAGAATCCTCTTCCAGTCATTGGCCGTTGGCTGAACATTTCCTCAAATTGAAATTTTTTCTTCCAGGCAGCAGAAAGCGGCAGAGATGGAGGAGGGGACGGTCCGCATCCAGGAAGGTGAGTGATGCCGGGGGGGGGGGGGGGGCTGGTCCCTGGTGTCCTCTATGGTATAAGGACACTGTTCTAGTACAGGCGGGGTCCTCTATGGTATAAGGACACGGTTCTAGTACAGGCGGGGTCCTCTATGGTATAAGGACACGGTTGTAGTACTGGGGGGCGGGGTCCCCTATGGTAAAGGACACGGTTCTAGTACTGGGGGGCGGGGTCCCCTATGGTATAAGGACACGGTTCTAGTACAGGCGGGGTCCCCTATGGTATACGGTTCTAGTACAGGGGGCGGGGTCCTCTATGGTATAAGGACACGGTTGTAGTACAGGGGGGCGGGGTCCTCTATGGTATAAGGACACGGTTGTAGTACTGGGGGGCGGGGTCCTCTATGGTATAAGGACACGGTTCTAGTACCGGCGGGGTCCTCTATGGTATAAGGACACGGTTCTAGTACTGGGGGGCGGGGGCCTCTATGGTATAAGGACACGGTTGTAGTACTGGGGGGCGGGGGCCTCTATGGTATAAGGACACGGTTGTAGTACTGGGGGGCGGGGGCCTCTATGGTATAAGGACACGGTTGTAGTACTGGGGGGCGGGGTCCTCTATGGTATAAGGACACGGTTGTAGTACTGGGGGGCGGGGTCCTCTATGGTATAAGGACACGGTTGTAGTACTGGGGGGCGGGGTCCTCTATGGTATAAGGACACGGTTGTAGTACTGGGGGGCGGGGTCCCCTATGGTATAAGGACACGGTTGTAGTACTGGGGGGCGGGGTCCTCTATGGTATGAGGACACGGTTCTAGTACAGGCGGAGTCCCCTATGGTATACGGTTCTAGTACAGGGGGCGGGGTCCTCTATGGTATAAGGACACGGTTGTAGTACAGGGGGGCGGGGGCCTCTATGGTATAAGGACACGGTTGTAGTACAGGGGGGCGGGGTCCTCTATGGTATAAGGACACGGTTGTAGTACTGGGGGGCGGGGTCCCCTATGGTATAAGGACACGGTTGTAGTATTGGGGGGCGCGGGGTCCTCTATGGTATAAGGACACGGTTGTAGTACTGGGGGGCGGGGTCCCCTATGGTATAAGGACACGGTTGTAGTATTGGAGGGCGGGGTCTCTTATGGTATAAGGACACGGTTCTAGTACAGGCGGGGTCCCCTATGGTATACGGTTCTAGTACAGGGGGCGGGGTCCTCTATGGTATACGGTTCTAGTACAGGGGGCGGGGTCCTCTATGGTATACGGTTCTAGTACAGGGGCCTCGATGTGGGGCCCCCTATCGTATAAGGATACAGTTATAGGGGCCCCGTGGGGTTCTTTCTGATGTCTGCATTTGTTTCTCACAAGCAGTGGCGACAGGTGAAGACCCCACTAGCGTTGCCATAGCCAGTATCCAATCAGCTGCCACGTTCTCTGATCCCGGTGTGAAGTATGTATTCCGCGCAGACAGCGGAGGCACCCAGGTAGGTGGTTGTGTATTTTGGGTCTGTTGTGGTGGGTGATGGGCGGAGCTCTTATATACTCCGTGTCTCTGGCAGGTGATGTATCGGGTCATCCAGGTAGCGGAGGGTCAGTTGGATGGACAGACGGAAGGAACGGGCGCCATTAGCGGGTTCCCAGCGGCGCAGTCTATGACTCAGGTACACTTTGCTGGGTTCTCTCTATGATCTGCCCAATGTATTCCTGTGTGAGAAGACTCAGATGGAAGCTTCTCTGTTCTGTACTCTCCAGGCTGTAATCCAAGGTGCGTTCACCAGTGATGAGGCAGCCGACACCGACACCTCCACCACAGAGACACACTACACCTACTTCCCCACCACGGCGGTAGCGGACACCAGCACAACGGTGGGCACAGGAGCCACGGCAACCACAGTGGTGACAACGCAGAACAGCGAGGCTCTGCTGGGACAAGCCGCCTCCGCAGGTCCTGACATCACCAGGCCCCGCCCCCAATGTGGTCACCCTGTGTCCATCACTAACCCCTCCCATCTCTTCCACAGGTCAGTTCTTTGTCATGATGTCTCCTCAGGAGGTTCTCCAGGGAGGGGCCCAGCGCTCCATCGCCCCCAGAACCCATCCCTACTCACCGTAAGTCCCCCCCCATATTCCTCTAATGTCGGTCGTTCAGAGGTGTAGCTCTTTGATCTGTCTCTCCTCCCCACCAGGAAGTCCGATGGTCCACGCACCACGCGGGATGAGAAGAGGAGAGCTCAGCACAATGAAGGTACAAGACTGGGGATGGGAAGGGTGCCAATAACACCACCAGTCAGCCTGGCATAGGGCGGCCTCTGTGGAAAGTCTCGGGAGCTCTTATTGCCAATGGGAGAGCGGGTTTGCTTTGATTATATCCACCTGCTGGGATCTCCCTCGCCCCGTTCCCTTCCTCTGGGGGGGGGGTCTCCCTCGCCGGGTTCCCTTCCTCTGGGGGGGGGTCTCCCTCGCCCCGTTCCCTTCCTCTGGGGGGGGTCTCCCTCGCCCCGTTCCCTTCCTCTGGGGGGGGTCTCCCTCGCCCCGTTCCCTTCCTCTGGGGGGGGTCTCCCTCGCCCCGTTCCCTTCCTCTGGGGGGGGTCTCCCTCGCCCCGTTCCCTTCCTCTGGGGGGGGGTCTCCCTCGCCCCGTTCCCTTCCTCTGGGGGGGGGTCTCCCTCGCCCCGTTCCCTTCCTCTGGGGGGGGTGTCTCCCTCGCCCCGTTCCCTTCCTCTGGGGGGGGTGTCTCCCTCGCCCCGTTCCCTTCCTCTGGGGGGGGGGTGTCTCCCTCGCCCCGTTCCCTTCCTCTGGGGGGGGGGTGTCTCCCTCGCCCCGTTCCCTTCCTCTGGGGGGGGGTGTCTCCCTCGCCCCGTTCCCTTCCTCTGGGGGGGGGGGGTCTCCCTCGCCCCGTTCCCTTCCTCTGGGGGGGGGTGTCTCCCTCGCCCCGTTCCCTTCCTCTGGGGGGGGGTGTCTCCCTCGCCCCGTTCCCTTCCTCTGGGGGGGGGTGTCTCCCTCGCCCCGTTCCCTTCCTCTGGGGGGGGGTGTCTCCCTCGCCCCGTTCCCTTCCTCTGGGGGGGGGTGTCTCCCTCGCCCCGTTCCCTTCCTCTGGGGGGGGGTGTCTCCCTCGCCCCGTTCCCTTCCTCTGGGGGGGGTGTCTCCCTCGCCCCGTTCCCTTCCTCTGGGGGGGGTGTCTCCCTCGCCCCGTTCCCTTCCTCTGGGGGGGGGTCTCCCTCGCCCCGTTCCCTTCCTCTGGGGGGGGGTCTCCCTCGCCCCGTTCCCTTCCTCTGGGGGGGGTCTCCCTCGCCCCGTTCCCTTCCTCTGGGGGGGGTCTCCCTCGCCCCGTTCCCTTCCTCTGGGGGGGGTCTCCCTCGCCCCGTTCCCTTCCTCTGGGGGGGGGTCTCCCTCGCCCCGTTCCCTTCCTCTGGGGGGGGGTCTCCCTCGCCCCGTTCCCTTCCTCTGGGGGGGGGTCTCCCTCGCCCCGTTCCCTTCCTCTGGGGGGGGGGTCTCCCTCGCCCCGTTCCCTTCCTCTGGGGGGGGGGTCTCCCTCGCCCCGTTCCCTTCCTCTGGGGGGGGGGTCTCCCTCGCCCCGTTCCCTTCCTCTGGGGGGGGGTCTCCCTCGCCCCGTTCCCTTCCTCTGGGGGGGGGGGGGTCTCCCTCGCCCCGTTCCCTTCCTCTGGGGGGGGGGGGGGTCTCCCTCGCCCCGTTCCTCTGGGGGGGGGGGGTCTCCCTCGCCCCGTTCCTCTGGGGGGGGGGGGGGGTCTCCCTCGCCCCGTTCCTCTGGGGGGGGGGAGAGATCTCCCTCGCCCCGTTCCTCTGGGGGGGGGGAGAGATCTCCCTCGCCCCGTTCCTCTGGGGGGGGGGGAGAGATCTCCCTCGCCCCGTTCCTCTGGGGGGGGGGAGAGATCTCCCTCGCCCCGTTCCTCTGGGGGGGGGGAGAGATCTCCCTCGCCCCGTTCCTCTGGGGGGGGGGGAGAGATCTCCCTCGCCCCGTTCCTCTGGGGGGGGGGAGAGATCTCCCTCGCCCCGTTCCTCTGGGGGGGGGGGGGAGAGATCTCCCTCGCCCCGTTTCCTTCAGCTGTTGGTTCCTTTTTTGTTCTCCTCTGCCCTCTTATCTGTTCACACTCTTGTAACAGATTGATAAGTGAGCCCAGTGTTGATTGCATTTCATTGCTGACTTCTGTCTTATTAGTGGAACGTCGCCGGAGGGACAAGATCAATAACTGGATCGTTCAGCTTTCCAAGATCATCCCCGATTGTTCAATGGAGAGCACCAAGTCTGGGCAGGTATGGAGGAGATACAGGATAGATCACCTCTGATCACCAGGTATGGAGGAGATACAGGATAGGTCACCTCTGATCACCAGGTATGGAGGAGATACAGGATAGATCACCTCTGATCACCAGGTATGGAGGAGATACAGGATAGATCACCTCTGATCACCAGGTATGGAGGAGATACAGGATAGGTCACCTCTGATCACCAGGTATGGAGGAGATACAGGATAGGTCACCTCTGATCACCAGGTATGGAGGAGATACAGGATAGGTCACCTCTGATCACCAGGTATGGAGGAGATACAGGATAGGTCACCTCTGATCACCAGGTATGGAGGAGATACAGGATAGGTCACCTCTGATCACCAGGTATGGAGGAGATACAGGATAGGTCACCTCTGATCACTAAGTCAGGACAGGTATGGAGGAGATACAGGATAGGTCACCAAGTCTGGGCAGGTATGGAGGAGATACAGGATAGGTCACCAAGTCTGGGCAGGTATGGAGGAGATACAGGATAGGTCACCAAGTCTGGGCAGGTATGGAGGAGATACAGGATAGGTCACCTCTGATCACCAGGTATGGAGGAGACACAGGATAGGTCACCTCTGATCACCAGGTATGGAGGAGATACAGGATAGGTCACCTCTGATCACCAGGTATGGAGGAGATACAGGATAGGTCACCTCTGATCACCAGGTATGGAGGAGATACAGGATAGGTCACCTCTGATCACTAAGTCAGGGCAGGTATGGAGGAGATACAGGATAGGTCACCTCTGATCAGGTATGGAGGAGACACAGGATAGGTCACCTCTGATCAGGTATGGAGGAGACACAGGATAGGTCACCTCTGATCAGGTATGGAGGAGACACAGGATAGGTCACCTCTGATCACCAGGTATGGAGGAGACACAGGATAGGTCACCAGGTATGGAGGAGATACAGGATAGGTCACCTGATCACCAGGTATGGAGGAGATACAGGATAGGTCACCTCTGATCACCAGGTATGGAGGAGATACAGGATAGGTCACCTCTGATCACTAAGTCAGGGCAGGTATGGAGGAGATACAGGATAGGTCACCAAGTCTGGGCAGGTATGGAGGAGATACAGGATAGGTCACCAAGTCTGGGCAGGTATGGAGGAGACACAGGATAGGTCACCTCTGATCAGGTATGGAGGAGACACAGGATAGGTCACCTCTGATCAGGTATGGAGGAGATACAGGATAGGTTACCTCTGATCACCAGGTATGGAGGAGATACAGGATAGGTCACCTCTGATCACCAGGTATGGAGGAGATACAGGATAGGTCACCTCTGATCACCAGGTATGGAGGAGATACAGGATAGGTCACCTCTGATCACCAGGTATGGAGGAGATACAGGATAGGTCACCTCTGATCACCAGGTATGGAGGAGATACAGGATAGGTCACCTCTGATCACTAAGTCAGGGCAGGTATGGAGGAGACACAGGATAGGTCACCTCTGATCAGGTATGGAGGAGACACAGGATAGGTCACCTCTGATCAGGTATGGAGGAGACACAGGATAGGTCACCTCTGATCAGGTATAGAGGAGACACAGGATAGGTCACCTCTGATCACCAGGTATGGAGGAGACACAGGATAGGTCACCAGGTATGGAGGAGATACAGGATAGGTCACCTCTGATCACCAGGTATGGAGGAGATACAGGATAGGTCACCTCTGATCACCAGCTATGGAGGAGACACAGGATAGGTCACCTCTGATCACCAGGTATGGAGGAGACACAGGATAGGTCACCAGGTATGGAGGAGACACAGGATAGGTCACCTCTGATCACCAGGTATGGAGGAGACACAGGATAGGTCACCAGGTATGGAGGAGATACAGGATAGGTCACTTCTGATCACCAGGTATGGAGGAGATACAGGATAGGTCACCTCTGATCACCAGGTATGGAGGAGATACAGGATAGATCACCTCTGATCACTAAGTCAGGGCAGGTATGGAGGAGATACAGGATAGGTCACCTCTGATCACCAGGTATGGAGGAGACACAGGATAGGTCACCTCTGATCACCAGGTATGGAGGAGACACAGGATAGGTCACCAGGTATGGAGGAGACACAGGATAGGTCACCTCTGATCACCAGGTATGGAGGAGACACAGGATAGGTCACCTCTGATCACCAGGTATGGAGGAGACACAGGATAGGTCACCAGGTATGGAGGAGACACAGGATAGGTCACCTCTGATCACCAGGTATGGAGGAGACACAGGATAGGTCACCAGGTATGGAGGAGATACAGGATAGGTCACTTCTGATCACCAGGTATGGAGGAGATACAGGATAGGTCACCTCTGATCACCAGGTATGGAGGAGATACAGGATAGGTCACCTCTGATCACCAGGTATGGAGGAGATACAGGATAGATCACCTCTGATCACTAAGTCAGGGCAGGTATGGAGGAGACACAGGATAGGTCACCTCTGATCAGGTATGGAGGAGACACAGGATAGGTCACCTCTGATCACCAGGTATGGAGGAGATACAGGATAGGTCACCTCTGATCACCAGGTATGGAGGAGACACAGGATAGGTCACCTCTGATCACCAGGTATGGAGGAGACACAGGATAGGTCACCAGGTATGGAGGAGATACAGGATAGGTCACCTCTGATCACCAGGTATGGAGGAGATACAGGATAGGTCACCTCTGATCACCAGGTATGGAGGAGATACAGGATAGGTCACCTCTGATCACCAGGTATGGAGGAGATACAGGATAGGTCACCTCTGATCACCAGGTATGGAGGAGATACAGGATAGGTCACCTCTGATCACCAGGTATGGAGGAGATACAGGATAGGTCACCTCTGATCACCAGGTATGGAGGAGATACAGGATAGGTCACCTCTGATCACCAGGTATGGAGGAGATACAGGATAGGTCACCTCTGATCACCAGGTATGGAGGAGATACAGGATAGGTCACCTCTGATCACCAGGTATGGAGGAGATACAGGATAGGTCACCTCTGATCACCAGGTATGGAGGAGATACAGGATAGGTCACCTCTGATCACCAGGTATGGAGGAGATACAGGATAGGTCACCTCTGATCACCAGGTATGGAGGAGATACAGGATAGGTCACCTCTGATCACTAAGTCAGGGCAGGTATGGAGGAGATACAGGATAGGTCACCAAGTCTGGGCAGGTATGGAGGAGATACAGGATAGGTCACCAAGTCTGGGCAGGTATGGAGGAGACACAGGATAGGTCACCTCTGATCAGGTATGGAGGAGACACAGGATAGGTCACCTCTGATCAGGTATGGAGGAGATACAGGATAGGTCACCTCTGATCACCAGGTATGGAGGAGATACAGGATAGGTCACCTCTGATCACCAGGTATGGAGGAGATACAGGATAGGTCACCTCTGATCACCAGGTATGGAGGAGATACAGGATAGGTCACCTCTGATCACTAAGTCAGGGCAGGTATGGAGGAGATACAGGATAGGTCACCTCTGATCACCAGGTATGGAGGAGATACAGGATAGGTCACCTCTGATCACCAGGTATGGAGGAGATACAGGATAGGTCACCTCTGATCACTAAGTCAGGGCAGGTATGGAGGAGATACAGGATAGGTCACCTCTGATCACTAAGTCAGGGCAGGTATGGAGGAGATACAGGATAGGTCACCTCTGATCAGGTATGGAGGAGACACAGGATAGGTCACCTCTGATCAGGTATGGAGGAGACACAGGATAGGTCACCTCTGATCACCAGGTATGGAGGAGACACAGGATAGGTCACCTCTGATCACCAGGTATGGAGGAGACACAGGATAGGTCACCAGGTATGGAGGAGATACAGGATAGGTCACCTCTGATCACCAGGTATGGAGGAGATACAGGATAGGTCACCTCTGATCACCAGCTATGGAGGAGACACAGGATAGGTCACCTCTGATCACCAGGTATGGAGGAGACACAGGATAGGTCACCAGGTATGGAGGAGACACAGGATAGGTCACCTCTGATCACCAGGTATGGAGGAGACACAGGATAGGTCACCAGGTATGGAGGAGATACAGGATAGGTCACTTCTGATCACCAGGTATGGAGGAGACACAGGATAGGTCACCAGGTATGGAGGAGATACAGGATAGGTCACCTCTGATCACCAGGTATGGAGGAGATACAGGATAGGTCACCTCTGATCACCAGGTATGGAGGAGATACAGGATAGATCACCTCTGATCACTAAGTCAGGGCAGGTATGGAGGAGATACAGGATAGGTCACCTCTGATCACCAGGTATGGAGGAGACACAGGATAGGTCACCTCTGATCACCAGGTATGGAGGAGACACAGGATAGGTCACCAGGTATGGAGGAGATACAGGATAGGTCACCTCTGATCACCAGGTATGGAGGAGATACAGGATAGGTCACCTCTGATCACCAGGTATGGAGGAGACACAGGATAGGTCACCTCTGATCACCAGGTATGGAGGAGACACAGGATAGGTCACCAGGTATGGAGGAGACACAGGATAGGTCACCTCTGATCACCAGGTATGGAGGAGACACAGGATAGGTCACCAGGTATGGAGGAGATACAGGATAGGTCACCTCTGATCACCAGGTATGGAGGAGATACAGGATAGGTCACCTCTGATCACCAGGTATGGAGGAGATACAGGATAGGTCACCTCTGATCACCAGGTATGGAGGAGATACAGGATAGGTCACTTCTGATCACCAGGTATGGAGGAGATACAGGATAGGTCACCTCTGATCACCAGGTATGGAGGAGATACAGAATAGGTCACCTCTGATCACCAGGTATGGAGGAGATACAGGATAGATCACCTCTGATCAGGTATGGAGGAGACACAGGATAGGTCACCTCTGATCACCAGGTATGGAGGAGACACAGGATAGGTCACCAGGTATGGAGGAGATACAGGATAGGTCACCAGGTATGGAGGAGATACAGGATAGGTCACTTCTGATCAGGTATGGAGGAGACACAGGATAGGTCACCTCTGATCAGGTATGGAGGAGACACAGGATAGGTCACCTCTGATCAGGTATGGAGGAGACACAGGATAGGTCACCTCTGATCACCAGGTATGGAGGAGACACAGGATAGGTCACCAGGTATGGAGGAGATACAGGATAGGTCACCAGGTATGGAGGAGATACAGGATAGGTCACCTCTGATCACCAGGTATGGAGGAGATACAGGATAGGTCACCTCTGATCACCAGGTATGGAGGAGATACAGGATAGGTCACCTCTGATCACCAGGTATGGAGGAGACACAGGATAGGTCACCTCTGATCACCAGGTATGGAGGAGACACAGGATAGGTCACCAGGTATGGAGGAGATACAGGATAGTTCACCTCTGATCACCAGGTATGGAGGAGACACAGGATAGGTCACCAGGTATGGAGGAGACACAGGATAGGTCACCTCTGATCACCAGGTATGGAGGAGACACAGGATAGGTCACCAGGTATGGAGGAGATACAGGATAGGTCACTTCTGATCACCAGGTATGGAGGAGATACAGGATAGGTCACCTCTGATCACCAGGTATGGAGGAGATACAGGATAGATCACCTCTGATCACTAAGTCAGGGCAGGTATGGAGGAGATACAGGATAGGTCACCTCTGATCAGGTATGGAGGAGACACAGGATAGGTCACCAGGTATGGAGGAGATACAGGATAGGTCACCTCTGATCACCAGGTATGGAGGAGATACAGGATAGGTCACCTCTGATCACCAGGTATGGAGGAGACACAGGATAGGTCACCTCTGATCACCAGGTATGGAGGAGACACAGGATAGGTCACCAGGTATGGAGGAGATACAGGATAGGTCTCCTCTGATCACCAGGTATGGAGGAGATACAGGATAGATCACCTCTGATCACCAGGTATGGAGGAGATACAGGATAGATCACCTCTGATCACCAGGTATGGAGGAGATACAGGATAGATCACCTCTGATCACCAGGTATGGAGGAGATACAGGATAGGTCACCTCTGATCACCAGGTATGGAGGAGATACAGGATAGGTCACCTCTGATCACCAGGTATGGAGGAGATACAGGATAGGTCACCTCTGATCACCAGGTATGGAGGAGATACAGGATAGGTCACCTCTGATCACCAGGTATGGAGGAGATACAGGATAGGTCACCTCTGATCACTAAGTCAGGGCAGGTATGGAGGAGATACAGGATAGGTCACCAAGTCTGGGCAGGTATGGAGGAGATACAGGATAGGTCACCTCTGATCACCAGGTATGGAGGAGATACAGGATAGGTCACCTCTGATCACCAGGTATGGAGGAGACACAGGATAGGTCACCTCTGATCACCAGGTATGGAGGAGACACAGGATAGGTCACCAGGTATGGAGGAGATACAGGATAGGTCACCTCTGATCACCAGGTATGGAGGAGACACAGGATAGGTCACCAGGTATGGAGGAGACACAGGATAGGTCACCTCTGATCACCAGGTATGGAGGAGACACAGGATAGGTCACCAGGTATGGAGGAGATACAGGATAGGTCACTTCTGATCACCAGGTATGGAGGAGATACAGGATAGGTCACCTCTGATCACCAGGTATGGAGGAGATACAGGATAGATCACCTCTGATCACTAAGTCAGGGCAGGTATGGAGGAGATACAGGATAGGTCACCTCTGATCAGGTATGGAGGAGACACAGGATAGGTCACCAGGTATGGAGGAGATACAGGATAGGTCACCTCTGATCACCAGGTATGGAGGAGATACAGGATAGGTCACCTCTGATCACCAGGTATGGAGGAGACACAGGATAGGTCACCTCTGATCACCAGGTATGGAGGAGACACAGGATAGGTCACCAGGTATGGAGGAGATACAGGATAGGTCTCCTCTGATCACCAGGTATGGAGGAGATACAGGATAGATCACCTCTGATCACCAGGTATGGAGGAGATACAGGATAGATCACCTCTGATCACCAGGTATGGAGGAGATACAGGATAGGTCACCTCTGATCACCAGGTATGGAGGAGATACAGGATAGGTCACCTCTGATCACCAGGTATGGAGGAGATACAGGATAGGTCACCTCTGATCACCAGGTATGGAGGAGATACAGGATAGGTCACCTCTGATCACCAGGTATGGAGGAGATACAGGATAGGTCACCTCTGATCACCAGGTATGGAGGAGATACAGGATAGGTCACCTCTGATCACCAGGTATGGAGGAGATACAGGATAGGTCACCTCTGATCACCAGGTATGGAGGAGATACAGGATAGGTCACCTCTGATCACTAAGTCAGCGCAGGTATGGAGGAGATACAGGATAGGTCACCAAGTCTGGGCAGGTATGGAGGAGATACAGGATAGGTCACCAAGTCTGGGCAGGTATGGAGGAGATACAGGATAGGTCACCTCTGATCAGGTATGGAGGAGATACAGGATAGGTCACCTCTGATCACCAGGTATGGAGGAGATACAGGATAGGTCACCTCTGATCACTAAGTCAGGGCAGGTATGGAGGAGATACAGGATAGGTCACCTCTGATCAGGTATGGAGGAGATACAGGATAGGTCACCTCTGATCAGGTATGGAGGAGACACAGGATAGGTCACCTCTGATCACCAGGTATGGAGGAGACACAGGATAGGTCACCTCTGATCACCAGGTATGGAGGAGACACAGGATAGGTCACCAGGTATGGAGGAGATACAGGATAGGTCACCTCTGATCACCAGGTATGGAGGAGATACAGGATAGGTCACCTCTGATCACCAGGTATGGAGGAGACACAGGATAGGTCACCTCTGATCACCAGGTATGGAGGAGACACAGGATAGGTCACCAGGTATGGAGGAGACACAGGATAGGTCACCTCTGATCACCAGGTATGGAGGAGACACAGGATAGGTCACCAGGTATCGAGGAGATACAGGATAGGTCACTTCTGATCACCAGGTATGGAGGAGATACAGGATAGGTCACCTCTGATCACCAGGTATGGAGGAGATACAGGATAGATCACCTCTGATCACTAAGTCAGGGCAGGTATGGAGGAGATACAGGATAGGTCACCTCTGATCAGGTATGGAGGAGACACAGGATAGGTCACCTCTGATCAGGTATGGAGGAGACACAGGATAGGTCACCTCTGATCACCAGGTATGGAGGAGACACAGGATTGGTCACCAGGTATGGAGGAGATACAGGATAGGTCACCTCTGATCACCAGGTATGGAGGAGATACAGGATAGGTCACCTCTGATCACCAGGTATGGAGGAGATACAGGATAGGTCACCTCTGATCACTAAGTCAGCGCAGGTATGGAGGAGATACAGGATAGGTCACCTCTGATCACCAGGTATGGAGGAGATACAGGATAGATCACCTCTGATCACCAGGTATGGAGGAGATACAGGATAGGTCACCTCTGATCACCAGGTATGGAGGAGATACAGGATAGGTCACCTCTGATCACCAGGTATGGAGGAGATACAGGATAGGTCACCTCTGATCACTAAGTCAGCGCAGGTATGGAGGAGATACAGGATAGGTCACCAAGTCTGGGCAGGTATGGAGGAGATACAGGATAGGTCACCAAGTCTGGGCAGGTATGGAGGAGATACAGGATAGGTCACCTCTGATCAGGTATGGAGGAGATACAGGATAGGTCACCTCTGATCAGGTATGGAGGAGACACAGGATAGGTCACCTCTGATCAGGTATGGAGGAGATACAGGATAGGTCACCTCTGATCACCAGGTATGGAGGAGATACAGGATAGATCACCTCTGATCACTAAGTCAGGGCAGGTATGGAGGAGATACAGGATAGGTCACCTCTGATCAGGTATGGAGGAGACACAGGATAGGTCACCAGGTATGGAGGAGATACAGGATAGGTCACCTCTGATCACCAGGTATGGAGGAGATACAGGATAGGTCACCTCTGATCACCAGGTATGGAGGAGACACAGGATAGGTCACCTCTGATCACCAGGTATGGAGGAGACACAGGATAGGTCACCAGGTATGGAGGAGATACAGGATAGGTCTCCTCTGATCACCAGGTATGGAGGAGATACAGGATAGATCACCTCTGATCACCAGGTATGGAGGAGATACAGGATAGATCACCTCTGATCACCAGGTATGGAGGAGATACAGGATAGGTCACCTCTGATCACCAGGTATGGAGGAGATACAGGATAGGTCACCTCTGATCACCAGGTATGGAGGAGATACAGGATAGGTCACCTCTGATCACCAGGTATGGAGGAGATACAGGATAGGTCACCTCTGATCACCAGGTATGGAGGAGATACAGGATAGGTCACCTCTGATCACCAGGTATGGAGGAGATACAGGATAGGTCACCTCTGATCACCAGGTATGGAGGAGATACAGGATAGGTCACCTCTGATCACCAGGTATGGAGGAGATACAGGATAGGTCACCTCTGATCACTAAGTCAGCGCAGGTATGGAGGAGATACAGGATAGGTCACCAAGTCTGGGCAGGTATGGAGGAGATACAGGATAGGTCACCAAGTCTGGGCAGGTATGGAGGAGATACAGGATAGGTCACCTCTGATCAGGTATGGAGGAGATACAGGATAGGTCACCTCTGATCACCAGGTATGGAGGAGATACAGGATAGGTCACCTCTGATCACTAAGTCAGGGCAGGTATGGAGGAGATACAGGATAGGTCACCTCTGATCAGGTATGGAGGAGATACAGGATAGGTCACCTCTGATCACCAGGTATGGAGGAGATACAGGATAGGTCACCTCTGATCAGGTATGGAGGAGACACAGGATAGGTCACCTCTGATCACCAGGTATGGAGGAGACACAGGATAGGTCACCTCTGATCACCAGGTATGGAGGAGACACAGGATAGGTCACCAGGTATGGAGGAGATACAGGATAGGTCACCTCTGATCACCAGGTATGGAGGAGATACAGGATAGGTCACCTCTGATCACCAGGTATGGAGGAGACACAGGATAGGTCACCTCTGATCACCAGGTATGGAGGAGACACAGGATAGGTCACCAGGTATGGAGGAGACACAGGATAGGTCACCTCTGATCACCAGGTATGGAGGAGACACAGGATAGGTCACCAGGTATCGAGGAGATACAGGATAGGTCACTTCTGATCACCAGGTATGGAGGAGATACAGGATAGGTCACCTCTGATCACCAGGTATGGAGGAGATACAGGATAGATCACCTCTGATCACTAAGTCAGGGCAGGTATGGAGGAGATACAGGATAGGTCACCTCTGATCAGGTATGGAGGAGACACAGGATAGGTCACCTCTGATCAGGTATGGAGGAGACACAGGATAGGTCACCTCTGATCACCAGGTATGGAGGAGACACAGGATTGGTCACCAGGTATGGAGGAGATACAGGATAGGTCACCTCTGATCACCAGGTATGGAGGAGATACAGGATAGGTCACCTCTGATCACCAGGTATGGAGGAGATACAGGATAGGTCACCTCTGATCACTAAGTCAGCGCAGGTATGGAGGAGATACAGGATAGGTCACCTCTGATCACCAGGTATGGAGGAGATACAGGATAGATCACCTCTGATCACCAGGTATGGAGGAGATACAGGATAGGTCACCTCTGATCACCAGGTATGGAGGAGATACAGGATAGGTCACCTCTGATCACCAGGTATGGAGGAGATACAGGATAGGTCACCTCTGATCACTAAGTCAGCGCAGGTATGGAGGAGATACAGGATAGGTCACCAAGTCTGGGCAGGTATGGAGGAGATACAGGATAGGTCACCAAGTCTGGGCAGGTATGGAGGAGATACAGGATAGGTCACCTCTGATCAGGTATGGAGGAGATACAGGATAGGTCACCTCTGATCAGGTATGGAGGAGACACAGGATAGGTCACCTCTGATCAGGTATGGAGGAGATACAGGATAGGTCACCTCTGATCACCAGGTATGGAGGAGATACAGGATAGGTCACCTCTGATCACCAGGTATGGAGGAGATACAGGATAGGTCACCTCTGATCACCAGGTATGGAGGAGATACAGGATAGATCACCTCTGATCACTAAGTCAGGGCAGGTATGGAGGAGACACAGGATAGGTCACCTCTGATCAGGTATGGAGGAGACACAGGATAGGTCACCTCTGATCAGGTATGGAGGAGACACAGGATAGGTCACCTCTGATCAGGTATGGAGGAGACACAGGATAGGTCACCTCTGATCAGGTATGGAGGAGACACAGGATAGGTCACCTCTGATCACCAGGTATGGAGGAGACACAGGATAGGTCACCAGGTATGGAGGAGATACAGGATAGGTCACCTCTGATCACCAGGTATGGAGGAGATACAGGATAGGTCACCTCTGATCACCAGGTATGGAGGAGATACAGGATAGGTCACCTCTGATCACCAGGTATGGAGGAGATACAGGATAGGTCACCTCTGATCACCAGGTATGGAGGAGATACAGGATAGGTCACCTCTGATCACCAGGTATGGAGGAGATACAGGATAGGTCACCTCTGATCACCAGGTATGGAGGAGATACAGAATAGGTCACCTCTGATCACCAGGTATGGAGGAGATACAGGATAGATCACCTCTGATCACTAAGTCAGGGCAGGTATGGAGGAGATACAGGATAGGTCACCAAGTCTGGGCAGGTATGGAGGAGATACAGGATAGGTCACCAAGTCTGGGCAGGTATGGAGGAGATACAGGATAGGTCACCAAGTCTGGGCAGGTATGGAGGAGATACAGGATAGGTCACCTCTGATCACCAGGTATGGAGGAGACACAGGATAGGTCACCTCTGATCACCAGGTATGGAGGAGACACAGGATAGGTCACCTCTGATCACCAGGTATGGAGGAGACACAGGATAGGTCACCTCTGATCACCAGGTATGGAGGAGATACAGGATAGGTCACCTCTGATCACTAAGTCAGGGCAGGTATGGAGGAGACACAGGATAGGTCACCTCTGATCAGGTATGGAGGAGACACAGGATAGGTCACCTCTGATCAGGTATGGAGGAGACACAGGATAGGTCACCTCTGATCAGGTATGGAGGAGACACAGGATAGGTCACCTCTGATCACCAGGTATGGAGGAGACACAGGATAGGTCACCAGGTATGGAGGAGATACAGGATAGGTCACCTCTGATCACCAGGTATGGAGGAGATACAGGATAGGTCACCTCTGATCACCAGGTATGGAGGAGATACAGGATAGGTCACCTCTGATCACTAAGTCAGGGCAGGTATGGAGGAGATACAGGATAGGTCACCAAGTCTGGGCAGGTATGGAGGAGATACAGGATAGGTCACCAAGTCTGGGCAGGTATGGAGGAGACACAGGATAGGTCACCTCTGATCAGGTATGGAGGAGACACAGGATAGGTCACCTCTGATCAGGTATGGAGGAGATACAGGATAGGTCACCTCTGATCACCAGGTATGGAGGAGATACAGGATAGGTCACCTCTGATCACCAGGTATGGAGGAGATACAGGATAGGTCACCTCTGATCACCAGGTATGGAGGAGATACAGGATAGGTCACCTCTGATCACCAGGTATGGAGGAGATACAGGATAGGTCACCTCTGATCACTAAGTCAGGGCAGGTATGGAGGAGATACAGGATAGGTCACCTCTGATCACCAGGTATGGAGGAGATACAGGATAGGTCACCTCTGATCACCAGGTATGGAGGAGATACAGGATAGGTCACCTCTGATCACTAAGTCAGGGCAGGTATGGAGGAGACACAGGATAGGTCACCTCTGATCAGGTATGGAGGAGACACAGGATAGGTCACCTCTGATCAGGTATGGAGGAGACACAGGATAGGTCACCTCTGATCACCAGGTATGGAGGAGACACAGGATAGGTCACCTCTGATCACCAGGTATGGAGGAGACACAGGATAGGTCACCAGGTATGGAGGAGATACAGGATAGGTCACCTCTGATCACCAGGTATGGAGGAGATACAGGATAGGTCACCTCTGATCACCAGCTATGGAGGAGACACAGGATAGGTCACCTCTGATCACCAGGTATGGAGGAGACACAGGATAGGTCACCAGGTATGGAGGAGACACAGGATAGGTCACCTCTGATCACCAGGTATGGAGGAGACACAGGATAGGTCACCAGGTATGGAGGAGATACAGGATAGGTCACTTCTGATCACCAGGTATGGAGGAGATACAGGATAGGTCACCTCTGATCACCAGGTATGGAGGAGATACAGGATAGATCACCTCTGATCACTAAGTCAGGGCAGGTATGGAGGAGATACAGGATAGGTCACCTCTGATCACCAGGTATGGAGGAGACACAGGATAGGTCACCTCTGATCACCAGGTATGGAGGAGACACAGGATAGGTCACCAGGTATGGAGGAGATACAGGATAGGTCACCAGGTATGGAGGAGATACAGGATAGGTCACCTCTGATCACCAGGTATGGAGGAGATACAGGATAGGTCACCTCTGATCACCAGGTATGGAGGAGACACAGGATAGGTCACCTCTGATCACCAGGTATGGAGGAGACACAGGATAGGTCACCTCTGATCACCAGGTATGGAGGAGACACAGGATAGGTCACCAGGTATGGAGGAGATACAGGATAGGTCACCTCTGATCACCAGGTATGGAGGAGATACAGGATAGGTCACCTCTGATCACCAGGTATGGAGGAGATACAGGATAGGTCACCTCTGATCACCAGGTATGGAGGAGATACAGGATAGGTCACTTCTGATCACCAGGTATGGAGGAGATACAGGATAGGTCACCTCTGATCACCAGGTATGGAGGAGATACAGAATAGGTCACCTCTGATCACCAGGTATGGAGGAGATACAGGATAGATCACCTCTGATCACTAAGTCAGGGCAGGTATGGAGGAGATACAGGATAGGTCACCTCTGATCAGGTATGGAGGAGACACAGGATAGGTCACCTCTGATCAGGTATGGAGGAGACACAGGATAGGTCACCTCTGATCAGGTATGGAGGAGACACAGGATAGGTCACCTCTGATCAGGTATGGAGGAGACACAGGATAGGTCACCTCTGATCACCAGGTATGGAGGAGACACAGGATAGGTCACCAGGTATGGAGGAGATACAGGATAGGTCACCTCTGATCACCAGGTATGGAGGAGATACAGGATAGGTCACCTCTGATCACCAGGTATGGAGGAGACACAGGATAGGTCACCTCTGATCACCAGGTATGGAGGAGACACAGGATAGGTCACCTCTGATCACCAGGTATGGAGGAGACACAGGATAGGTCACCTCTGATCACCAGGTATGGAGGAGACACAGGATAGGTCACCTCTGATCACCAGGTATGGAGGAGACACAGGATAGGTCACCAGGTATGGAGGAGATACAGGATAGGTCACCTCTGATCACCAGGTATGGAGGAGACACAGGATAGGTCACCAGGTATGGAGGAGACACAGGATAGGTCACCTCTGATCACCAGGTATGGAGGAGACACAGGATAGGTCACCAGGTATGGAGGAGATACAGGATAGGTCACTTCTGATCACCAGGTATGGAGGAGATACAGGATAGGTCACCTCTGATCACCAGGTATGGAGGAGATACAGGATAGATCACCTCTGATCACTAAGTCAGGGCAGGTATGGAGGAGATACAGGATAGGTCACCTCTGATCAGGTATGGAGGAGACACAGGATAGGTCACCAGGTATGGAGGAGATACAGGATAGGTCTCCTCTGATCACCAGGTATGGAGGAGATACAGGATAGATCACCTCTGATCACCAGGTATGGAGGAGATACAGGATAGATCACCTCTGATCACCAGGTATGGAGGAGATACAGGATAGGTCACCTCTGATCACCAGGTATGGAGGAGATACAGGATAGGTCACCTCTGATCACCAGGTATGGAGGAGATACAGGATAGGTCACCTCTGATCACCAGGTATGGAGGAGATACAGGATAGGTCACCTCTGATCACCAGGTATGGAGGAGATACAGGATAGGTCACCTCTGATCACCAGGTATGGAGGAGATACAGGATAGGTCACCTCTGATCACCAGGTATGGAGGAGATACAGGATAGGTCACCTCTGATCACCAGGTATGGAGGAGATACAGGATAGGTCACCTCTGATCACTAAGTCAGCGCAGGTATGGAGGAGATACAGGATAGGTCACCAAGTCTGGGCAGGTATGGAGGAGATACAGGATAGGTCACCAAGTCTGGGCAGGTATGGAGGAGATACAGGATAGGTCACCTCTGATCAGGTATGGAGGAGATACAGGATAGGTCACCTCTGATCACCAGGTATGGAGGAGATACAGGATAGGTCACCTCTGATCACTAAGTCAGGGCAGGTATGGAGGAGATACAGGATAGGTCACCTCTGATCACTAAGTCAGGGCAGGTATGGAGGAGATACAGGATAGGTCACCTCTGATCAGGTATGGAGGAGATACAGGATAGGTCACCTCTGATCAGGTATGGAGGAGACACAGGATAGGTCACCTCTGATCACCAGGTATGGAGGAGACACAGGATAGGTCACCTCTGATCACCAGGTATGGAGGAGACACAGGATAGGTCACCAGGTATGGAGGAGATACAGGATAGGTCACCTCTGATCACCAGGTATGGAGGAGATACAGGATAGGTCACCTCTGATCACCAGGTATGGAGGAGACACAGGATAGGTCACCTCTGATCACCAGGTATGGAGGAGACACAGGATAGGTCACCAGGTATGGAGGAGACACAGGATAGGTCACCTCTGATCACCAGGTATGGAGGAGACACAGGATAGGTCACCAGGTATCGAGGAGATACAGGATAGGTCACTTCTGATCACCAGGTATGGAGGAGATACAGGATAGGTCACCTCTGATCACCAGGTATGGAGGAGATACAGGATAGATCACCTCTGATCACTAAGTCAGGGCAGGTATGGAGGAGACACAGGATAGGTCACCTCTGATCAGGTATGGAGGAGACACAGGATAGGTCACCTCTGATCAGGTATGGAGGAGATACAGGATAGGTCACCTCTGATCACTAAGTCAGCGCAGGTATGGAGGAGATACAGGATAGGTCACCAAGTCTGGGCAGGTATGGAGGAGATACAGGATAGGTCACCTCTGATCAGGTATGGAGGAGACACAGGATAGGTCACCTCTGATCAGGTATGGAGGAGATACAGGATAGGTCACCTCTGATCACCAGGTATGGAGGAGATACAGGATAGGTCACCTCTGATCACCAGGTATGGAGGAGATACAGGATAGGTCACCTCTGATCACCAGGTATGGAGGAGATACAGGATAGATCACCTCTGATCACCAGGTATGGAGGAGACACAGGATAGATCACCTCTGATCACTAAGTCAGGGCAGGTATGGAGGAGACACAGGATAGGTCACCTCTGATCAGGTATGGAGGAGACACAGGATAGGTCACCTCTGATCAGGTATGGAGGAGACACAGGATAGGTCACCTCTGATCAGGTATGGAGGAGACACAGGATAGGTCACCTCTGATCAGGTATGGAGGAGACACAGGATAGGTCACCTCTGATCAGGTATGGAGGAGACACAGGATAGGTCACCTCTGATCACCAGGTATGGAGGAGACACAGGATAGGTCACCAGGTATGGAGGAGATACAGGATAGGTCACCTCTGATCACCAGGTATGGAGGAGATACAGGATAGGTCACCTCTGATCACCAGGTATGGAGGAGATACAGGATAGGTCACCTCTGATCACCAGGTATGGAGGAGATACAGGATAGGTCACCTCTGATCACCAGGTATGGAGGAGATACAGGATAGGTCACCTCTGATCACCAGGTATGGAGGAGACACAGGATAGGTCACCAGGTATGGAGGAGATACAGGATAGGTCACCTCTGATCACCAAGTCTGGGCAGGTATATGGGAGATACGGTAGTGGTGGTCGCTCTATTCTCCTGAGATGGGTGTCTGCAAAGATTATTTAATATTAGAGCACACTTCTATGTAGATGAAAAGGGTTTCTGATGATGAAAAATGTCAAGGGTGTGCCACATCCCAAATGTATCAATAAAGAGAGAGACCCCTGGAGTGGGGCTTTGAGGGCACTACCACACAAACAATGAAAAATAGTATTTAACATTTATTAGAAAACATACATAGAATATTGCACGTAACCGTGGATACAATGTTTACAAAAATGCATTGAAGGATACATCTCCCTGAGTCAGACGCGTTTCGGAAATGCTGTCTCCATCAGGGGGTTTGTCAGAAAATATAGTATCTATAAAATTCAAATGCAAAGTGATCAATCATTTATAAAAAGGCTGGGGGTGTTGGAACAAGGGGTCCCAACGGAAAATTTGTAGGTGAATCAACCACAGAGAACCATCAGCTCTATGCAAAAAAATTTCAAAAAGCAACTCTTCCAAAGTGGTGTCACCATCCACGATGGGAGAGAGGTTCCTCCGTGGTGGAGGTATATGTATAGTGTTAAATATTCACTTTTACTTTAGGAAGTCCTTTTGCCTATAGTTTAGCCTGTACATGGTAATGTTCTCTTGTCACCACAAGATGGTGCTATATAATCTTCAAGCGGTGAAGGTAATTATTGGCTGTGCCGCCTTGGCAGAGATCCACCCAGAAAAAATGTTGCACTAAAAATCATTTAAAAAAATAGAAAAAAATTAATCGAAAAAAACAACATTTTATACTCACCCGAAATACCCGTTGCTTTGCGGTAGTCCCTAATCTGCCTCTTCCTTTGCCTCGGTGAGTCGCCTTCCTCTTCTTGTGAATGGGGCGCGCTGCCTTCTGGGAACTGTGTGTAATCCCAGAGAGCAGCCGCCCATTCACAAGTCGACGTGAGACTCGCACATGCGTAGTAGGAAACGGGCAGTGAAGCCTTAGTCAGGATGGAGGCGCCGGGACCTGCCAGGACCGAGCGATCGCCGTCGGGGGCCCGAAATCATGGGCGCCTAAGACAGGTAAGTGTCCTTATTAAAAGTCATCAGCTACAGTGTTAGTAGCTGCTGACTTTAAAAAAATAAAAATAATTCACGGGTGGAATCCTCTTTAAATGGAGTAATTCCTTCTGCTGTACATCCAGAAGAAGAGACAAGCCTGTCAAAAAAAAAACTCTGGAGGAACCTCTCTCCCTTCGTGGATGGTGACACCACTTTGGAAGAGTTGCCTTTTGACATTTTGTTGCATAGAGCTAATGGTTCTCTGTGGTTGATTCACCTACAAATTTTCCGTTGGGACCCCTTTTTTCCAACACCCCCAGCCTTTTTCTACCAGTCCTATTGTTTATTGGAGGATCCCGTAATACCAGGATGAATCAACCCCTCGGCCCATGTGCTGTTCACCCCAGTTGGATTCAGGCATTTTACATTGTTTCAACAATCATTTACCCTTACAAGTGATATTAAATAATCCTACATGGAGTATTGATAACTTGCATCATAGTCATTTGCAAGTACAGTGTGACGGGAGGGCCCGTGGAACCCAAAATCCCTTGGAAAGTGTGGGATACTCTTGTTTCAGCTCCCCAAGCATCGCTTATGTCTAAGTCACCCTGTGTCCATTAGGAGCACAGGGTGACTGAGAAAATATGTCTTTGGTTTACTTAAAATGGGACAGTAATATTTATCCACAATATCTCCCAGGATAGATGTAAAGACTATTCTTGATTTGTTTGATTCTGAACTCTTTCAATGTTAATTGAAAGAGGCTGATGTGTTCAACTCCAGCCACCTGTCTGTAATGTAAATGAGTCTAGGATAACTTCTAAGGCTGGGTTCACACTGATACTACAGTCATACGACTTTCATCCTACTTTGCTCTGCGACATCAGTCCTACATTGATCCTACATTAGTCCTACATCCATCCGACTTTCATGAACAGGATACTACTTTGATCCGACTTTGTGATAGTCTGACTTGTCCTTTAACCAATCAAAACAATCCCAGGGTGAGAAATTCTTTTTACTGCTGCTATCACCATGTCGGATGTCAAATGTCGGATGGTTAGGACAAGGATCCTGCTTTGATCCGACTTCAATGATATTCAATGGGCTGAAGTCGGATCAAAGTCGGACCAAAGTAGTACAGGTAGCATTTTCAAAGTCGGACCGACTTGTGTCGGCCCAGTTAAGACGGCTCCCATAGGGAAACATTGATTTTCACACGTCATGCGACATGAGCTCCCAATGCGGAGCGTTTGTTGGACCAGTGTGAACCTGACCCAAGGGTCTTTCATTGTGGCTTGTGCTAATTTATCCTGTAATTTTGTGAAGGAGTTATGTGTTGATTGGTCATAATGTTGATTGTGTCTTCTGAGCTACAAGACGGCAAGTCTAGCCTAAAGGTCATGTCTCGTCTCTGAGTCATCTTGGCTGCTTAAAGGGATTAGTTAATTAGCTCATGTTAATTAGGTCTGGTCACAGGTGTATTTTCAGAGTAATATGAGCAGGATATGTATGCACCTCCTCTTTTACTGTATATAAGACTGTATTCTTTTTCTAATAAACCAGTCCATGTTCAGCAGACAAACAAGTATCGTCTCGTGTGCTTGTGAGCAGCTGGAATATCTGATACCACTTCCTCCCAGTCTGGATATAGATATGTGTGGGACGTTTCGTTACATACAGGTATTCACATCTATTTAAAACAAGAGAATGGCCGTGTCACATGAAGTCCCCTGCGCATCTCATCCACAGTGTTGTTGCTCCAATCCAGAATGGGATTGGAAAAAGGGAGCACCGAATGGTATATAATTTGGTGCTGGATTGGAGCAACAACAATGTGGATGATGTGCAGGGGACTCCTCGTGACACGGCCATTCTCTCTTTATATAAAAAAAATGTGAATACCTGTATGTACTTACAAATGACTATTATGTAAGTTATGTATGATTATTTAATATCACTTGCAAAGTGATCAATCATTTACCCCTTACATTTGAATTTTATAGATACTATATTTTCTGACAAACCCTGATGATGGAGACAGCATTTCTGAAACGCGTCGGACTCAGGAAGTTACATAGTGAGGTTGAAAAAAGACACAAGTCCATCCAGTTCAACCATAAAAAATTAAATAATATCATACAATCCCATATACACAAATCTACGCCGACAGGTTATCCAGAGGAAGGGAAAACCCAGCAGAGCCGATCCAATTTGCTACAGCAGGGGAAAAAATTCCTTCCTGATCCCCCAAGAGGCAATCAGATTTTCCCCGAATCACCTTTCCCTATAAGTGTCAGTACCCAGTTATATTCTGTACATTTAGGAAAGAATCCAGACCTTTCTTATAGCAATCTACTGATCTGACCAGATCCACCTCTGGAGGGAGTCTGTTGTATCCTTCATTGCATTTTTGTAAACATTGTATCCACGGTTATGTGCAATTTTTCTATGTATGTTTTCTAATAAGGCCCCTTTCACACTGAGGCGTTGAAAAAAAACACTCAAATTATGGGATTTTGTACCTCGATTTTACCGCGATCGTGGTAAAAATAGCGCTAACGCGGTAAAAACGCTTATGCGGTTTTACCGCGGTTCCCATTCATTTCAATGGGGATAGGCGTTTTTACAGCGCTATTTTATGCGCCCTAAAGTTGCTCTAAAAAAGCGGTTTGCAGGATTTTTTCCAACGCCCAGCCAGCAAAACGCCTCAGTGTGAAAGCCCTCAGGGCTTTCACATTGAGAATGCTGGGTCATGATTATTTCAGGCGTTATTACAGCGCTATTTTTAGCGCGAAAACGCTGTAAAAACGCCTCAGTGTGAAAGGGGCCTAAATGTTAAATAATACTTTTACTATTTTTCACGTGGTAGTGCCCTCAAAGTCCCACTCCAGGGGGGGTCTTTCTCTTTATTGACGTTTCTATGTAGTAACAATGTCAAATGGCAGTATTGGCCCCGTGTGACTGACCCCTCCTGGGTATGTGTAAAGATTGGGGCCCCGTGTGACTGACCCAGAGATTGGGGCCCCGTGTGACTGACCCAGAGATTGGGGCCCCGTGTGACTGACCCAGAGATTGGGGCCCCGTGTGACTGACCCAGAGATTGGGGCCCCGTGTGACTGACCCAGAGATTGGGGCCCCGTGTGACTGACCCAGAGATTGGGGCCCCGTGTGACTGACCCAGAGATTGGGGCCCCGTGTGACTGACCCAGAGATTGGGGCCCCGTGTGACTGACCCAGAGATTGGGGCCCCGTGTGACTGACCCAGAGATTGGGGCCCCGTGTGACTGACCCAGAGATTGGGGCCCCGTGTGACTGACCCAGAGATTGGGGCCCCGCGTGACTGACCCAGAGATTGGGGCCCCGCGTGACTGACCCAGAGATTGGGGCCCCGCGTGACTGACCCAGAGATTGGGGCCCCGCGTGACTGACCCAGAGATTGGGGCCCCGCGTGACTGACCCCTCTGGGTATGTGTAAAGATTGGGGCCCCGCGTGACTGACCCCTCTGGGTATGTGTAAAGATTGGGGCCCCGCGTGACTGACCCCTCTGGGTATGTGTAAAGATTGGGGCCCCGCGTGACTGACCCCTCTGGGTATGTGTAAAGATTGGGGCCCCGCGTGACTGACCCCTCTGGGTATGTGTAAAGATTGGGGCCCCGCGTGACTGACCCCTCTGTCTCCTTGCAGAGTAAAGGAGGCATCCTATCGAAAGCATGCGATTATATCCAGGAGCTGCGACAAGGCAACATGCGTCTGGCTGAGGAACTGCAGACTTTGGAGCAGCTGCAGGTGGATAATGAACTCCTACGGCAACAGGTGAGTGTCCGGTATGAGGAGGAATGAGGAGGAAGGTTGCCCACCGCAGTCTGGTGTGAGTCGGCATCAGGGTGGCAGTTTGATGTCAGTGAAATGGTGGGAATTGAGGTGAATCCGGTGCGTGTCATGACGTTGGGGTGGGCACCGGGCAGTGTTGGGGTGGGCACCGTGCAGTGTTGGGCACCGCAGATGTATGAGGGTGACCCTTTGGTGGTGGGTACATGCGAGGCGGATCCTAACCTGCTTGTCCCTCCTAGGTGGAGGACCTGAAGAACAAGAACCACATCCTCCGGGCTCAGCTCCGGCATCATGGAGTGGAAATCATCATTAAGAACGACGCACGCTGATGGCGGCTGCAGACATTAGATGGACAATGGACCAAGAACTCGCTCATCGCTCACACAGGATCCCCGCCATCTGCTTCCATTAGTGTGTCCCCGCTCCATGTATATATCCCGCTCAGCGCCATGTCTGGAGGGGTCGGGGAAGAGGACAATGATTGGTGGAAGACTCTGACTGCCCTCCCTGTGTGCCAACCGCACCCCACATTACCTTTTTTATTATGCTGTCCAGTCCTGGCTGCGCCTTATCTGTGGTGCGATCCGGCCGCCCAGAACTGGCATTTGTAGTCTTAACAGGACAGTGCACACCGAGTTTTGGTCCGGCCCCCTCCTCCACCTGAGCTCCTCGGACTTGCAGCAATCTAAGGGCCCCAAGCCACTAGACTTCAGAGGGGTCCAATGGCTGCCAAGCTCCTCCCCTTGGAGCAGAGGGGTCCAATGGCTGCCAAGCTCCTCCCCTTGGAGCAGAGGGGTCCAATGGCTGCCAAGCTCCTCCCCTTGGAGCAGAGGGGTCCAATGGCTGCCAAGCTCCTCCCCTTGGAGCAGAGGGGTCCAATGGCTGCCAAGCGCCACCCCTTGGAGCAGAGGGGGGGGTCAGTGTCTTCCAAGCTCCTCCCCTTGGGGGGGTGGTCATGCTCTTCTGTAGGAATTGTTGGTTTGCTTCTATAATTTTATCCCTCCTAGAAGTTTTAGTTAGTTTTCTGTATCATTCAGGCAGAAGTCAGTCCCAACTGCATCCAGTATATTCTGTACAAAATGACAGACACAAGGAAAGAGACTGCTGAATTTTCCTGTTTATTGTATAAAAGCTCCACCATGCAATGTTTGTATACAGGAATGGGGGAGGGGTGCTGGTTCTAATATACAATATTGTACAGATGTCTCCACTAACCATGGAATATAGAATCTCAACCCACCGCTGCCTTCCTGTGTACAGTAATCTGTGTATAGTAATCTGTGTATGTATGTCTCGCTCTATAGAGGGGGCTGTCGTGTTAGAGACACACACACACACCGTCCTATAGGAGTCGGTCTACGGGTACTCTGGGGGAGTGGTCTGGGACTGTCCCTCTGTCTGGCCTATAGGAGTCGGTCTACGGGTACTCTGGGGGAGTGGTCTGGGGCTGTGCCTCTAGCCCAGAGAAGTCAGTCTGGTTACACTGGGGGGGTGGGTAGGGGGTGTCCCTCTGTCTGGCCTATAGGAGTCGGGCTACACTGGTGATGAAATCCTGAATTGGTTGTTGAGGTTTCCTGGTTTGGAATCTCATTGATGTCTATGAGCGGCTTCTAAAGTCTCGGGCTCACACTGTTGCGACTTGTGACACCCCAAGTCACATGACCTGTCAAATGCAATGATTATCCTACACAAGTCCCTCCTCCAGAAAAGGTTCCTGCTCTACTGTGGTCTGATGGGGGTGTGATTTCAGCCCTCGTACGACCTCCTAAATAGCATCCAAGCCGCAGGACAAAGTCTTGCATCGCAGCAATGTGATCCGAGCCTCAGGAGGTGCCTGCAAGTGGGAAATGAAATGTGTACTGTCCTGAGATTACCCGTCTTCAACATTCATCACCGCCTGCCTGCGGCTAAACGCTGCCTGCCTGCGGCTGATCGCTGTCTGCCTGCCTGCGGCTGATCGCTGTCTGCCTGCCTGCGGCTGATCGCTGTCTGCCCGCCCGCCTGCCTGCGGCTGATCGCTGTCTGCCTGCGGCTGATCGCTGTCTGCCCGCCCGCCTGCCTGCGGCTGATCGCTGCCCGCCTGCGGCTGAGCGCTGTTTGCTGCCCGCCTGCGGCTGAGCGCTGTCTGCCCGCCCGCCTGCGGCTGAGCGCTGTCTGCCCGCCTGCGGCTGAGCGCTGTCTGCCCGCCTGCGGCTGAGCGCTGTCTGCCCGCCTGCGGCTGAGCGCTGTCGGCCCCCCTGCCTGATCGCTATCTGCCTGCCTGCGGCTGAGCGCTGTCTCCCGGCTGCGCGTACAACAACATTTTCCATCACCTCTGGTCTATAAACAATGAACTGATTTCTGGGACTCATGGACCCGGCTCCGGGGAGGCTGGATTGCGATCACGGTGCTCCTAGTGCTCTACCTCCTATGAAGGGTGTGCTGGAGACTTTGCACTACATGGGGGGGTGATAAGTGTGCCGATCATCATAGACCAATCCCTGTGCGGCTGTGTGGGAGAGAGTGACCGGTCACATGACCACCTTTGAAAATGACACTGAGTACAGATACCATTCCCTGCTTTCCAGATCACAGATGTCTTTAGCCGGACAGAGGCTCTAGGGAACGGTTTGTAAAGTGAATGGCGGGAGTGCTGCGTATGGGTCGGTAGGGTTGCCACATCATCCCTTTAAGCCAGGACACATGAATTACACGGGTTCTGAGGCGGCTTTAATGCAGAGAAGGCACCGAGTTTAATTACCACCTTAATCAGCCCCGGGAACCTGTGTAATTAATGTGTGTCCTGGAATTAAAGGGATGATGTGGCAATCCGGTATAAAGAATTGAATGGCAGGTGTGCTGCGTATAGGTCGGTATCCGGTATAAAGAAGTGAATGGCGGGTGTGCCGCGTA
The DNA here is from genome assembly GCA_029206835.1 of Rana muscosa. Taxonomy (NCBI): domain Eukaryota; kingdom Metazoa; phylum Chordata; class Amphibia; order Anura; family Ranidae; genus Rana; species Rana muscosa. The sequence goes on from JARGYO010005606.1 coordinate 250,481, forward strand.
TAGGTTGGTAGGGGGGTATCCGGTATAAAGAAGTGAATGGTGGGTGTGCCGCGTATAGGTTGGTAGGGGGGTATCCGGTATAAAGAAGTGAATGGTGGGTGTGCCGCGTATAGGTCGGTAGGGGGGTATCCAGTATAAAGAAGTGAATGGTGGGTGTGCCGCGTAGGGGGTATCCAGTATAAAGAAGTGAATGGTGGGTGTGCTGCGTATAGGTCGGTAGGGGGATATTTGGTATAAAGAAGTGAATGGCAGGTGTGCCGCGTATAGGTCTGTAGGGGGGTATCCAGTATAAAGAAGTGAATGGCGGGTGTGCCGCGTATAGGTCGGTAGGGGGGTATCCGCTATAAAGAAGTGAATGGCGGGTGTGCTGCGTATAGGTCGGTAGGGGGGTATCCGCTATAAAGAAGTGAATGGCGGGTGTGCTGCGTATAGGTCGGTAGGGGGGTATCCAGTATAAAGAAGTGAATGGCGGGTGTGCTGCGTATAGGTCGGTAGGGGGGTATCCAGTATAAAGAAGTGAATGGCGGGTGTGCCGCGTATAGGTCGGTAGGGGGGTATCCAGTATAAAGAAGTGAATGGCGGGTGTGCCGCGTATAGGTCGGTAGGGGGGTATCCGCTATAAAGAAGTGAATGGCGGGTGTGCTGCGTATAGGTCGGTAGGGGGGTATCCAGTATAAAGAAGTGAATGGCGGGTGTGCTGCGTATAGGTCGGTAGGGGGGTATCTGGTAAAAAGAAGCGAATTGCGGGTGTGCTGCGTATAGGTCGGTAGGGGGTATCCTGTATAAAGAAGTGAATGGCGGGTGTGCCGCGTATAGGTCGGTAGGGGGATATCCGCTATAAAGAAGTGAATGGTGGGTGTGCTGCGTATAGGTCGGTAGGGGGGTATCCAGTATAAAGAAGTGAATGGCGGGTGTGCCACGTATAGGTCGGTAGGGGGGTATCCAGTATAAATAAGTGAATGGCGGGTGTGCTGCGTATAGGTCGGTAGGGGGATATCTCGTATAAAGAAGTGAATGGCGGGTGTGCCGCGTATAGGTCGGTAGGGGGGTATCCGATAAAAAGAAGCGAATTGCGGGTGTGCTGCGTATAGGTCGGTAGGGGGTATCCAGTATAAAGAAGTGAATGGTGGGTGTGCTGCGTATAGGTAGGTAGGGGGGTATCCAGTATAAAGAAGTGAATGGCGGGTGTACTGCGTATAGGTCGGTAGGGGGGTATCCGGTATAAAGAAGTGAATGGTGGGTGTGCTGCGTATAGGTCGGTAGGGGATATCCGCTATAAAGAAGTGAATGGCGGGTGTGCCGCGTATAGGTCGGTAGGGGGGTATCCGGTAAAAAGGAGCGAATTGCGGGTGTGCTGCGTATAGGTCGTAGGGGGGGGGTATCCAGTATAAAGAAGTGAATTGCGGGTGTGCTGCGTATAGGTCGGTAGGGGGTATCCGCTATAAAGAAGTGAATGGTGGGTGTGCTGCGTATAGATCGGTAGGGGGGTATCCGGTATAAAGAAGTGAATGGTGGGTGTGCTGCGTATAGGTCGGTAGGGGGATATCAAGTATAAAGAAGTGAATGGCGGGTGTGCCGCGTATAGGTCGGTAGGGGGGTATCCGGTATAAAGAAGTGAATAGCGGGTGTGCTGCGTATAGGTTGGTAGGGGGGTATCCGGTATAAAGAAGTGAATGGCGGGTGTGCTGCGTATAGGTCGGTAGGGGGGTATCCGGTAAAAAGAAGCGAATTGCGGGTGTGCTGCGTATAGGTCGGTAGGGGGATATCCGCTATAAAGAAGTGAATTGCGGGTGTGCTCCTTAAAGGTCGGTAGGGGGGTATCCGGTATAAAGAAGTGAATGGCGGGTGTGCTGCGTATAGGTCGGTAGGGGGGTATCCGGTATAAAGAAGTGAATGGCGGGTGTGCTGCGTATAGGTCGGTAGGGGGGTATCCGCTATAAAGAAGTGAATGGTGTGTGTGCCGCGTATAGGTCGGTAGGGGGGTATCCGCTATAAAGAAGTGAATGGCGGGTGTGCCGCGTATAGGTCGGTAGGGGGGTATCCAGTATAAAGAAGTGAATGGTGGGTGTGCTGCGTATAGGTCAGTAGGGGGATATCCGCTATAAAGAAGTGAATTGCGGGTGTGCTGCGTATAGGTCGGTAGGGGGATATCTCGTATAAAGAAGTGAATGGCGGGTGTGCTGCGTATAGGTCGGTAGGGGGATATCTCGTATAAAGAAGTGAATAGCGGGTGTGCTGCGTATAGGTCGGTAGGGGGGTATCTGGTATAAAGAAGTGAATGGCGGGTGTGCTGCATATAGGTCGGTAGGGGGGTATCCGCTATAAAGAAGTGAATAGCGGGTGTGCTGCGTATAGGTCGGTAGGGGGGTATCTGGTATAAAGAAGTGAATGGCGGGTGTGCTGCATATAGGTCGGTAGGGGGGTATCCGCTATAAAGAAGTGAATGGCGAGTGTGCCGCGTATAGGTCGGTAGGGGGGTATCCGGTATAAAGAAGTGAATGGTGGGTGTGCTGCGTATAGGTCGGTAGGGGGATATCAAGTATAAAGAAGTGAATGGCGGGTGTGCCGCGTATAGGTCGGTAGGGGGGTATCCGGTATAAAGAAGTGAATAGCGGGTGTGCTGCGTATAGGTCGGTAGGGGGGTATCCGGTATAAAGAAGTGAATGGCGGGTGTGCTGCGTATAGGTCGGTATCCGCTATAAAGAAGTGAATGGCGGGTGTGCCGCGTATAGGTCGGTAGGGGGATATAAAGTATAAAGAAGTGAATGGCGGGTGTGCTGCGTATAGGTCGGTAGGGGGGTATCCGGTATAAAGAAGTGAATGGCGGGTGTGCTGCGTATAGGTCGGTAGGGGGGTATCCGGTATAAAGAAGTGAATGGCAGGTGTGCTGCGTATAGGTCGGTATCCGCTATAAAGAAGTGAATGGCGGGTGTGCCGCGTATAGGTCGGTAGGGGGTATCCGGTATAAAGAAGTGAATAGCGGGTGTGCTGCGTATAGGTCGGTAGGGGGGTATCCGGTATAAAGAAGTGAATGGCGGGTGTGCTACGTATAGGTCGGTAGGGGGGTATCCAGTATAAAGAAGTGAATGGTGGGAGTGCCGCCTATAGGTCGGTAGGGGGGTATCCGGTATAAAGAAGTGACTAGTGGGTGTGCTGCGTATAGGTCGGTAGGGGGGTATCCGGAAAAAAGAAGTGAATGGCGGGTGTGCTGCGTATAGGTCAGTATTCGGTATAAAGAAGTAAATGGTGGGTGTGCTGTGTATAGGTCGGTAGGGGGGTATCCAGTATAAAGAAGTGAATGGCGGGTGTGCCGCGTATAGGTCGGTAGGGGGGGTATCCGGTAAAAAGAAGCAAATGGCGGGTGTGTCGCGTGTAGGTCGGTAGGGGGGTATCCAGTATAAAGAAGTGAATGGCGGGTGTGCTGCGTATAGGTCGGTAGGGGGGTATCCAGTATAAAGAAGTGAATGGCGGATGTGCCGCGTATAGGTCGGTAGGGGGTATCCAATATAAAGAAGCGAATGGCGAGTGTGCCGCGTATAGGTCGGTAGGGGGGTATCCGGTATAAAGAAGTGAATGGCGGGTGTGCTGCGTATAGGTCGGTAGGGGGGTATCCGGTATAAAGAAGTGAAGGGCGGGTGTGTCGCGTATAGGTCGGTAGGGGGGTATCCAGTATAAAGAAGCGAATGGCGAGTGTGCCGCGTATAGGTCGGTAGGGGGGTATCCGGTATAAAGAAGTGAATGGCGGGTGTGCTGCGTATAGGTCGGTAAGGGGGTATCCGGTATAAAGAAGTGAATGGCGGGTGTGTCGCGTGTAGGTCGGTAGGGGGGGTATCCAGTATAAAGAAGTGAATGGTGGGTGTGCCGCGTATAGGTCGGTATCCAGTATAAAGAAGCGAATGGCGGGTGTGCCGCGTATAGGTCGGTAGGGGGGTATCCGGTATAAAGAAGCGAATGGCGGGTGTGCTGCGTATAGGTCGGTAGGGGGGTATCCGGTATAAAGAAGTGAATGCCGGGTGTGCTGCGTATAGGTCGGTAGGGGGGTATCCAGTATAAAGAAGTGAATGGCAGGTGTGCCGCGTATAGGTCGGTAGGGGGGTATCCAGTATAAAGAAGCGAATGGCGGGTGTGCCGCGTATAGGTCGGTAGGGGGGTATCCGGTATAAAGAAGTGAATGGCTGGTGTGCCGCGTATAGGTCGGTAGGGGGGTATCCGGTATAAAGAAGTGAATGGCGGGTGTGCCGCGTATAGGTCGGTATCCAGTATAAAGAAGCGAATGGCGGGTGTGCCGCGTATAGGTTGGTAGGGGGTATCCGGTATAAAGAAGCGAATGGCGGGTGTGCTGCGTATAGGTCGGTAGGGGGGTATCCGGTATAAAGAAGTGAATGGCGGGTGTGCTGCGTATAGGTCGGTAGGGGGGTATCCAGTATAAAGAAGTGAATGGCAGGTGTGCCGCGTATAGGTCGGTAGGGGGGTATCCAGTATAAAGAAGCGAATGGCGGGTGTGCCGCGTATAGGTCGGTAGGGGGGTATCCGGTATAAAGAAGTGAATGGCTGGTGTGCCGCGTATAGGTCGGTAGCGGGGTATCCGGTATAAAGAAGTGAATGGCGGGTGTGCCGCGTATAGGTCGGTATCCAGTATAAAGAAGCGAATGGCGGGTGTGCCGCGTATAGGTCGGTAGGGGGGTATCCGGTATAAAGAAGCGAATGGCGGGTGTGCTGCGTATAGGTCGGTAGGGGGGTATCCGGTATAAAGAAGTGAATGGCGGGTGTGCTGCGTATAGGTCGGTAGGGGGGTATCCAGTATAAAGAAGTGAATGGCAGGTGTGCCGCGTATAGGTCGGTAGGGGGGTATCCAGTATAAAGAAGCGAATGGCGGGTGTGCCGCGTATAGGTCGGTAGGGGGGTATCCGGTATAAAGAAGTGAATGGCTGGTGTGCCGTGTATAGGTCGGTAGGGGGGTATCCGGTATAAAGAAGTGAATGGCGGGTGTGCCGCGTATAGGTCGGTATCCAGTATAAAGAAGCGAATGGCGGGTGTGCCGCGTATAGGTCGGTAGGGGGGTATCCGGTATAAAGAAGCGAATGGCGGGTGTGCTGCGTATAGGTCGGTAGGGGGGTATCCGGTATAAAGAAGTGAATGGCGGGTGTGCTGCGTATAGGTCGGTAGGGGGGTATCCAGTATAAAGAAGTGAATGGCAGGTGTGCCGCGTATAGGTCGGTAGGGGGGTATCCGGTATAAAGAAGTGAATGGCGGGAATGGTCTGGTGGACATGAGAAGGTTCTGGTGGCACTTGGCAGGAAAGGGCTCTGTGAAGTCCCATCTTCTGGCTGGGTGCAGACTCTGTGGTGTTGCCATGTTTAGCGGTTTTGGTGCTGTAGGATTTAGGGGGGAAGGTGTCATACCAGGAATCCGGAGTTCACAGAGTAAAGTGATGATCGGTAGACAGGCGGTGGCACATCGCTTGTGTTATCCTCATCCTCGCTCTCTGTTATGGAATCGGTTCCAGAAGACAGTGGCGGGAAGGGGTTTCTGATGTCTGGGGTCTCCAGGACGGGTGAGAGTGAGATCTGGCTGCGCCGGACACTGTAGAGAATGTGGGAAGAGGACCATGCTGGGGGAATGTGGGGCCTGGACACGGGTCGGGCTAGTAGGCTGGATACGGCCATGTCAGGACTTTTCATGGCATGAAGTCCTGCAGAGAGATTGTCCACTCTGTGCAGGAAGGAAGACGGACAGGTTATAGTTAGTGGCCGTTGGCAACATGTCACCCCCAAATTCACACACCAAATACGTTTCCTGGGAAGGGTTACCTGGCGGGGTCATACAACTCGGCATCGCGCCACTTTCCCCGACTCTGTTGGTGAAGGTTCAGGACCAGAGCGAAGAGTGCCAGGAGGACCAGGCCCATGATAAGAGTGATGGTGATCGCTGCAAATATCCCCATCGTGCCAATTCCTCCTGAAACACAAGAGAGCCGCTGTCAGCCAATCTCCATCCGATCCCTCAGAAAGCATTTCATTGTCACCTGCCATTCTGGAGATCCACCCTCCCCCACTTCTGTCATCAATTGCCATTTACAGGCGGGAATCTCATGAATGTGATCACTACGATGCAAGTGAGAGATTGTTGGATCTCTGGAAGTTGATCCTCTGTCACTATGACATAGATGATCAGTCATCACCCCACCAGCCATCAGATCACCCCACCAATCATCACCCCGACCAGCCATCAGATCACCCCACCAATCATCACCCCGACCAGCCATCAGATCACCCCACCAATCATCACCCCGACCAGCCATCAGATCACCCCACCAATCATCACCCCGACCAGCCATCAGATCACCCCACCAATCATCACCCCGACCAGCCATCAGATCACCCCACCAATCATCACCCCGACCAGCCATCAGATCACCCCACCAATCATCACCCCGACCAGCCATCAGATCACCAGTCATCGCCCCCAACAGTCATCACCCCACCAGCCATCAGATCACCAGTCATCGCCCCCAACAGTCATCACCCCACCAGCCATCAGATCACCAGTCATCGCCCCCCACCAATCATCACCCCACCAGCCATCAGATCACCAGTCATCGCCCCCCACCAATCATCACCCCACCAGCCATCAGATCACCAGTTATCGCCCCACCAGCCATCACCCCACCAGCCATCAGATCACCAGTCATCGCCCCCACCAGCCATCACCCCGACCAGCCATCAGATCAGCAGTCATCGCCCTCAACAGCCATCACCCCACCAGCCATCAGATCACTAATCATCGCCCCCCACCAATCATCACCCCACCAGCCATCAGATCACCAGTCATCGCCCCCCACCAGCCATCAGATCACCAGTCATCGCCCCACCAGCCATCACCCCACCAGCCATCAGATCACCAGTCATCGCCCCCACCAGCCATCACCCCACTAGCCATCAGATCACCAGTCATCGCCCCACTAGCCATCACCCCACCAGCCATCAGATCACCAGTCATCGCCCCCACCAGCCATCACCCCACCAGCCATCAGATCACCAGTCATCACCCCACCAGCCATCAGATCACCAGTCATCGCCCCACCAGCCATCACCCCACCAGCCATCAGATCACCAGTCATCGCCCCCAACAGTCATCACCCCACCAGCCATCAGATCACCAGTCATCGCCCCCCACCAATCATCACCCCACCAGCCATCAGATCACCAGTCATCACCCCCCACCAGCCATCACCCCACCAGCCATCAGATCACCAGTCATCACCCCACCAGCCATCAGATCACCAGTCATCGCCCCACCAGCCATCACCCCACCAGCCATCAGATCACCAGTCATCGCCCCCAACAGTCATCACCCCACCAGCCATCAGATCACTAATCATCGCCCCACCAATCATCACCCGACCAGTCATCAGATCACCAGTCATCTCCCCGACCAGCCATCACCCCACCAGCCATCAGATCACCAGTCATCGCCCCCAACAGTCATCACCCCACCAGCCATCAGATCACCAGTCATCGCCCCACCAGCCATCACCCCACCAGCCATCAGATCACTAATCATCGCCCCACCAATCATCACCCGACCAGTCATCAGATCACCAGTCATCGCCCCCCAACAGTCATCACCCCACCAGCCATCAGATCACCAGTCATCGCCCCCCACCAATCATCACCCCACCAGCCATCACCCCACCAGCCATCAGATCACCAGTCATCTCCCCACCAGCCATCACCCCACCAGCCATTAGATCACCAGTCATCGCCCCCCACCAATCATCACCCCACCAGCCATCAAGAAGGGTAGAAGCTCTGACATGAGGAAGCAAAGCCCTGCCTCTACCAAGATGGCTCCTCCATACAGAGACACAGGGCAGAATTTGGCATGGGGAGTCAGAGACCACAGACAGGACTAGTGACCGGTCCTCTTCACTACATCACTTACCGGCCTGAATATGGAGCTCTATGGCGCAGGACTGAGAACCCAGCTGATTGGAAGCCGTACAGCGATATAGACCGGATGTCCCCAGTGTGATGTTTGTCAGCGTGGTAGAACCTCGGGAATCTGCCAGAACAAGACTGCGGTCAGCGGAATCTTACCAGACTGCAGGTCCCCTCATCAGACACTGCAGGGCAGTGTGCACTACATCCTGTGCTATGACCCCCCAGCAGTGTTCACTACATCCTGTGCTATGACCCCCCAGCAGTGTTCACTACATCCTGTGCTATGACCCCCCCAGCAGTGTTCACTACATCCTGTGCTATGACTCCCCAGCAGTGTTCACTACATCCTGTGCTATGACCCCCCAGCAGTGTTCACTACATCCTGTGCTATGACCCCCCAGCAGTGTGCACTACATCCTGTGCTATGACCCCCCAGCAGTGTTCACTACATCCTGTGCTATGACCCCCCAGCAGTGTGCACTACATCCTGTGCTATGAGCCCCCAGCAGTGTTCACTACATCCTGTGCTATGACCCCCCCCCAGCAGTGTTCACTACATCCTGTGATATGACCCCCCAGCAGTGTGCACTACATCCTGTGCTATGACCCCCCAGCAGTGTGCACTACATCCTGTGCTATGACCCCCCAGCAGTGTTCACTACATCCTGTGCTATGACCCCCCCCCAGCAGTGTTCACTACATCCTGTGCTATGACTCCCTCAGCAGTGTTCACTACATCCTGTGCTATGACCCCCCCAGCAGTGTTCACTACATCCTGTGCTATGACCCCCCAGCAGTGTTCACTACATCCTGTGCTATGACCCCCCCCCAGCAGTGTTTACTACATCCTGTGCTATGACCCCCCAGCAGTGTGCACTACATCCTGTGCTATGACCCCCCAGTAGTGTTCACTACATCCTGTGCTATGACCCCCCAGCAGTGTTCACTACATCCTGTGCTATGACCCCCCAGCAGTATGCACTACATCCTGTGCTATGACCCCCCAGCAGTGTGCACTACATCCTGTGCTATGACCCCCAGCAGTGTTCACTACATCCTGTGCTATGACCCCCCAGCAGTGTGCACTACATCCTGTGCTATGACCCCCCAGCAGTGTTCACTACATCCTGTGCTATGACCCCCCAGCAGTGTTCACTACATCCTGTGCTATGACCCCCCAGCAGTGTGCACTACATCCTGTGCTATGACCCCCCAGCAGTGTTCACTACATCCTGTGCTATGACCCCCCCCAGCAGTGTGCACTACATCCTGTGCTATGACCCCCCAGCAGTGTTCACTACATCCTGTGCTATGACCCCCCAGCAGTGTTCACTACATCCTGTGCTATGACCCCCCAGCAGTGTTCACTACATCCTGTGCTATGACCCCCCAGCAGTGTTCACTACATCCTGTGCTATGACCCCCCAGCAGTGTTCACTACATCCTGTGCTATGACCCCCCAGCAGTGTGCACTACATCCTGTGCTATGACCCCCCAGCAGTGTTCACTACATCCTGTGCTATGACCCCCCCAGCAGTGTTCACTACATCCTGCGCTATGACCCCCTCAGCAGTGTTCACTACATCCTGTGCTATGACCCCCCAGCAGTGTGCACTACATCCTGTGCTATGACCCCCCCAGCAGTGTTCACTACATCCTGTGCTATGACCCCCCAGCAGTGTTCACTACATCCTGTGCTATGACACCCCCCCAGCAGTGTTTACTACATCCTGTGCTATGACCCCCCAGCAGTGTGCACTACATCCTGTGCTATGACTCCCCAGCAGTGTTCACTACATCCTGTGCTATGACCCCCCAGCAGTGTTCACTACATCCTGTGCTATGACCCCCCAGCAGTATGCACTACATCCTGTGCTATGACCCCCCAGCAGTGTGCACTACATCCTGTGCTATGACCCCCCAGCAGTGTTCACTACATCCTGTGATATGACCCCCCAGCAGTGTGCACTACATCCTGTGCTATGATCCCCCAGCAGTGTTCACTACATCCTGTGCTATGACCCCCCAGCAGTGTTCACTACATCCTGTGCTATGACCCCCCAGCAGTGTGCACTACATCCTGTGCTATGACCCCCCAGCAGTGTTCACTACATCCTGTGCTATGACCCCCCAGCAGTGTGCACTACATCCTGTGCTATGACCCCCCAGCAGTGTTCACTACATCCTGTGCTATGACCCCCCAGCAGTGTGCACTACATCCTGTGCTATGACCCCCCAGCAGTGTTCACTACATCCTGTGCTATGACCCCCCAGCAGTGTTCACTACATCCTGTGCTATGACCCCCCAGCAATATTAGTTACATAGGAGGTGAGGTTAAAAAAAGACACAAGTCCATCCTATGTGTGTGATTATATGTCAGTATTACATTGTATATCCCTGTATGTTGTGGTCATTCAGGTGCTTATCTAACAGATTTTTGAAACTATCGATGCCCCCCGCTGAGACCACCGCCTGTGGAAGGGAATTCCACAACCTTGCCTCTCTTACAGTAAAGAACCCTCTACATAGTTTAAGGTTAAACCTCTTCTCTTCTAATTTTAGTGAGTGGCCACATGTCTTATTAAACTCCCTTCCATGGAAAGTTTTCTCCCTATTGTGGGGTCACCAGTAGTGATGAGCCGAACACCCCCGGGTTCGGTTCGCACCAGAACCCGCGAACGGACCGAAAGTTCGAACGAACATTAGAACCCTATTAAATACAATGGATGCGAACGTTCGAATTCTAAAGTGCTAATTATAACAACTATTATGCATGTTATTGTCCTAAAAAGGGTTTTGGAACCCGGGTTCTGCACCAGGGGACATGTATCAATGCAAAAAGAAGTTTTAAAAACGGTTGTTTTTCGGGAGCAGTCATTTTAATGATGCATAAAGTGAAAAAAAAAAAGTCAAATATTCCTTTAAATATCGTACCTGGGGGGTGTCTAAAGTATGCCTGTGAAGTGCCACGTGTTTCCCGTGTTTAGAACTGTCCCTGCACAAAATGACACTTCTAAAGGAAAAAAAAGCCATTTAAAACTGCTTGCGGCTTTAATGTAATGTCTGGTCCCGGTAATATGGATGAAATTCTTTAAGAAAAATGGCATAGCTACCCCATGACCCCCCCCCCCTACCCCAGCCCATTACCAGCCCCTTTGGGTCTTGTATGGATATTAAGGGGAACCCCGCACATAAAATAAAAAAGGCCCTATATACTCTGAACAGCCCTATACAGGCGGTGCATACAAGACAGGGACTGTAGGTTTGTTTTATGTAGAATCTGTTTGTAATTTTGAACAGGTACATTGTTGAAGTGTAGCTCCAGACCAAAAATCTATTTTTAAACTTTTTGGAAAACATAGGTAAGGGTTATCACCCCTGTAACATTTGTTTTGCTGTCTGTGCCCCTGTTCAGAACATTTCACCTCACTTTCCGTCCCAATGACAACTGTTTTTGAAATGTGGTGTTTTTCTTGAAACAAGGATTGCTGATAAAGCATCAGTACAGAGGAGACACCTTTCTCCCATATTTATTCTTACAGGAGAGAATTTTCCTTCCTAGTGGTAGATTTCCTCTCACTTCCTGTTGTCTTCTTGCGTTTGCAAGTAGGAGTCGTTTGTAAGTTGGATGTTTGAAAGTAGGGACCTGCCGTATATACTCTGCAGAAATAGGCCCCTTAGTTGTTGGTGTTGGCACAACACTGTAAGCACTCACAGTTACTCTTGGTTGGTGCTGGAACGCCCTGCTGTCAACTATTATATCAGGAATTTTAATTACATATAATTGTTGAACAGTGGTAGTAAAAATTGGGCCTTTGATGGTGGTGCTGGTGCCACAACACTGTAAGCCCTGACAGTTACTCTTGGTGGGTGCAGCAATGGGCCCTGCTGTGAATTATTAGATCAAGAATTGTAATTACATGCCCCTGTTGAACAGGGGCTGAAAAATTGGGCCTTAGGCACTGGTGGCACAACACTGCAACCCCTCACAGATACTGTACTTGGAGCACAGCAATGAGCCCTGTTGCAAAGTATTGCTTCAAAAATTGTAATTACACGCCCCTGTTAAACAGGGGCTGAAAAATTGGGCGTTAGGCACTGGTGGCGGCACCCATAAACAAAAATGATCTTCCAAGCTATCATCATCAATCGTATCATTGAGGACTCGGAGGAGGAGGATAGCCAGTCAACATAACAGCACAGGCACTCAGCATCAGCATCAGTCTTGAAGGGATGTGACATGTTAAAATCAATTAGTCTGTTATATCAGCATCAGGTGTGTGGTAGCTGGTGGTGATCCAAGACTGGTTCATCTTGATGAAAGTCAGTCGATCAACCGAGTCGGTGGACAGGCGCACCCTGTGATCCGTGACAAATCCTCCAGCAGCACTGAATGTGCGTTCCGAAAGAACGCTGGATGCAGGACAGGCCAGTAGCTCAATTGCATACTGTGCAAGCTCTGGCCAGTGATCCATCCTCAAGACCCAGTAAGCCAGAGGATTTTCGGTGGGGAAGGTGTCCAAGTCTGACCTTGCCCCTAGATATTCCTGCACCATGTTTATCAGACGCTGGCGATGGTTGCTGGAACCGATCATACTTTGGGGCTGCGGACTAAAGAATTGTCTGAACGCATCGGTCAGACGGCCACCTTCCCCACCGCTCCTTCTTTGACTGGCCGAAGCCTCAGCAACTCGTTGTCCAGGACCAGGAGTTTGCAACCTCCCAGTCTCTGGGAACGCGTTGCACAGACCTTTCTGCAAGGCCTCCCGGAGTTGTCTCATCCTCTGCTCCCTCTGCGACGGTAACATAAGGTCCGCAACCTTACCCTTGTACCGTGGATCAAGGAGAGTGGCCAGCCAGTAATGGTCCCTCTCCTTGATCCGAAGAATACGAGGATCCTTCCGCAGACTTTGCAGGATCAGGGAGGCCATGCAGCGTAGGTTTGCTGAGGCATTCGCTCCGGAGTCCTCTGGGTCACTAAGGACGACATGATCCGCAGCCACCTCCTCCCAGCCACGTACAAGTCCACTGGTTTCTTGGGACTGTAAATCATCCCTAAAAGACTGCTGCTGATGATGCTGAGTGCCAGCCTCCACCTCCATGCTGACACAATCCTCCTCCTCCTCCTCCTCCTCCTCCTCCTCTTCCTGTGCGATGGGTGGGACAGAAGGAACACTGTCTGGGTAAAGGGGGCCTTGAGAGGCAAGGAAGTCCTCCTCTTCCTGCCTCTGTTCTGCCTCAAGTGCCCTGTCCATTATTCCATGCAGCGTGTGCTCCAACAGGTGGACAAGAGGTACAGTGTCACTGATGCATGCACTGTCACTGCTCACCATCCTCGTGGCCTCCTCAAATGGTGCCGGGACAGTGCATGCATCCCTGATCATGCCCCACTGGCGTGGAGAAAAAAAACCAAGCTCCCCTGACCCTGTCCTGGTGCCGTAGTCGCACAGGTACTCATTGATGGCCCTCTGCTGCGTGTGCAGCCGCTGCAGCATGGCCAACGTTGAGTTCCACCTGGTGGGCATGTCACATATAAGGCGGTTCTTGGGCAGGTTCAACTCCTTTTGCAGCTCAGCCAGGCGAGCACTGGCATTATAAGATCTGCGGAAATGCACACAGACTTTCCTGGCCTGCCTCAGGACATCCTGTAAGCCCGGGTACCTGCCCAAGAAGCGCTGCACCACCAGGTTAAGGACGTGAGCCACACAGGGCACATGGGTCAGTTGTCCCTGTCGGAGGGCGGAGAGGAGGTTGGTGCCATTGTCGCAAACCACCATTCCTGGCTTAAGCTGGCGTGGCGTCAACCACCTCTCGGCCTGGCCCTGCAGAGCAGACAGGACCTCTGCCCCAGTGTGGCTTCTGTCCCCCAAACACACCAGCGCAAGCACGGCATGGCATCTTTTTGCCTGCGTACTTGCGTAGCCCCGTGAACGGCTACGGAGCACCGCTGGTTCATAGGACAAACCACAGGAAGAGGCCATGGAGGAAGAAGAAGAGGAGGGGGTGGAGGAGAGAGGTGTGTCACAACCAGTAGTAGCATTTTGGAGGCGTGGCGGTGGGACAACCTCCAACACTACTGCACCTTGTCCTGAATCCTTCCCAGCTGCCAAAAGAGTGACCCAATGGGCCGTGAAAGAAAGGTAACGTCCCTGTCCATGCCTGCTGGACCATGAGTCAGCGGTAATATGCACCTTACCGCTGACCGCCCTGTCCAGCGAGGCCAAGACATTGCCTTCCACATGCCGGTAGAGAGCCGGAATAGCCTTCCGTGAGAAAAAGTGGCGTTTGGGAACCTGCCACTGAGGAACCGCACATTGCACAAACTCACGGAAGGGGGCCGAGTCTACCAACTGAAAAGGCAGCAGTTGAAGCGCTAGCAATTTAGCCAAGCTAGCATTCAACCGCTGGGCATGTGGATGGCTGGGAGTGAACTTCTTTCGACGGTCCAGCAGCTGGGGCAGGGAAATTTGCCTGCTAGAATCGGACGTCGGTGTACTGCTAGCAGAGTGGGCGCAAGTACTTGGCTGTGACACACCTAATTCTACACCTTCATTCCTCTCAGTGCATGTTTCAGAGAGGACTGAAGTTATAGTGGGGTTGGAGATCCCAGCTGATGCGGTGCAAGGAGAGGTCCGCTTTGTTCTTTGGTGTGGGTCTTTGAGGTAGGCTTGCCAACGAGCTGCATGGCAGGTCAACATATGTCTGGTCAGGCATGTGGTACCCAAGCGGCTGATGTTTTGGCCACGCGATATACGCTTGAGACATATGTTGCAAACAGCAGCTGTGCGATCTGATGCACTAGCCTCAAAAAAGGCCCACACCAAAGAACTTTTTGAATGACGGGCAGAGGCAGCGCCCTGCACAGGCGGAGCTCTGCGGTGTGATTCCGTCGGTGTACTGCCCTTACGCTGGCCACCAAAGGGCATCCTGCCTCGTTGGAGATGTGCCTCCTCCTCATCCTCCTCCTCTCTCCTATTAGGCACCCACGTGGAGTCAGTGACCTCATCATCCCCTCCCTCCTCATCACTGGAGCCAATCTGGCAGTATGCTGCAGCTGCTGGAACATGACTGCCAGATTGGTGTCCTTCTTGAGCATCCCCTCTGTCTGCTCTCACGCTACTGCCTTCCTCTAGCTGGGTTTCATCATCAGACCCTTCGAAACGCTGGGCATCCTCCTGGAGCATGTACCCAACACTGTGCTGAAACAGTTCGGGGGACTCCTCAGGAGGAGGACATGGTGGGTCTAGGGAAGGAGTGACTGATGATTTGTCTGACATTGATACCAGGGAAGACGACGCTTTGGCAGCTGCTTTTCCAGTACCCTGAGCCTGGGTGAGAGAGGATGAGGAGGAGGAGGAGGGCTTGGTCATCCACTCTACCAAGTCTTCGGCATGATGTGGCTCAACATGTCCAGCTGCCGAAAAGAAGGACAAGCGTGTCCCATGGCCATGTGCTGATGACAATGCACCGCGTCCACGACCAGCACTGTTGCCCCCAGACACAGAGCCTGCTTGCCCTCTTTTATTGCCTCCTGACTGTCTGCCTCTCCTTGTTTGCCTTCCAGACATTCTAATAGATGGCCTGCAGGGAGATGGGAAAAAAGCAATAAGGGCTACCTTCAGGTGTCCTTCTCTGTCCCTTGAAACAAGGACTTTCACAGTGAAAGAAACTGACACTCTCCCTACCTACAGTTTTCTGTCCCTAGAAAAAATATTTTTTTTAAGCACAATATAGCACAAGGACAATTCACTCACTGTCCTTACAGGTCCCTGGAAACAAGGACTTGCAGAGTGAAAGAAAAAAAACACTCTCCCTACCTACAGTTTTCTGTCCCTAGAAAAAATGTTTTTTTTAATCACAATATAGCACAAGGACAATTCACTCACTGTCCTTACAGGTCCCTGGAAACAAGGACTTGCAGAGTGAAATAAACTGACACTCTCCCTACCTACAGTTTTCTGTCCCTAGAATAAATGTTTTTTTTAAGCACAATATAGCACAAGGACAATTCACTCACTGTCCTTACAGGTCCCTGGAAACAAGGACTTGCAGAGTGAAATAAACTGACACTCTCCCTACCTACAGTTTTCTGTCCCTAGAAAAAATGTTTTTTTTAATCACAATATAGCACAAGGACAATTCACTCACTGTCCTTACAGGTCCCTGGAAACAAGGACTTGCAGAGTGAAATAAACTGACACTCTCCCTACCTACAGTTTTCTGTCCCTAGAATAAATGTTTTTTTAAGCACAATATAGCACAAGGACAATTCACTCACTGTCCTTCCAGGTCCCTGGAAACAAGGACTTGCAGAGTGAAAGAAAAAAAACACTCTCCCTACCTACAGTTTTCTGTCCCTAGAAAAAATGTTTTTTTTAATCACAATATAGCACAAGGACAATTCACTCACTGTCCTTACAGGTCCCTGGAAACAAGGACTTGCAGAGTGAAAGAAAAAAAACACTCTCCCTACCTACAGTTTTCTGTCCCTAGAAAAAATGTTTTTTTTAATCACAATATAGCACAAGGACAATTCACTCACTGTCCTTCCAGGTCCCTGGAAACAAGGACTTGCAGAGTGAAAGAAACTGACACTGTCCCTACCTACAGTTTTCTGTCCCTAGAATAAATGTTTTTTTTTAAGCACACTATAGCACAAGGACAATTCACTCACTGTCCTTACAGGTCCCTGGAAACAAGGACTTGCAGAGTGAAAGAAAAAAAACACTCTCCCTACCTACAGTTTTCTGTCCCTAGAAAAAATGTTTTTTTTAATCACAATATAGCACAAGGACAATTCACTCACTGTCCTTACAGGTCCCTGGAAACAAGGACTTGCAGAGTGAAAGAAAAAAAACACTCTCCCTACCTACAGTTTTCTGTCCCTAGAAAAAATGTTTTTTTTAATCACAATATAGCACAAGGACAATTCACTCACTGTCCTTACAGGTCCCTGGAAACAAGGACTTGCAGAGTGAAATAAACTGACACTCTCCCTACCTACAGTTTTCTGTCCCAAGAATAAATGTTTTTTTTAAGCACAATATAGCACAAGGACAATTCACTCACTGTCCTTACAGGTCCCTGGAAACAAGGACTTGCAGAGTGAAATAAACTGACACTCTCCCTACCTACAGTTTTCTGTCCCTAGAATAAATGTTTTTTTTAAGCACAATATAGCACAAGGACAATTCACTCACTGTCCTTCCAGGTCCCTGGAAACAAGGACTTGCAGAGTGAAAGAAAAAAAACACTCTCCCTACCTACAGTTTTCTGTCCCTAGAAAAAATGTTTTTTTTAATCACAATATAGCACAAGGACAATTCACTCACTGTCCTTCCAGGTCCCTGGAAACAAGGACTTGCAGAGTGAAATAAACTGACACTCTCCCTACCTACAGTTTTCTGTCCCTAGAATAAATGTTTTTTTTAAGCACAATATAGCACAAGGACAATTCACTCACTGTCCTTACAGGTCCCTGGAAACAAGGACTTGCAGAGTGAAAGAAAAAAAACACTCTCCCTACCTACAGTTTTCTGTCCCTAGAAAAAATGTTTTTTTTAATCACAATATAGCACAAGGACAATTCACTCACTGTCCTTCCAGGTCCCTGGAAACAAGGACTTGCAGAGTGAAATAAACTGACACTCTCCCTACCTACAGTTTTCTGTCCCTAGAATAAATGTTTTTTTAAGCACAATATAGCACAAGGACAATTCACTCACTGTCCTTAGAGGTCCCTGGAAACAAGGACTTGCAGAGTGAAAGAAAATAAACACTCTCCCTACCTACAGTTTTCTGTCCCTAGAAAAAATGTTTTTTTTTAAGCACAATATAGCACAAGGACAATTCACTCACTGTCCTTCCAGGTCCCTGGAAACAAGGACTTGCAGAGTGAAAGAAAAAAAACACTCTCCCTACCTACAGTTTTCTGTCCCTAGAAAAAATGTTTTTTTTAATCACAATATAGCACAAGGACAATTCACTCACTGTCCTTACAGGTCCCTGGAAACAAGGACTTGCAGAGTGAAAGAAACTGACACTCTCCCTACCTACAGTTTTCTGTCCCTAGAATAAATGTTTTTTTAAGCACACTATAGCACAAGCACAAAACACACTGACACTCTCCCTACCTATCCTTCTCTTTCCCTAAACTAAAGGAATCCAGGTTAAGCAAGAAAGAAATAACAGTCACTGTCCCTGCCTATGCTGCTCTATCCCTGCTCCGGAACACACTACACTAGGCCGCCGTGCTGGCGGCCTTTTATAGTGTGGGGCGTGTACTAAACACCCTCAGCAATAATTGGCCACAGGCATCCTGCCTGTGGCCAATCATTGCTCTCCTCGCTGCCGGCGCTGTGATTGGCCAAGCATGCGGGGTCACAGTGCATGCTTGGCCAATCACAGCGCCTGGATGACACTGCGATGGCGTAGTGCATTGTGGGCCGTTCGCGTCACTCGAATTTGGCGCGAACGGCCCAAATCGTTCGATCTTCGTCGAACGATCGAACAGCCGATGTTCGAGTCGAACGTATGTTCGACTCGAACACGAAGCTCATCCCTAGTCACCAGTACGGTATTTGTACATTGAAATCATCTCCCCTCTCAAGTGTCTCTTCTCCAGAGAGAATAAGTGTAACGGGAGGGAAGGCCCGGGGAACCCAGAATCTCTTAGAAAGTATGAGATACCCTTGCTTCAGCTTCCCCAAGTTGACCCGAGAAGGATCAAGCCGGGTCTGCCGGAGTGTCCCACATGGAGGGAGCCATGTAACGGGAGTCCCTTTGGGCATAGGGTGACTGAGGAAATATATCTTGGACTACCTGAAATGGGACAGTGATATTTGTCCACCATATTCCCAAGGATATCTGTAAAGGACTATTTACTGATTCAGAACTCAACAGGTTAATTGAGAGATACTGATGTGTTCAGCTTCAATCACCTGTCTGCCTGTGTAATGCTAATGAATCCCAGCTTCTAAAAGACCTGTTCATTTTTTGTGATGATGTGGATTGGAGCTGGTAGACCGTCTGGCTGCCTATTATGGGATGTCTAAGTGTCTTTCTGTGAGGAGGGGGGGGAATCACCCCTCCTGCTAAGACTGTTTACTGAAGGAGAAGTTTGAACACACCTGACCTGTATCACCATTGTCATTGGACAGTTTAACCCGCCCTGTTCCCCAAGGATGGGAGGGAAGTGTTTTAAAGAGAAATGTGTTACCATGTGCTTGTAATAAAGTCATTCCCTGTTTTTGGAACTTCAGCACGGAGCGTTGTCTCGTTTGTTCTGGAAGAATTATTCCTATGGGAAGCGGTCGCCTAACTGGAGTGTCTGGTAGCTGATGTGTGTTCGGGAATGGAATATACTTAAACAACGTTAACCCCTGTCGTTACAATAAGTTCAGAGCTCCCAACCTTTCCTCATAACTAATATCCTCCAGACCCTTTATTAGCTTTGTTGTCCTTCTTTTACTCCCTCCATTTCCAGTACATCCTTCCTGAGGACTGGTGCCCAGAACTGGACGGCATACTCCAGGTGCGGCCGGACCAGAGTCTTGTAGAGCGGGAGAATTATCCTTTTATCTCTGGAGTTATTCCCATTTTTAAGGCCAATATTCTGTTTGCTTTGTTAGCAGCAGCTTGGCATTGCTGAGCCCATCATCTACTAGGACCCCCAGGTCCTTCTCCATCCTAGATTCCCCCTGAGCTCCTCCCTCCCCCATACCTGGGCTCCTCCCTCCCCCATACCTGAGCTCCTCCCTCCCCCATTGCTGAGCCGATCATCTACTAGGACCCCCAAGTCCTTCTCCATCCTAGATCCCCCAGAGCTCCTCCCCCCATACCAGAGCTCCTCCCTCCCCCATTGCTGAGCCAATCATCTATTAGGACCCCCAGGTCCTTCTCCATCCTAGATCCCCCAGAGCTCCTCCCCCCATTCCAGAGCTCCTCCCTCCCCCATTGCTGAGCCAATCATCTACTAGGACCCCCAGGTCCTTTTCCATCCTAGATCTCCCCCAGAGGTTCTCCCCCCAGTCTATAGATTGCATTCATATTTTTACCACCCAAATGCATTATTTTACATTTTTCTACATTGAACCTCATTTGTCATGTAGTTGCCCCCCCCCCCCAATAATTTGTTCAGATCTTCTTGCAAGGTTTCCACATCCTGCGGAGAAGTTATTGCCCTGCTTAGCTTAGTATCCTCCGCAAATACAGATTGCACTGCTTTCCCCATCCTCCAGTACAGACCCCTGGGGGACCCCACTACCCACCCCGACCATTCCGAGTACCCCCCATTTATCACAACCCTCTAAACTCTCCCTTGTAGCCAGTTTTCAATCCATGTACTCCCCCTATGGTCCATGCCAACGGGCCTTACTTTATACAGGAAATGTTTATGGGGAACTGTGTGCAATACTGCAAAATCCAGATACACCACGTCTACGGACCTTCCTTTATCTAGATACACCACATCTACGGGCCTTCCTTTATCCAGATACACCACGTCTACGGGCCTCCCTTTATCTAGATACACCACGTCTACGGGCCTCCCTTTATCTAGATACACCACATCTACGGGCCTTCCTTTATCCAGATACACCACGTCTACGGGCCTTCCTTTATCTAGATACACCACATCTACGGCCTTCCTTTATCCGGATACACCACGTCTACGGGCCTTCCTTTATCCGGATACACCACGTCTACGGGCCTTCCTTTATCTAGATACACCACGTCTATGGGCCTTCCTTTATCCAGATACACCACATCTACGGACCTTCCTTTATCCAGATACACCACGTCTATGGGCCTTCCTTTATCCAGATACACCACGTCTACAGACCTTCCTTTATCCAGATACACCACATCTACGGGTCTTCCTTTATCTAGATACACCACGTCTACGGGCCTTCCTTTATCCAGATACACCACGTCTACAGACCTTCCTTTATCCAGATACACCACGTCTACGAGCCTTCCTTTATCCAGATACACCACGTCTACGGGCCTTCCTTTATCTAGATACACCACATCTACGGGCCTTCCTTTATCCAGATACACCACGTCTACGGGCCTTCCTTTATCCAGATACACCACGTCTACAGACCTTCCTTTATCCAGATACACCACATCTACGGGCCTTCCTTTATCCAGATACACCACATCTACGGGCCTTCCTTTATCCAGATACACCACGTCTATGGACCTTCCTTTATCCAGATACACCACGTCTACAGACCTTCCTTTAACTAGATACACCACGTCTACGGACCTTCCTTTATCCAGATACACCACGTCTACGGACCTTCCTTTATCTAGATACACCACATCTACGGGCCTATCTTTATCCAGATACACCACATCTACGGGCCTTCCTTTATCCAGGTACACCACATCTACAGGCCTTCCTTTATCCAGATACACCACGTCTACGGGCCTTCCTTTATCTAGATACACCAAGTCTACGGGCCTTCCTTTATCTAGATACACCACGTCTACGGGCCTTCCTTTATCTAGATACACCACGTCTACGGGCCTTCCTTTATCTAGATACACCACGTCTACGGACCTTCCTTTATCTAGATACACCACGTCTACGGGCCTTCCTTTATCTAGATACACCACATCTACGGGCCTTCCTTTATCCAGATACACCACGTCTACGGGCCTTCCTTTATCCAGATACACCACGTCTACGGGCCTTCCTTTATCCAGATACACCACGTCTACGGACCTTCCTTTATCCAGATACACCACGTCTACGGACCTTCCTTTATCCAGATACACCACGTCTACGGGCCTTCCTTTATCTAGATACACCACGTCTACGGGCCTTCCTTTATCCAGATACACCACGTCTACGGGCCTTCCTTTATCCAGATACACCACGTCTACGGGCCTTCCTTTATCCAGATACACCACGTCTACAAGCAGGGCAGCCATCAGAAATTTTGGGGCCCCTTACACAGCTTTAGGTCTGGGCCCCCTCGGGGCTCAACCACCAACATTCCCCAGGGCCCACCCACTCCAGGATGCTGGGCATGGGTGGGGATACATTGTGGACACTGGAGCAGTGGCGGCTGGTGCTCAAAACTTTTGGGGGAGCGCAAACAAACTTTGAAACCAAACCCATCAAACGCAGCCACTGTGCCCATCAATTGCAGCCACTGTGCCATCAAATGCTTCCACTGTGCCCATCAAATGCTGCCAGGGTGCCCATCAAATGCTGCCAGTGTGCCCATTAAATGCTGCCAGGGTGCCCATCATATGCTGCCACTGTGCCAAATGCTGCCAGTGTGCCCATTAAATGCTGCGAGTGTGACGCCCACTCGCCGTCTGCCCGCCACTTACCCTGTCTTGGTAGGGCAGCGGGTGACGGCAATGAGCGGGGTCCTTCGTGTCTCCTGCGGGCACTTCTCATCTCCGACTCCGGTCCCGTCAGGCGTCCAATAGCGGCGCCTGTTGTTTCAGCCAATCAGGTGACAGGCTATGGCTCTAATCAGGCGCTTCCAAAACATCCCCGCCGCTGTAATTCATATGCCCGGCGCCCGACAAGGGGTCGGGCACATGAATAGGGGGCGGCAGCGGCGACCATAGATAGATTCATGCAATGCATGAATCTATCTATGTGAGAGAGCAGGAGAGAGGGGGTGGCGCTCCTGTGCCCTTTATGGATGCACCGCCACTGGACTGGAGGGATGGGTGGATGGTGCCAGGTGGGGATGAAGATGATGGAGATGCATTTTGAAAATGGATGAGGATAACTCTGGGAGGGGATGAGAGTTACATAGTGAAGAGGCTCTCCAAAATGTAACTTATCTCCACCCAGAGTCATCTTCATACATTTTCAGGGTGTCCCATCCAAGAAGAAGGAGATTAAATAAAGTCCAAAGAAAATCTTCAGGCAGCACAGGGGGCAAAATAGCGCACATTAATTTTTTGTGACTTACCCACCACTCTGCACTCTCGTATATATCTGCATGTCCATGTGCACCGTCAAAGAGCTGGCCACACCCCCTACCCCTGTCCCAGCCAATCACATTTCAAGCAAAGCTAGAACCACCCAGCAGGATCCGCCTCAGCAGGGAATGGAAGAGGAGCAAACGAGCGCTGGCCGCGATCACTGAGGGTGTAGCTACTAGTCTGAAAGACATCGGGAGCTCGGGCAGCGGTCCTATTGAATTACATAGCTGATAGTTGCAGAATCCTGAAGCTTTCTTCCTTGTAAACCACAGATAACGGGGAGAGGGGCTGCTGGTGAAAGTGAAAGTAGACAGAGGCTTGTTTGTGATTCTCTGTAGCGGCCGGGCGCCACGCAAATTAGCGGCGGAGCTGCTAAAGAATTTATTTTGTGTGCTGATGTAAGGGGAGCGGCCCCTGGCCGGCCGGGCCCCAGGGGACCCTCAGGCCCCTTACATCTGTACTGCCTGTACCCCCCTGATGGCGGCCCTGTCTACGGGTCTTCCTTTATCTAGATGGCAACTCACCTCCCCATAGAAGGGTAATAGATTGGTTTGGGAAGAACGATTCTTCATGAATCCATGCTGATTACTGCTAATGATACCGTTCTCATTACTAAGATCTTGTATATAGTCCCTTATCATCCCCTCCAAGAGCTTACATACTATTGATGTTAGGCTAACTGCTCTGTAATCCCCAGGGATGTACTTTGGGCCCTTTTTAAATATTGGTGCTACATTGGATTTTCTCCAATCAGCTGGTACTATTCCAGTCAGTAGACTGTCAGTAAAAATTAGAAACAATGTTTTGGCAATTACTTGACTGAGTTCCCTAAGTACCCTCGGGTGCAAGCCATCTGGTCCCGGTGATTTATTAATGTTAAGTTTCCCAAGTCTAATTCTAATTCTGTCCTCTGTTAACCATGGAGGGGCTTCCTGTGATGTGTCATGAGGATAGACACTGCAGTTTTGGTTACTGAAGCCCCCTGATTCCCTCGTGAAGACTGAGGAGAAGAATAAATTCAATCTCTACCCCATCTCCCCATCCTTTGTAACCAGATGACCTTACTCATTCTTTATGGGGCCAATATGGTCTGTCCTCCCTTTTTTACTGTTTATATACTTAAAGAATTTCTTGGGATTTTTTTTGCTCTCCTCCGCTATGTGTCTTTCATGTTCTATCTTAGACGCCCTGATTGCACCCTTACATTTCTTGTTGCATTCTTTTAATGTCTGAATGCTGATGATGATCCCTCAGCCTTGTATTTTTTGAAGGCCTTCTTTTTTGCTTTTATATGCATTTTTACATTGGAGTTAAGCCACCCAGGGCTTTTGTCTGCTCTTTTAAATGTATTACCCAATGGGATGCCTTGGCTAATGCCCTTATTTAATATGCTCTTAAAGCAAACTCCGTGTTCTTTGTTCCTAAGATTTTATCCCAATTTATATCTTCTAGCGAGGATCGTAGTTTAGGGAAGTTGGCTCTTTTGAAATTCAGTGTTTTTGTATTCACTACATAATGCCAGCAATGACACCCCAGCAGTATTCACAGGCAGTGGTATGGGTGATTGTCATGTGATCAGTGACTATGAAATGATTGGCTGTGGTCCTCAGTTGTCAGTTGTTGTCATAGGTCAGGAACAATTCAATCAGAACAGCCCAAAATCTTCCCCCTGACATTGCACTGCATTATGGGAAGTCAAGAAGAGGATGCTGCCCCCTGCTGTAAATCTACAGCAGGGCTTAAAATTTCAAGTCCTGAGCTACTAGCCAGGCCTTAAGTGTTACTCGCCACTAGTTGCCCCACCCACCCCTACCCCGCCCCACCCCTAATTCCGCCCCTAAACATGCCCTCATAAATTATCTCATGAAATTACATTGTTCCATTTTTTATGCAGAATTAGGTACAAAAAGATATATTAACAACAAATTAAATGCAGCCTTGTCAGTGCCCATCAGTGCAACCTCATCAGTGCCCATCAATGCAGCCTATCAGTGCCCATCAATGCAGCCTCATCAGTGCCCATCAATGCAGCCTCATCAGTGTCCATCAATGTAGCCTATCAGTGTCCATCAATGCAGCCTATCAGTGTCTATCAATGCAGCCCATTACTGCCCATAATTGCAGCCTATCAATGTCCATCAGTGCCGCCTCATTGGTGCCCATCAATGCAGCCTCATCAGTGCAGCCTATCAGTGCCCTTCAGTGCAGCCTCATCAGTGCCTATCAGTGCAGCCTCATCAGTGCCCATCAATGCAGCCTATCAGTGTCCATCAATGCAGCCTATTAGTGCCCATAATTGCAGCCTATCATTGCCCATCAGTGCAGCCTATTAATTCCCACCAGTGCCACCTCATTGGTGCCCATCAATGCAGCCTCATCAGTGCCCATCAATGCGGCCTATCAGTGCCCTTCAGTGAAACCTCATCAGTGCAGCCTCATCGGTGCCCATCAATGCAGCCTATCAGTGTCCATCAATGCAGCCTATCAATGCCTATCAGTGCCCATTAGTGCAGCCTCATCAGTGCCAATCAATGCAGCCTATCAGTGCAGCCTCATCACTGACCTTCAATGCGGCCTATCAGTGCCCTTCAGTGAAGCCTCATCAGTACCCATCAGTGAAGCCTCATCAGTGCCCATCAATGCAGCCTATCAGTGTCCATCAATGCAGCCTATCAGTGCAGCCTATCAATGCCCATCAGTGCAGCCTATCAGTGCCCATTAGTGCAGCCTCATCAGTGCCTATCAATGCAGCCTATTAGTGCCCATCAATGCAGCCTCATCAGTGCCCATCAATGCGGCCTATCAATGCCCATCAGTGAAGCCTCACCAGTGCCCATCAGTGCAGCCTCATCAGTGCCCATCAATGCAGCCTATCAGTGTCCATCAATGCAGCCTATCAGTGTCCATCAATGCAGCCTATCAGTGTCCATCAATGCAGCCTCATCAGTGCCCATC
Organism: Rana muscosa; assembly: GCA_029206835.1. NCBI lineage: Eukaryota > Metazoa > Chordata > Amphibia > Anura > Ranidae > Rana > Rana muscosa. The sequence continues at coordinate 276,341 of JARGYO010005606.1, forward strand.
AATGCAGCCTATCAGTGTCCATCAATGCAGCCTATCAGTGCCTATCAATGCAGCCTATTAGTGTCCATAAGTGCAGCCTATCAATTCCCACCAGTGCCGCCTCATTGGTGCCCATCAATGCAGCCTCATCGGTGCCCATGAATGCGGCCTATCAGTGCCCTTCAGTGCAGCCTCATCAGTGCCCAACAATGCAGCCTATCAGTGTCCATCAATGCAGCCTATCAGTGCAGCCTATTAATGCTCATCAGTGCAGCCTATCAGTGCCCATTAGTGCAGCCTCATCAGTGCCTATCAATGCAGCCTCATCTGTGCCCATCAATGTGGCCTATCAGTGCCCTTCAGTGAAGCGTCATCAGTGCCCATCAATGCAGCCTATCAGTGTCCATCAATGCAGCCTATCAGTGCCCATCAGTGCTGTCTCATCAGTGCCCATCAGTGCAGCCTATCAGTGCCCATTAGTGCAGCCTCATCAGTGTCTATCAATGCAGCCTATTAGTGCCCATCAATGCAGCCTCATCAGTGCCCTTCAGTGAAGCCTCATAAGTGCCCTTCAGTGAAGCCTCATCAGTGCCCATCAGTGCAGCCTCATCAGTGCCCATCAATGCAGCCTATCAATGCCCATCAGTACAGCCTATCAGTGCCGCCTCATCAGTGCCCATCAATGCAGCCTCATCAGTGCCCATCAATGCAGCCTATCAGTGCCTATTAGTGCCCATAAGTGCAGCCTATCAGTGCCCATCAGTGCAGCCTATCAGTGCCTATCAATGCAGCCTATTAGTGCCCATAAGTGCAGCTTATCAGTGCCCATCAATGCAGCCTATCAGTGCCCATCAATGCAGCCTATCAGTGCCCATTAATGCACCTTATCAGTGCCTATTAGTGCAGCCTCATCAGTGCCCATCAATGCAGCCTATCAATGCAGCCTATTAGTGCCCATAAGTGCAGCCTATCAGTGCCCATCAATGCAGCCTATCAGTGCCTAATAATGCAGCCTATTAGTGTCCATAAGTGCAGCCTATCAGTGCCCATCAATGCAGCCTATCAGTGCCTATCAATGCAGCCTATTAGTGCCCATAAGTGCAGCTCATCAGTGCCCATCAATGCAGCCTATCAGTGCCCATCAATGCAGCCTATCAGTGCCCATTAATGCACCTTATCAGTGCCTATTAGTGCAGCCTCATCAGTGCCCATTAATGCAGCCTATCACTGCATGTGGATCACAGGGAGGAATATGAAGGAGAGCACGCGGGGGGGGAACTCAAAGTCTCGCCTCCTGGATCGGCTCCTATGATAGACATCCTACTACTTCAATTTCCCGGCTTTTGGACCAGTGTGCTGTCTATCATAGGAGCCGGTCCAGGAGGCGGGACTTTGTTTGACAGTGGTCGGCGTTTCAGATCCAAGCTCTGTTACAGCGGGAGATCCCCTCTCTGTGATCTGGCTGGCTCTCCTCTCCCTTCCCCACAGTTTTCTGGCCAATCACTGGGAGGAGGCTTGACTCTCGTTAAACCCCGCCCACCCCCTCTGACGCAGCTCCAAACTCGCCCTTGGCTTATTTCCACCCACCAAATAGAAGCAGGCGAGTGGAAATTTTGAGGGCTGATCTTTAGGACTACCTCTAATCCTTATCCTGGATACTCTGAGGATGCTTCCTGTTTTGATGTCGGCTTTGTAGGTGATGGACACTAGTGGTCATCTATTATCTCTAATTATGGGAGAAGAGGCGGAGCAAGATAGACAAAGCCCCTCCCCATATTGGGTCCATGGTTTGAGGCTCACCTTCCTGGCGGGTGATGAGTAGTTGACCATCGGGGGGGATTTTCTCCCATCTGAAGCTAGGAGCCGGGATCCCTTCCATCACAGAGCAGAACAGGTGGATACTGCCCCCTTCCTGGCCATGGCCATCGCTGGAACAGTCCGGGATGGAAGGAGGGACTGTGAGAGGGAGAAGAAGTCATGTGACCATCAGAGGAGGATGCTCTATGAAATGAGGACCACATCAAACCAATACACATAATGCAGCTCCCCACTAGAGAAGGCCATTCTCTGACTTACCAAGCACAGTAAGCCCAACCAGGCCGATGTTGGGTGTTGCCCCGTCCGGTGGGTTAATGACGGTGCACTGGTACGTACCGGTGTCCGATACCCGCGTGTGGTTGATGAAGATACTGGCGTCCTGGGTGGGACCGAAGGCAAATTTCACTCTGCCCAAATATTCGGTCAGACTTTCCACAATCTGACCCTGTTCATACGCAATGACCTGCCGGAGGGAGCACACAGGAGCTTACAATCCTATCCCGTAATCCCATGAGCTTCTGACTGCCGGAGAATAGCGAATAGATCCATCATGGTGGCATCACTGCTCTCCATGTCATCCAATCAGAGAATGTCTTGCATTCATTGAGAAAAATGTGAGAAATTTTGTTAAAGGTGGCCGTGTCAAAAGAGCGACTGACCCCTTGTGGTTAACATGCAACAGGGCAGATGCTCATCATGGAACCCGGAGAACAGCGAGGATCCATGTAGTTGCGATAAATACCGTGATCATCGGCTTCCCCAGGGATCCCTGAGGTATGGAATATACAGCCTTCTATTGGTCCAAGGTGGATCCTACAAGTATGGAATATACAGACTTCTATTGGTCCAAGGTGGATCCTACAAGTATGGAATATACAGATTTCTATTGGTCCAAGGTGGATTCTACAAGTATGGAATATACAGACTTCTATTGGTCCAAGGTGGATCCTACAAGTATGGAATATACAGACTTCTATTGGTCCAAGGTGGATCCTACATGTATGGAATATACAGACTTCTATTGGTCCAAGGTGGATCCTACAAGTATGGAATATACAGACTTCTATTGGTCCAAGGTGGATTCTACAAGTATGGAATATACAGACTTCTATTGGTCCAAGGTGGATCCTACAAGTTTGGAATATACAGACTTCTATTGGACCAAGGTGGATCCTACAAGTATGGAATATACAGACTTCTATTGGTCCAAGGTGGATCCTACAAGTATGGAATATACAGACTGCTATTGGTCCAAGGTGAATCCTACAAGTATGGAATATACAGACTTCTATTGGTCCAAGGTGGATCCTACAAGTATGGAATATACAGACTTCTATTGGTCCAAGGTGGATCCTACAAGTATGGAATATACAGACTTCTATTGGTCCAAGGTGGATCCTACAAGTATGGAATATACAGACTTCTATTGATCCAAGTTGGATCCTACAAGTATGGAATATACAGACTTCTATTGGTCCAAGGTGGATCCTACAAGTATGGAATATACAGACTTCTATTGGTCCAAGGTGGATCCTACAAGTATGGAATATACAGACTTCTATTGGTCCAAGGTGGATCCTACAAGTATGGAATATACAGACTGCTATTGGTCCAAGGTGGATCCTACAAGTATGGAATATACAGACTTCTATTGGTCCAAGGTGTATCCTACAAGTATGGAATATACAGACTTCTATTGGTCCAAGGTGGATCCCTCAGGTATAGAATGTAGACCTTTCAAGGTGGAATAACTCTGTAACTGGACAAAAAAGACCAAGCCTGCCATCCAGCCTTACACATGTTTTTTGATGGCTCTACAGAAGGCCGGAATCCTAAAAGACGGTTATGTGTGTAATTATAATATTTGATCAAAGATTGTATGTGTCAGAACAGTGGGAAACAAAGTCTTACTTTGTAATTATAATATGTGTGCAGTTGTATTGTAAGTGTGCGGATGTATTCTGTGTTTTGTTGTATTGTGTGTCTATGTACTATGTATAAGGTTGTAATATGCGTGCAGTTATATAGTTATATAGAAGGTGAAGTTGAAAAAAGACACAAGTCCATTAAGTCCATCCTCTGTGTGTGATGAGATGTCAGTGTTACATTGTATATCCCTGTATGTTGCGGTCCTTCAGGTGATTATCTAATAGTTTCTTGAAACTATCGATGCCCCCCGCTGAGACAACCGCCTGTGGAAGGGAATTCCACATCCTTGCCGCTCTTACAGTAAAGAACCCTCTACATAGTTTAAGGTTAAACCTCTTTTCTTCTAATCTTAGTGAATGACCATGTGTCTTATTAATCTCCCTTCCGTGGAAAAGTTTTCTCCTTATTGTGGGGTCACCAGTACGGTATTTGTACATTGAAATCATCTCCCCTCTCAAGTGTCTCTTCTCCAGAGAGAATAAGTTCAGAGCTCACAACCTTTCCTCATCACTAATATCCTCCAGACCCTTTATTAGCTTTGTTGTCCTTTGTACTCGCTCCATTTCCTGTACATCCTTCCTGAGGACTGGTGCCCAGAACTGGACGACATACTCCAGGTGCGGCCGGACCAGAGTCTTGTAGAGCGGGAGAATTATCCTTTTATCTCTGGAGTTATTCCCTTTTTATACCACTTCCATACTGGGCCTATTCTGGCACTTCTCTCCTACATGTACAAATCATCATTCTTTTGCTAGAAAATTACTCAGAACCCCGAAACATTATATATGTTTTTTTTAGCAGACACCCTAGGGAATAAAATGACGGTCGTTGCAACTTTTTATCTTGCACGGTATTTGCGCAATAATTTTTCAAACGCCTTTTTTGGGGGAAAAAAATGGTTTCATGAATTAAAAAATAACAAAACAGTAAAGTTAGCCCAATTTTTTTGTAAAATATGAAAGCTTATGTTACGCCGAGTAAAAAGATACCTAACATGTCACGCTTTAAAATTGCGCACACTCATGGAATGGCGCCAAACTTCGGTACTTAAAAATCTCCATAGGCGACTCTTTGAAATTTTTTACAGGTTACCAGGTTAGAGTTACAGAGGAGGTCTAGAGCTAGAATTGTTGCACGCGCTCTAACGCACGCGGCGATACCTCACATGTGTGGTTTGAACGGCGTTTACATATGCGGGCGGGACTTATGTGTGTTTTTGCTTCTAATGCCGCGTACACACGATCATTATTCACGGCGGTTAAAAAACATGTTCTAATTTTTATCCTCGTTTTTAATGCCGTTTTTCTCGTCAAAAAAAACGACAGAAATCCCACAGACTATCGTTTTTCTCGTCGAATGGGAAAAATGTCGTTTTTCTCTACGAGAAAAAAGGCCGTGTGTATGCGGCATAAGCGGGAGCTATTGGGGACGGGCATTTAAAAAAATATATATATATATATTTTTTTATTTTACTTATTTTTTTTTATTTTTACTATTTTTTTTTTGATCACTTTTATTCCTATTACAAGGAATGTAAACATCCCTTGTAATAGGAATGTGTGTGACAGGTCCTCTTTATGGAGAGATGCGGGGTCAATAAGACCTCCCCCTCCCCCCACATCTCTCCTCCAGGCTGGAATGCATGAGATCAGTGAATTTTTTTTCACCAATCTCATACTTACTAGCTGCAATGGCAGCTTTGTTTACATTTGAGGACCCGGGCGTGACATCATCACATCGCACCCGGGCCTCCGACGATCATAGAGATGACTGGTGACCATCTGGTCCCCAGTCATCTCTATGCTCATCACGTGACCCACCACCGGCGCCGGACAATTCTCTCCGGGTCCCCGATGGCACGGGAGAGCCCGGAGAAGCACCGGATGGCAGCGGGAGGGGGGGGGGATGTCCCCTCCCGCCGCCTATAAGAACGATGAAGCGGCGGAACCGCCACTATGATCGTTCTTATGGTGCCCCCATCATTCAGATATTCCCCCACAAAGCCCAGGACGTCATATGACGCCCAACCGGAGGGAGAGAGGGTTCCTGCCGGCGTCATTCTGCTATGGCCCGGTATGGAAGGGGTTAATGCCAATATTCTGTTTGCGTTGTTAGCAGCAGATTGGCATTGCTGAGCCGATCATCTACTAGGATCCCCAGGTCCTTCTCCATCCTAGATCCCCCCAGAGGTTCTCCCCCCATACCTGAGCTCCTCCCTCCCCCATACCTGGGCTCCTGCCTCCCCCATACCTGAGCCGATCATCTACTAGGATCCCCAGGTCCTTCTCCATCCTAGATCCCCCCAGAGGTTCTCCCCCCATACCTGAGCTCCTCCCTCCCCCATACCTGGGCTCCTCCCTCCCCCATACCTGAGCCCATCATCTACTAGGACCCCCAGGTCCTTCTCCACCCTAGATTCCCCCAGAGGTCCTCCCCCCAGTCTATAGATTGCATTCAGATTTTTACCACCCAAATGCATTATTTAAATTTTTATACATTGATCCTCATTGGCCATGTAGTTGCCCCCCCCTCCCCCATTAATTTGTTCAGATCTTCTTGCAAGATTTCCACATCCTGCGGAGAAGTTATTGTCCTGCTTAGCTTAGTATCCTCCGCAAATACAGATATTGCACTGCTTACCCCATCCCCCAGCACAGAACCCTGGGGGACCCCACTACCCACCCCCGACCATTCCGAGTACCCCCCATTTATCACCACCCTCTAAACTCGCCCTTGTAGCCAGTTTTCAATCCATGTACTCACCCTATGGTCCATGCCAACGGGCCTTACTTTATACAGTAAACGTTTATAGGGAACTGTGTGCAATACTGCAAAATCCAGATACACCACGTCTACGGGCCTTCCTTTATCTAGATACACCACATCTACGGACCTTCCTTTATCCAGATACACCACATCTACGGACCTTCCTTTATCTAGATACACCACGTCTACGGACCTTCCTTTATCCAGATACACCACATCTACGGACCTTCCTTTATCCAGATACACCACATCTACGGACCTTCCTTTATCTAGATACACCACGTCTACGGACCTTCCTTTATCCAGATACACCACGTCTACGGGCCTTCCTTTATCCAGATACACCACGTCTACGGGCCTTCCTTTATCCAGATACACCACGTCTACGGGCCTTCCTTTATCCAGACACACCACGTCTACGGGCCTTCCTTTATCCAGATACACCACATTTACGGGCCTTCCTTTATCTAGATACACCACATCTATGGACCTTCCTTTATCCAGATACACCACGTCTACGGGCCTTCCTTTATCTAGATACACCACGTCTACGGACCTTCCTTTATCCAGATACACCACGTCTACGGGCCTTCCTTTATCCAGATACACCACGTCTACGGGCCTTCCTTTATCCAGATACACCACGTCTACGGGCCTTCCTTTATCCAGATACACCATGTCTACGGGTCTTCCTTTATCTAGATACACCACGTCTACGGACCTTCCTTTATCCAGATACACCACGTCTACGGGCCTTCCTTTATCTAGATACACCACGTCTACGGGCCTTCTTTTATCCAGATACACCACGTCTACGGGCCTTCCTTTATCCAGATACACCACGTCTACGGACCTTCCTTTATCTAGATACACCACGTCTACGGGCCTTCTTTTATCCAGTGTGACAGCAGGAAGGTAAAGTCACCTGGTTGCATCCAGGGGGGTAGATATATTTCTCCCAGATTCAGGCTTTATGCTGACTTATACAACTAGGGAGGGAGTTGATGAAGCCCAGCTGAGGCTAGTGGGCTCATGGATGACTCATACCTCTAGGGAGAGGGCTGGGCGTCGTGCAGGCAGGGAGTTGATGAGACCAGCTGAAGCCTGTCAGTTCGTTTAAGGCCTCTATAAAAACTCCCAGCTTCATTAGATGTTAGCTCATGCCTGGACCCAGACCTGTGTGGACTGTCTAGGGAGAGTGAACCCCTGTGCGGTGAGACAAAGCCTGTGTGGCTATTTGTTTGGACTTTTACTAAACCAGGGACTTAGGGACTAGGACAGCACCAGGCTGATCCCAGTTGTTAGTTTAGGAAACCTGCATGTTTAGTCAGAGGTCAAACTGACCAGGATTTATTTTGTTTATGTTTCTTTTTGGCTTTGCTGTGTTTTTGTCACTGTACATAGAGAAATAAACCGCACCTTTTGATTTTGAAAACCACAACCTCCGTCTGCTGGCCCTGTTTTTGTGTGGGGAGCCCAACCAGGGGGTCACACACACCCGCTACCGAGTTAACCCCCTCACAGTTGGTGGAGAATGCGGGCAGTTTTTTTTAAGCCAGCATGGAGGAGATACTGAAACAGCTGGCTCTAGCAAATGCCAATCAACAGCAGACAAATGCAGGTTTGCAAAGGAGCCTTGCAGCCCAGCAGCAAGCTCATCAACAAGCCCAGCAGCAATCTGAGGCCCGCTTCATAGACCTGTTACAGAAACAAGAGCAGAGACTACAACAAAGTCGAGGCCATCCAGAGTTGGCCACGTCCCAACAGCAAGAAGCAGGTACGGGCCTTTCTGGGAATCGCGGGTTATTATCGGCGCTTCATTCCCCACTTTGCTTCTAAGGCTGTGCCCCTAACCAACCTGACGAAAGGGAAAGGGTCGGTCATGATTAAATGGACCCCCGAGGCTGAGGCAGCATTCCAATTCTTGAAACAAGCCTTATGTAGCCAGCCAGTGTTGTACTCACCCGACTTCTCTAAAGACTTTGTCGTACAAAGTGATGCGTCAGATGTGGGGTTAGGAGCAGTATTGTCCCAGGTCTGGAACGGGGAAGAGCACCCAGTCATTTACCTCAGCAGGAAGTTGAAGTCCCATGAGGTAAATTACGCCACGGTTGAAAAGGAGTGTTTAGCGGTGAAGTGGGCTCTAGATTCCCTTCGGTACTATCTGCTAGGTAGGCACTTTGACATGGTTACGGATCACGCTCCGTTAAAGTGGATGGCTCAAAACAAGGAGACAAATAGAAGAGTGAATAGGTGGTTCCTGGCCCTACAGGAATTCAACTTCACAGTAAAGCATCGCCCTGGCGTTCAAATGGGGAATGTGGATGCTTTGTCTCGAGTACATGAATGCCTGATTGCTGGTGTTCCAACCCCAAGGTTAAAACAAGAGGGGGGGTATGTGACAGCAGGAAGGTAAAGTCACCTGGTTGCATCCAGGGGGGTAGATATATTTCTCCCAGATTCAGGCTTTATGCTGACTTATACAACTAGGGAGGGAGTTGATGAAGCCCAGCTGAGGCTAGTGGGCTCATGGATGACTCATACCTCTAGGGAGAGGGCTGGGCGTCGTGCAGGCAGGGAGTTGATGAGACCAGCTGAAGCCTGTCAGTTCGTTTAAGGCCTCTATAAAAACTCCCAGCTTCATTAGATGTTAGCTCATGCCTGGACCCAGACCTGTGTGGACTGTCTAGGGAGAGTGAACCCCTGTGCGGTGAGACAAAGCCTGTGTGGCTATTTGTTTGGACTTTTACTAAACCAGGGACTTAGGGACTAGGACAGCACCAGGCTGATCCCAGTTGTTAGTTTAGGAAACCTGCATGTTTAGTCAGAGGTCAAACTGACCAGGATTTATTTTGTTTATGTTTCTTTTTGGCTTTGCTGTGTTTTTGTCACTGTACATAGAGAAATAAACCGCACCTTTTGATTTTGAAAACCACAACCTCCGTCTGCTGGCCCTGTTTTTGTGTGGGGAGCCCAACCAGGGGGTCACACACACCCGCTACCGAGTTAACCCCCTCACAGTTGGTGGAGAATGCGGGCAGTTTTTTTTAAGCCAGCATGGAGGAGATACTGAAACAGCTGGCTCTAGCAAATGCCAATCAACAGCAGACAAATGCAGGTTTGCAAAGGAGCCTTGCAGCCCAGCAGCAAGCTCATCAACAAGCCCAGCAGCAATCTGAGGCCCGCTTCATAGACCTGTTACAGAAACAAGAGCAGAGACTACAACAAAGTCGAGGCCATCCAGAGTTGGCCACGTCCCAACAGCAAGAAGCAGGTACGGGCCTTTCTGGGAATCGCGGGTTATTATCGGCGCTTCATTCCCCACTTTGCTTCTAAGGCTGTGCCCCTAACCAACCTGACGAAAGGGAAAGGGTCGGTCATGATTAAATGGACCCCCGAGGCTGAGGCAGCATTCCAATTCTTGAAACAAGCCTTATGTAGCCAGCCAGTGTTGTACTCACCCGACTTCTCTAAAGACTTTGTCGTACAAAGTGATGCGTCAGATGTGGGGTTAGGAGCAGTATTGTCCCAGGTCTGGAACGGGGAAGAGCACCCAGTCATTTACCTCAGCAGGAAGTTGAAGTCCCATGAGGTAAATTACGCCACGGTTGAAAAGGAGTGTTTAGCGGTGAAGTGGGCTCTAGATTCCCTTCGGTACTATCTGCTAGGTAGGCACTTTGACATGGTTACGGATCACGCTCCGTTAAAGTGGATGGCTCAAAACAAGGAGACAAATAGAAGAGTGAATAGGTGGTTCCTGGCCCTACAGGAATTCAACTTCACAGTAAAGCATCGCCCTGGCGTTCAAATGGGGAATGTGGATGCTTTGTCTCGAGTACATGAATGCCTGATTGCTGGTGTTCCAACCCCAAGGTTAAAACAAGAGGGGGGGTATGTGACAGCAGGAAGGTAAAGTCACCTGGTTGCATCCAGGGGGGTAGATATATTTCTCCCAGATTCAGGCTTTATGCTGACTTATACAACTAGGGAGGGAGTTGATGAAGCCCAGCTGAGGCTAGTGGGCTCATGGATGACTCATACCTCTAGGGAGAGGGCTGGGCGTCGTGCAGGCAGGGAGTTGATGAGACCAGCTGAAGCCTGTCAGTTCGTTTAAGGCCTCTATAAAAACTCCCAGCTTCATTAGATGTTAGCTCATGCCTGGACCCAGACCTGTGTGGACTGTCTAGGGAGAGTGAACCCCTGTGCGGTGAGACAAAGCCTGTGTGGCTATTTGTTTGGACTTTTACTAAACCAGGGACTTAGGGACTAGGACAGCACCAGGCTGATCCCAGTTGTTAGTTTAGGAAACCTGCATGTTTAGTCAGAGGTCAAACTGACCAGGATTTATTTTGTTTATGTTTCTTTTTGGCTTTGCTGTGTTTTTGTCACTGTACATAGAGAAATAAACCGCACCTTTTGATTTTGAAAACCACAACCTCCGTCTGCTGGCCCTGTTTTTGTGTGGGGAGCCCAACCAGGGGGTCACACACACCCGCTACCGAGTTAACCCCCTCACACCAGATACACCACGTCTACAGACCTTCCTTTATCCAGATACACCACGTCTACGGGTCTTCCTTTATCTAGATACACCACGTCTACGGACCTTCCTTTATCCAGATACACCACGTCTACGGGCCTTCCTTTATCTAGATACACCACGTCTACGGGCCTTCTTTTATCCAGATACACCACGTCTACGGGCCTTCCTTTATCCAGATACACCACATCTACGGACCTTCCTTTATCCAGATACACCACATCTACGGACCTTCCTTTATCCAGATACACCACATCTACGGGCCTTCCTTTATCTAGATACACTACGTCTACGGGCCTTCCTTTATCCAGATACACCACGTCTACGGGCCTTCCTTTATCTAGATACACCACGTCTACGGGCCTTCCTTTATCCAGATACACCACGTCTACGGGCCTTCCTTTATCCAGATACACCACGTCTACGGGCCTTCCTTTATCCAGATACACCATGTCTACGAGCCTTCCTTTATCCAGATACACCACGTCTACGGGCCTTCCTTTATCCAGATACACCACGTCTATGGACCTTCCTTTATCCAGATACACCACGTCTACAGACCTTCCTTTATCCAGATACACCAGGTCTACGGGCCTTCCTTTATCTAGATACACCACATCTACGGGCCTTCCTTTATCCAGATACACCACGTCTATGGGCCTTCCTTTATCTAGATATATCATGTCTACGGGTCTTCCTTTATCCAGATACACCACGTCTACGGGCCTTCCTTTATCCAGATACACCACATCTACGGGCCTCCCTTTATCTAGTGTGAGGGGGTTAACTCGGTAGCGGGTGTGTGTGACCCCCCTGGTTGGGCTCCCCACACAAAAACAGGGCCAGCAGACGGAGGTGGTGGTTTTCAAAATCAAAAGGTGCGGTTTATTTCTCTATGTACAGTGACAAAAACACAGCAAAGCCAAAAAGAAACATAAACAAAATAAATCCTGGTCAGCTTGACCTCTGACTAAACATGCAGGTTTCCTTACTAACAACTGGGATCAGCCTGGTGCTGTCCTAGTCCCTAAGTCCCTGGTTTAGTCAATGTCCAAACAAATAGCCACACAGGCTTTGTCTCACCGCACAGGGGTTCACTCTCCCTAGACAGTCCACACAGGTCTGGGTCCAGGCATGAGCAAACACCTAATGAATCTGGGAGTTTTTATAGAGGCCTTAAACGCGCTGACAAGCTTCAGCTGGTCTCATCAACTCCCTGCCTAGTTGTATAAGTCGGCATAAAGCCTGAATCTGGGAGAAATATATCTACCCCCCTGGATGCAACCAGGTGACTTTACCTTCCTGCTGTCACATACCCCCCCCCCTCTTGTTTTAACCTTGGGATTGGAACACCAGCAATCAGGCATTCATGTACTCGAGACAAAGCATCCACATTCCCCATTTGAACGCCAGGGCGATGCTTTACTGTGAAGTTGAATTCCTGTAGGGCCAGGAACCACCTATTCACTCTTCTATTTGTCTCCTTGTTTTGAGCCATCCACTTTAACGGAGCGTGATCCGTAACCATGTCAAAGTGCCTACCTAGCAGATAGTACCGAAGGGAATCTAGAGCCCACTTCACCGCTAAACACTCCTTTTCAACCGTGGCGTAATTTACCTCATGGGACTTCAACTTCCTGCTGAGGTAAATGACTGGGTGCTCTTCCCCGTTCCAGACCTGGGACAATACTGCTCCTAACCCCACATCTGACGCATCACTTTGTACGACAAAGTCTTTAGAGAAGTCGGGTGAGTACAACACTGGCTGGCTACATAAGGCTTGTTTCAAGAATTGGAATGCTGCCTCAGCCTCGGGGGTCCATTTAATCATGACCGACCCTTTTCCTTTCGTCAGGTTGGTTAGGGGCACAGCCTTAGAAGCAAAGTGGGGAATGAAGCGCCGATAATAACCCGGGATTCCCAGAAAGGCCCGTACCTGCTTCTTGCTGTTGGGACGTGGCCAACTCTGGATGGCCTCGACTTTGTTGAGTTGGGGTTTTATCACTCCCCTGCCAATGGTGTACCCAAGATATTTGGCCTCCTCCTGCCCAATGGTACACTTCTTGGGGTTAGCCGTAAACCCCGCTTCCCAGATAGAGTCTAGGACTGCTTGCACTTTTGGCAGATGTGAGGCCCAATCTGTGCTATGGACAATTACGTCATCCACTTCCGATGGGGCCTCAGTATCTGGTCCATTTTCCGCTGGAATGTGGCCGGCGCATTCTGTAACCCGAACGGCATTCTCTTATATTGGAACGCCCCGTCTGGGGTTACAAATGCGGTTTTCTCTTTGGCCGACTTGGCCAGGGGAATTTGCCAATACCCTTTTGTGAGGTCAAGAGTCGTCATGTATCGGGCTGTTCCCAGCCGGTCGATCAACTCATCTATACGTGGCATGGGGTAGGTGTCAAATTTTGTAACTTTGTTCAACTGACGAAAATCGTTACAAAATCGCCAGCTCCCATCCGGTTTAGGCACCAACACAATGGGACTAGACCAATCACTTTGGGACTCCTCTATCACCCCTAAGTTCAGCATTTTCTGTACTTCCTCCCGTATTGCCTCCCGTCGGGCCTCTGGGATCCGATAGGGTTTTAACTTCACCCTTTCACCGGGCGGGGTAATAATATCATGCTCTACCCCAGATGTTTGTCCCGGCAGCTCAGAGAACACCTCCTTGTTGCGAAGCACAAACTCCTTAACCTCCTGTTGTTGGGGTTGTGACAAGGTGGCTGCTATTCCAACCTCCGGAATCACGCAACCAGTTTGAGCTGGTGACCAAGTTTCTGCGACTAGGGACTCTCTATCCCTCCAGGCTTTCAACAGATTAACGTGATATATCTGTTCGGGCTTTCGCCTTCCTGGTTGTCTGACCTTGTAATTCACTTCGCTCACTTTTTCCATTATCTCGTAGGGGCCTTGCCATTTGGCAAGGAATTTACTTTCAACCGTAGGGACAAGTACCAATATCCTATCCCCCGGGGAAAAGGTACGGGTCTTGGCTCCACGGTTGTACACTCTCTGCTGTGCCAACTGCGCTTGGGCCAAATGTTCCTTCACGATGGGCATTACCTGTGCAATTCGATCTTGCATCAGGGCGACATGCTCAATCACACTCCTGTGGGGAGAACTCTCACTTTCCCAAGTTTCCTTGGCAATATCCAACAGCCCTCTTGGGTGTCTCCCATACAGTAACTCAAAGGGGGAGAATCCCGTAGAGGATTGGGGCACCTCCCTAATAGCAAACATCAAATAAGGAAGTAGACAGTCCCAATCCTTTCCATCTCTATCCACCACTTTCTTCAACATTTGTTTTAGGGTTTTGTTGAATCTTTCAACCAGCCCATCGGTTTGGGGGTGATACACAGATGTACGCAATTGCGTCACTTTGAACAATTTACACAGCTCTTTCATAACCCGGGACATAAAGGGTGTACCTTGGTCCGTAAGCAGTTCTTTACAAATACCCACCCGGCTAAAAACAAGCGATAGCTCTTTGGCTATGGTTTTGGCCGAGGTATTTCTGAGAGGGATCGCTTCTGGATAACGGGTGGCATAGTCCATTATAACCAATATGTACTGGTGCCCCCTAGCGGACTTGATTATAGGACGTACCAAATCCATTGCGATTCTCTCAAACGGGACCTCAATGATGGGTAGAGGGACCAGCGGGCTACGGAAATGTGGCATCGGGGCCGACCTCTGACACACAGGGCAGGAGGAACAATAATTTTCTATGTCCTTCATCACCCCAGGCCAATAGAATCTCTGTAATACCCTCTCTCGGGTTTTCTCTGTCCCCAGATGACCTCCAAGAATGTGCCCATGGGCCAACTCCAACACCAACTTCCTGTAAGGTTTGGGCACCACAAGCTGCTCAACGGTTTCTTCTGCCCTTTTTGCCACCCGATACAGTAGGTCCTTCTCTACGCTGAAGTATGGGTAAGTGCAGGTATTATCTGGGTTCACTAACTCGCCATCTATTTCCACTACGTTTTCCCGTGCCTTTATTAGGGCGGGGTCTTTTAACTGTTCTGTGGCAAAATTTTCCCTGTGAACCTCCAGATCAGAAAACTCCACAGACGGTAGGTTTTCGTCTGAGGAGGTGGGCTCCTCTCCAGTTTCTTGAGTCTCCCCTGCCAATACTGACAAGGGAAATTCTGGAGAGTCCTCACCACTCTCAGAGGAGTTCTGGCTATCACATTCCTGGTACATAGGGGCACCAGTGGGGGGCTCAGGATCATCCCACAGTTCCCAGAACTTCGGAAAATCCCTTCCCACAATGGCATCATGCGGTAATTGAGATACTAACCCCACTGGATGAGAGAGGGTACCTTTGGGGGTCTCGAAACACACTGTAGTCACTGGATACTCTCGGGTGTCCCCATGCACACAAATAACAGCTACCTTGCTATTCCCAGAGACCTCTGTTTTAACTAATTCAGCCTTTATCAGGGTCACAAGGCTACCTGAATCCAGCAATACCACAACATTTCTACCATTAATACACATTTTGCATAAATGTTTCTCAGTTCCCCGAATGGCAGTGCATGCGACTGTCGCACACAGCGACTGACGTCGGTCCGTCAGAAAGTCACATTGCATGGGTTCCTCCACAACCGGGCAATTTGCTGCAATATGTCCCGCTTGCCGGCAGCGGTAGCAAACAATCCTTTTGGCTGCCTCTTGAGCCCCTGACTTCCCAGGCTGTTCTCGCCAAACTTTGGGTAGAGCTCCCACCCTCTCACTCTCTCCACCCTCACCCCTTGGAATCATCTTATCCGCCCCTGGGGATGGTCTGGTCTTAGGGTGGAAAGTCCGAGAGTCTCTGGAAGAGGCCGTCAGGTTCTCTGCAGCCAAGTATCTCTCTACACAATCCACAAGACCACCGGCCGTCTCTGGGTCTCCATGGCTTACCCACTTTTGGATGGCAGTAGGAAGAGCTCTCAAAAACCGATCCATTACAACACGTTCCACAATCTCTGGTGCGGACAAAGTCTCTGGCTGTAGCCACTTCCTGCTCAGGTGAATGAGATCATACATTTGAGACCTGGGGGGTTTTCCAAGCTGGAAAGTCCAGTTATGCACACGCTGAGCCCGGACAGCCAGGGTGACACCCAGCCTTGCCAATATTTCAGCTTTTAGCATCACATAGTCTTTTGCTTGGTCAGGCTCTAGGTCATAGTAAGCCTTCTGCGATTCACCAGTTAACAGAGGAGCCACCAGTCCAGCCCACTGCTCCTCAGGCCACTTTTCTCTTTCAGCAGTCCTTTCAAATGTGGTCAAAAATACCTCTGGATCATCCTCTCCAGTCATTTTTGTCAATAAACGACTCACCCCAAAGGACGTAAAAAAGTATTAGTGGGACGGCTTTCCTCACTGGTCTGCGGACGTTGCTGCACTACTGCTTCCATTTTTTGTAGTCTCTGCTCTTGCTTCTGTAACAGGTCTATGAAGCGGGCCTCAGATTGCTGCTGGGCTTGTTGCTGAGCTTCCAGACTCTGTTGGTGAGCTTGCTGCTGGGCTGCAAGGCTCTGTTGATGAGCTTGCTGCTGGGCTGCAAGGCTCCTTTGCAAACCTGCATTTGTCTGCTGTTGATTGACATTTGCTAGAGCCAGCTGTTTCAGTATCTCCTCCATGCTGGCTTAAAAAAACTGCCACTGGTTCTCCACCAACTGTGAGGGGGTTAACTCGGTAGCGGGTGTGTGTGACCCCCCTGGTTGGGCTCCCCACACAAAAACAGGGCCAGCAGATGGAGGTGGTGGTTTTCAAAATCAAAAGGTGCGGTTTATTTCTCTATGTACAGTGACAAAAACACAGCAAAGCCAAAAAGAAACATAAACAAAATAAATCCTGGTCAGCTTGACCTCTGACTAAACATGCAGGTTTCCTTACTAACAACTGGGATCAGCCTGGTGCTGTCCTAGTCCCTAAGTCCCTGGTTTAGTCAATGTCCAAACAAATAGCCACACAGGCTTTGTCTCACCGCACAGGGGTTCACTCTCCCTAGACAGTCCACACAGGTCTGGGTCCAGGCATGAGCAAACACCTAATGAATCTGGGAGTTTTTATAGAGGCCTTAAACGGGCTGACAAGCTTCAGCTGGTCTCATCAACTCCCTGCCTAGTTGTATAAGTCGGCATAAAGCCTGAATCTGGGAGAAATATATCTACCCCCCTGGATGCAACCAGGTGACTTTACCTTCCTGCTGTCACACTAGATACACCACATCTACGGGCCTCCCTTTATCTAGATACACCACATCTACGGGCCTCCCTTTATCTAGATACACCACATCTACGGGCCTCCCTTTATCTAGATACACCACATCTACGGGCCTCCCTTTATCTAGATACGCCACATCTACGGGCCTTCCTTTATCCAGATACACCACGTCTACGGACCTTCCTTTATCTAGATACACCACGTCTACGGGGCCTTCCTTTATCTAGATACACCACATCTACGGGCCTTCCTTTATCTAGATACACCACGTCTACGGGACTTCCTTTATCTAGATACACCACATCTACGGATCTTCCTTTATCTAGATACACCACGTCTACGGGCCTTCCTTTATCCAGATACACCACGTCTACGGGCCTTCCTTTATCTAGATACAACACGTCTACGGGCCTTCCTTTATCCAGATACACCACGTCTACGGGCCTTCCTTTATCCAGATACACCCCGTCTACGGGCCTTCCTTTATCCAGATACACCACGTCTACGGGCCTTCCTTTATCTAGATACATCACGTCTACAGGCCTTCCTTTGTCTAGATACACCACATCTACGGGCCTTCCTTTATCCAGATACACCACGTCCACGGACCTTCCTTTATCCAGATACACCACGTCTACGGGCCTTCCTTTATCCAGATACACCACATCTACGGACCTTCCTTTATCCAGATACACCACGTCTACGGGCCTTCCTTTATCCAGTTAGACCACGTCTTCGGGCCTTCCTTTATCCAGATACACCACGTCTATGGGCCTTCCTTTATCTAGATACACCACGTCTACGGGCCTTCCTTTATCTAGATACACCACGTCTACGGGCCTTCCTTTATCCAGATACACCACGTCTACGGGCCTTCCTTTATCTAGATACACCACGTCTATGGGCCTTCCTTTATCCAGATACACCACGTCTATGGGCCTTCCTTTATCTAGATACACCACGTCTACGGGCCTTCCTTTATCTAGATACACCACGTCTACGGGCCTTCCTTTATCCAGATACACCACGTCTACGGGCCTTCCTTTATCCAGATACACCACATCTACGGACCTCCCTTTATCCAGATACACCACATCTACGGGCCTTCCTTTATCCAGATACACCACGTCTACGGGCCTTCCTTTATCCAGATACACCACGTCTACGTGCCTTCCTTTATCCAGATACACCACGTCTACGGGCCTTCCTTTATCCAGATACACCACGTCTACGGGCCTTCCTTTATCCAGATACACCACGTCTACGGGCCTTCCTTTATCCAGATACACCACGTCTACGGACCTCCCTTTATCTAGATACACCACGTCTATGGGCCTTAATTTATCTAGATACACCACTTCTACGGGCCTTCCTTTATCCAGATACACCACGTCTACGGACCTTCCTTTATCCAGATACACCACGTCTACGGGCCTTACTTTATCCAGATACACCACGTCTACGGGCCTTCCTTTATCTAGATACAGCACGTCTACGGACCTTCCTTTATCTAGATACACCACGTCTACGGACCTTCCTTTATCCAGATACACCACGTCTACGGGCCTTCTTTTATCCAGATACATCACGTCTATGGGCCTTCCTTTATCCAGATACACCACGTCTACGGGCCTTACTTTATCTAGATACACCACGTCTACGGACCTTCCTTTATCTAGATACACCACGTCTACGGGCCTTCCTTTGTCCAGATGCACCACGTCTACAGACCTTCCTTTATCCAGATACACCACGTCTACGGGCCTTCTTTTATCCAGATACATCACGTCTATGGGCCTTCCTTTATCCAGATACACCACGTTTACGGGTCTTCCTTTATCTAGATGGCAGCTCACCTCCTCATAGAAGGGTAATAGATTGGTTTGGGAAGAACGATTCTTCATGAATCCATGCTGATTACTGCTAATGATACCGTTCTCATTACTAAAATCTTGTATATAGTCCCTTATCATCCCCTCCAAGAGCTTACATACTATTGATGTTAGGCTAACTGCTCTGTAATTCCCAGGGATGTATTTTCAGCCCTTTTTTAAATATTGGTGCTACATTGGCTTTTCTCCAATCAGCTGGTACCATTCCAGTCAGTAGACTGTCAGTAAAAATTAGGAAGAATGGTCTGGCAAATACTTGACTGAGTTCCTTAAGGACCCTTGTGTGCAAGCCATCTGGTCCAGGTGATTTATTAATGTTAAGTTTCCGTGTGTATGGTTGTATTGTGTGTGTGACTGTACTGTGTGTGTGGGTTATATTATGTGTATGGTTGAATTACATGTATGGCTGTACTGTGTGTGCGGTTGTATTACGTGTGCGGTTGTGCTGTGTGTGCGGTTCTATTACGTGTATAGTTGTACTGTGTGTGCGGTTGTATTACGTGTATGGTTGTATTGTGTGTGCGGTTGTACTGTGTGAGCGGTTGTATTACGTGTATGGTTGTGCTGTGTGTGCGATTGTGCTGTATGTGCGGTTGTGCTTTGTGTGCAGTTTTAATGTGTGTGCGGTTGTATTACGTGTATGGTTGTGCTGTGTGTGCGGTTGTACTGTGTGTGCGGTTGTGCTTTGTGTGCGGTTGAATTACGTGTATGGTTGTATTGTGTGTGCGGCTGTACTGTGTCTGCGGTTGTATTGTGTGTGCGGTTGTACTGTGTGTGAGGTTGTGCTGTGTGTGCGGTTGTGCTGTGTGTGCGGTTGTGCTGTGTGTGCGGTTGTGCTGTGTGTGTGGTTGTACTGTGTGTGCGGTTGTACTGTGTGTGCGGTTGTGCTGTGTGTGTGGTTGTGCTGTGTGTGCGGTTGTGCTGTGTGTGCGGTTGTGCTGTGTGCGGTTGTACTTTGTGTGCGGTTGTATTGTGTGTGCGGTTGTGCTTTGTGTGCGGTTGTATTACGTATATGGTTGTGCTGTGTGTGCGGTTGTGCTGTGTGTGCGGTTGTACCGTGTGTGCGGTTGTGCTGTGTGTGCGGTTGTACTGTGTGTGCGGTTGTATTACGTATATGGTTGTGCTGTGTGTGCGGTTGTGCTGTGTGTGCGGTTGTACTGTGTGTGCGGTTGTGCTGTGTGTGCGGTTGTGCTGTGTGTGCGGTTGTATTACGTGTATGGTTGTATTGTGTGTGCGGTTGTACTGTGTGTGCGGTTGTGCCGTGTGTGCGGTTGTGCCGTGTGTGCGGTTGTACCGTGTGTGCGGTTGTACCGTGTGTGCGGTTGTATTACGTGTATGGTTGTGCTGTGTGCGTTTGTGCTGTGTGCGGTTGTGCCGTGTGTGCGGTTGTGCCGTGTGTGCGGTTGTGCCGTGTGTGCGGTTGTATTATGTGTATAGTTGTGCTAATATCCTGTTTGCTTTGTTATCAGGTATGACTCACCTGTAGCGGGTGTTTCGGCTCCACCAGAGGAGTCACCGTCCAGATGATGTTGAGGCGGTTGAGCGCGGCCGTAGTTCGGAAGGAGCAGGGGAGGAGAGCCGTCCCACCTTTGGTCACATGGACACTCGGCGTGTTTACTGTCACCTTAACTGCGCCGACCACTGCCAGAAATCCCGAAAAGAGTCAGAGATCTGTATAGGGGGAGATCTGTACTGGGGGAGATCTGTATAGGGGGAGATCTGTACTGGGAAGATTTGTATAGGGGGAGATCTGTATAGGAGGAGATCTGTATAGGGGGAGATCTGTATAGGGGGAGATCTGTACTGGGGGAGATCTGTATAGGGGGAGATCTGTACTGGGGGAGATCTGTATAGGGGGAGATCTGTATAGGGGGAGATCTGTACTGGGGGAGATCTGTATAGGGGGAGATCTGTATAGGGGGAGATCTGTACTGGGGGAGATCTGTATAGGGGGAGATCTGTATAGGGGGAGATCTGTATAGGGGAGATCTGTTCTGGGGAAGATCTGTATAGGGGGAGATCTGTACTGGGGGAGATCTGTATAGGGGGAGATCTGTATAGGGGGAGATCTGTACTGGGGAGATCTGTATAGGGGGAGATCTGTATATGGGGAGATCTGTACTGGGGGAGATCTGTATAGGGGGAGATCTGTACTGGGGGAGATCTGTATAGGGGGAGATCTGTATAGGGGGAGATCTGTACAGGGGGAGATCTGTATAGGGGGAGATCTGTACTGGGGGAGATCTGTACTGGGAGAGATCTGTACTGGGGGAGATCTGTATAGAGGGAGATCTGTATTGGGGGAGATCTGTACTGGAGAGGATCTGTAAAGGGGGAGATCTGTACAGGGGGAGATCTGTACTGGGGGAGATCTGTACAGGGGGAGATCTGTATAGAGGGAGATCTGTATTGGGGGAGATCTGTACTGGAGGAGATCTGTATAGGGGGAGATCTGTACTGGGGGATACCTGTACTGGGGGAGATCTGTATTAGGGGAGATCTGTATTAGGGGAGATCTGTACTGGGGGAGATCTGTATAGGGGGAGATCTGTACTGGGGGAGATCTGTACTGGGGGAGATCTGTACTGGAGGAGATCTGTACTGGGGGATACCTGTACTGGGGGAGATCTGTATTCGGGGAGATCTATACTGGGGGAGATCTGAATAGGGGGAGATCTGTACTGGGGGAGATCTGTACTGGAGGAGATCTGTATAGGGGGAGATCTGTACTGGGGGAGATCTGTATAGGGGGAGATCTGTACTGGGGGATACCTGTACTGGGGGAGATCTGTATTAGGGGAGATCTGTACTGGGGGAGATCTGTATAGGGGGAGATCTGTACTGGGGGAGATCTGTATAGGGGGAGATCTGTACTGGGGGAGATCTGTATAGGGGGAGATCTGTATAGGGGGAGATCTGTACTGGGGGAGATCTGTACTGGGGGATATCTGTACTGGAGGAGATCTGTACTGGGGGATACCTGTACTGGGGGAGATCTGTATTAGGGGAGATCTATACTGGGGGGAGATCTGAATAGGGGGAGATCTGTACTGGGGGAGATCTGTACTGGAGGAGATCTGTACTGGGGGAGATCTGTACTGGGGGAGATCTGTATAGGGGGAGATCTGTACTGGGGGAGATCTCTACTGGGGGAGATCTGTATAGGAGGAGATCTGTATAGAGGGAGATCTGTATAGGGGGATCTGTATTGGGGGTGATCTGTACTGGAAGAGATCTGTACTGGGGGAGATCTGTATAGGGGGAGATCTGTACTGGGTGAGATCTGTATAGAGGGAGATCTGTATTGGGGGAGATCTGTATTGGGGGTGATCTGTACTGGGGGAGATCTGTACTGTGGGAGATCTGTATTGGGGGAGATCTGTATAGGAGGAGATCTGTACTGGGTGAGATCTGTATAGAGGGAGATCTGTATTGGGGGAGATCTGTATTGGGGGTGATCTGTACTGGGGGAGATCTGTACTGTGGGAGATCTGTACTGTGGGAGATCTGTATTGGGGGAGATCTGTATAGGAGGAGATCTGTACTGGGTGAGATCTGTATAGAGGGAGATCTGTATTGGGGGAGATCTGTATTGGGGGTGATCTGTACTGGGGGAGATCTGTACTGGGGGAGATCTGTACTGGGGGAGATCTGTATAGGGGGAGATCTGGACTGCGGGAGATCTGTACTGGGGGAGATCTGTACTGGGGGAGATCTATATAGGGGGAGATCTGTACTGGGGGGGTTGTGCTGGGGGAGATCTGTACTGGGGGAGATCTGTACTGGGGGAGATTTGTATTGGGGGAGATCTGTATTGGGAGAGATCTGTATAGGAGGAGATCTGTACTGGGGGAGATTTGTATAGAGGGAGATCTGTATTGGGGGAGATCTATACTGGAGGAGATCTGTACAGGGGGAGATCTGTACTTGGGAAGATCTGTACTGGGGGAGATCTGTACTGGGGGAGATCTGTACTGGGGGAGATCTATATTGGGGGAGATCTGTATAGGGGGGATCTGTATAGGGGGAGATCTGTACTGGGGGAGATCTGTATAGGGGGAGATCTGTATAGGAGGAGATCTGTACTGGGGGAGATCTGTATAGGGGGAGATCTGTATAGGAGGAGATCTGTACTGGGGGAGATGTGTATTGGGGGAGATCTGTACTGGGGGAGATCTGTACTGGGGGGGATCTGTATAGGAGGAGATCTGTATAGAGGGAGATCTGTATAGGGGGAGATCTGTATAGTGGTAGATCTGTATAGGGGGAGATCTGTACTGGGGGAGATCTGTACTGGGGGAGATCTGTATAGGGGAAGATCTGTACTGGGGGAGATCTGTATAGGGGGAGATCTGTACTGGGGGAGATCTGTACTGGGGAGATCTGTATTGGGGGAGATCTGTACTGGAGGAGATCTGTACTGGGGGAGATCTGTACTGGGGGAGATCTGTATAGGGGGAGATCTCTATAGGGGGAGATCTGTATAGGGAGAGATCTGTATAGGGGGAGATCTGTACTGGGGGAGATCTGTACAGAGGGAGATCTGTATTGGGGGAGAGCTGTACTGGAGGAGATCTGTATAGAGGGAGATATGTACTGGGGGAGATCTGTCTAGGGGGAGATCTGCACTGGAGGAGATCTGTACTGGGGGAGATCTGTACTGGGGGAGATCTGTACTGGGGGAGATCTGTATAGAGGGAGATCTGTATTGGGGGAGATCTGTACTGGAGGAGATCTGTATAGGGGGAGATCTGTACTGGGGGAGATCTGTATAGGGGGAGATCTGTACTGGGGGAGATCTGTACTGGGGGAGATCTGTACTGGGGGAGATCTGTACAGAGGGAGATCTGTACTGGGGGAGATCTGTATAGGAGGAGATCTGTATAGAGGGAGATCTGTATAGGGGGGATCTGTATTGGGGGAGATCTGTACTGGAGGAGATCTGTACTGGGGGGATCTGTACTGGGGGAGATCTGTATAGGGGGAGATCTCAATAGGGGGAGATCTGTACTGGGGGAGATCTGTACTGGGGGAGATCTGTATAGGGGGGGATCTGTATAGGAGGAGATCTGTACTGGGGGAGATCTGTATAGAGGGAGATCTGTATTGGGGGATATCTGTACTGGGGGAGATCTGTACTGGGGGAGATCTTTACTGGGGGAGATCTGTATAGGGGGAGATCTGTACTGGGGGAGATCTGTACTGGGGGAGATCTGTACTGGGGGAGATCTGTACTGGGGGAGATTTGTATTGGGGGAGATCTGTATTGGGGGAGATCTGTATAGGAGGAGATCTGTATAGAGGGAGATCTGTATTGGGGGAGATCTGTATAGGGGGAGATCTGTACTCGGGGAGATCTGTATAGGGGGAGATCTGTACTGGGGGAGATCTGTACTGGGGTAGATCTGTATAGGAGGAGATCTGTATAGGAGGAGATCTGTACTGGGAGAGTCTATATTGGGGGAGATCTGTATAGGGGGAGATCTGTACTGGGGGAGATCTATATTGGGGGAGATCTGTATAAGAGGAGATCTGTACTGGGGGAGATCTGTACTGGGGGAGATCTGTATAGGGGGAGATCTGTACTGGGGGAGATCTGTACTGGGGGAGATCTGTACTGGGGAGATCTGTATTGGGGGAGATCTGTACTGGGGGAGATCTGTACAGGGGGAGATCTGTACTGGGGGAGATCTGTACTGGGGGAGATCTGTATAGGGGAGAGATCTGTACTGGAGGAGATCTGTATAGGGGGAGATCTGTACTTGGGGAGATCTGTACTGAGGGAGATCTGTATAGGGGGAGATCTGTATAGGGGGAGATCTGTACTGGGGGAAATCTGTATTGGGGGTGATCTGTATTGGGGGAGATCTGTATAGGGAGAGATCTTTATAGGGGGAGATCTGTACTGGGGGAGATCTGTATAGGGGGATCTGTACTGGGGGAGATCTGTACTGGGGGAGATCTGTATAGGGGGTGATCTGTACTGGGGAGATCTGTATAGGGGGAGATATCTACTGGGGGAGATCTGTATAGGGGGAGATCTGTACTGGGGGAGATCTATATTGGGGGAGATCTGTACTGGGGGAGATCTGTACTGGGGGAGATCTGTACAGGGGGAGATCTGTATAGGGGGAGATCTGTATAGGAGGAGATCTGTATTGGGGGAGATCTGTACTGGAGGAGATCTGTTTAGGGGGAGATCTGTACTGGGGGAGATCTGTATAGGGGGAGATCTGTACAGGGGGAGATCTGTACTGGGGGAGATTTGTATTGGGGGAGATCTGTATTGGGGGAGATCTGTATAGGAGGAGATCTGTATAGAGGGAGATCTGTATTGGGGGAGATCTGTATAGGGGGAGATCTGTACTCGGGGAGATCTGTATAGGGGGAGATATCTACTGGGGGAGATCTGTATAGGGGGAGATCTGTACTGGGGGAGATCTATATTGGGGGAGATCTGTACTGGGGGAGATCTGTACTGGGGGAGATCTGTATAGGGGGAGATATCTACTGGGGGAGATCTGTATAGGGGGAGATCTGTACTGGGGGAGATCTGTACTGGGGGAGATCTGTATAGGGGGAGATCTGTACTGGGGGAGATCTGTACTGGGGGAGATCTGTACTGGGGGAGATCTGTATAGGGGGAGATCTGTACTGGGGAGATCTGTATTGGAGGAGATCTGTACTGAGGGAGATCTGTACTGGGGGAGATCTGTACAGGGGGAGATCTGTACTGGGGGAGATCTGTACTGGGGGAGATCTGCATAGGGGGGAGATCTGTACTGGAGGAGATCTGTATAGGGGGAGATCTGTACTGGGGGAGATCTGTACTGAGGGAGATCTGTATAGGGGGAGATCTGTATAGGGGGAGATCTGTACTGGGGGAGATCTGTATTGGGGGAGATCTCTATAGGGGGAGATCTGTATAGGGAGAGATCTTTATAGGGGGAGATCTGTACTGGGGGAGATCTGTATAGGGGGGATCTGTACTGGGGGAGATCTGTACTGGGGGAGATCTGTATAGGGGGAGATCTGTACTGGGGAGATCTGTATAGGGGGAGATATCTACTGGGGGAGATCTGTATAGGGGGAGATCTGTACTGGGGGAGATCTATATTGGGGGAGATCTGTACTGGGGGAGATCTGTACTGGGGGAGATCTGTATAGAGGGAGATCTGTATTGGGGGAGATCTGTACTGGAGGAGATCTGTATAGGGGGAGATCTGTACTGGGGGAGATCTGTATAGGGGGAGATCTGTACTGGGGGATATCTGTACTGGGGGAGATCTGTACTGGGGGAGATCTGTATAGGAGGAGATCTGAATAGAGGGAGATCTGTACTGGGGGGATCTGTATTGGGGGAGATCTGTACTGGAGGAGATCTGTACTGCGGGGGATCTGTACTGGGAGAGATCTCTATAGGGGGAGATCTGTACAGGGGGAGATCTGTACTGGGGGAGATCTGTACTGGGGGAGATCTGTATAGGGGGAGATCTGTATAGGAGGAGATCTGTACTGGGGGAGATCTGTATAGAGGGAGATCTGTTTTGGGGGAGATCTGTACTGGGGGAGATCTGTACTGGGGGAGACCTTTACTGGGGGAGATCTGTACTGGGGGAGATCTGTATAGGGGTAGATCTGTATAGGGGGAGATCTGTACTGGGGGAGATCTGTACTGGGGGAGATCTGTACTGGGGGAGATCTGTATAGGGGGAGATCTGTATTGGGGGAGATCTGTATTGGAGGAGATCTGTACTGGGGGAGATCTGTACTGGGGAAGATATGTACTGGGGGAGATCTGTACAGGGGGAGATCTGTATAGGGGGAGATCTGTACTGGGGGAGATCTGTACTGGGGAAGATCTGTACTGGGGGAGATCTGTACAGGGGGAGATCTGTACTGGGGGAGATCTATATTGGGGGAGATCTGTACTGGGGGAGATCTGTACTGGGGGAGATCTGTACTGGGGGAGATCTGTATAGGGGGAGATCTGTACTGGGGGAGATCTGTACTGGGGAAGATCTGTACTGGGGGAGATCTGTACAGGGGGAGTTCTGTACTGGGGGAGATCTATATTGGGGGAGATCTGTACTGGGGGAGATCTGTACTGGGGGAGATCTGTACTGGGGGAGATCTGTACTGGGGGAGATCTGTATAGGGGGAGATCTGTACTGGGGGAGATCTGTACTGGGGGAGATCTGGACTTGGGGGAGATCAGTACAGGGGGAGATCTGTACTGGGGGAGATTTGTACTGGGGGAGATTTGTATTGGGGGAGATCTGTATTGGGGGAGATCTGTATAGGAGGAGATCTGTATAGAGGGAGATCTGTATTGGGGGAGATCTGTACTGGAGGAGATCTGTACAGGGGGAGATCTGTAATGGGGAAGATCTGTACTGGGGGAGATCTGTACTGGGGGAGATCTGTACTGGGGGAGATCTGTACTGGGGGAGATTTGTATTGGGGGAGATCTGTATTGGGGGAGATCTGTATAGGAGGAGATCTGTATAGAGGGAGATCTGTATTGGGGGAGATCTGTATAGGGGGAGATCTGTACTCGGGGAGATCTGTATAGGGGAGATCTGTACTGGGGGAGATCTGTACTGGGGGAGATCTGTATAGGAGGAGATCTGTACTGGAAGAGATCTATTTTGGGGGAGATCTGTATAGGGGGAGATCTGTACTGGGGGAGATCTATATTGGGGGAGATCTGTATAAGAGGAGATCTGTACTGGGGGAGATCTGTACTGGGGGAGATCTATATTGGGGGAGATCTGTATAAGAGGAGATCTGTACTGGGGGAGATCTGTACTGGGGGAGATCTGTATAGGGGGAGATCTGTACTGGGGGAGATCTGTACTGGGGGAGATCTGTATAGGGGGAGATCTGTACTGGGGAGATCTGTATTGGGGGAGATCTGTACTGTGGGAGATCTGTACTGGGGGAGATCTGTACTGGGGGAGATCTGTATAGGGGGAGATCTGTACTGGAGGAGATCTGTATAGGGGGAGATCTGTACTGGGGGAGATCTGTACTGAGGGAGATCTGTATAGGGGGAGATCTGTATAGGGAGAGATCTTTATAGGGGGAGATCTGTACTGGAGGAGATCTGTATAGGGGGAGATCTGTACTGGGGGAGATCTGTATAGGGGGAGATCTGTACTGGGGGATATCTGTACTGGGGGAGATCTGTACTGGGGGAGATCTGTACTGGGGGAGATCTGGACTTGGGGGAGATCAGTACAGGGGGAGATCTGTACTGGGGTAGAATTGTACTGGGGGAGATTTGTATTGGGGGAGATCTGTATTGGGGGAGATCTGTATAGGAGGAGATCTGTATAGAGGGAGATCTGTATTGGGGGAGATCTGTACTGGAGGAGATCTGTACAGGGGGAGATCTGTAATGGGGAAGATCTGTACTGGGGGAGATCTGTACTGGGGGAGATCTGTACTGATCTGTACTGGGGGAGATTTGTATTGGGGGAGATCTGTATTGGGGGAGATCTGTATAGGAGGAGATCTGTATAGAGGGAGATCTGTATTGGGGGAGATCTGTATAGGGGGAGATCTGTACTCGGGGAGATCTGTATAGGGGGAGATCTGTACTGGGGGAGATCTGTACTGGGGGAGATCTGTATAGGAGGAGATCTGTATAGGAGGAGATCTGTACTGGAAGAGATCTATATTGGGGGAGATCTGCATAGGGGGAGATCTGTATAGGGGGAGATCTGTACTGGGGGAGATCTATATTGGGGGAGATCTGTATAAGAGGAGATCTGTACTGGGGGAGATCTGTACTGGGGGAGATCTGTATAGGGGGAGATCTGTACTGGGGGAGATCTGTACTGGGGAGATCTGTTTTGGGGGAGATCTGTACTGTGGGAGATCTGTACTGGGGGAGATCTGTACACGGGGAGATCTGTACTGGGGGAGATCTGTACTGGGGGAGATCTGTATAGGGGAGATCTGTACTGGAGGAGATCTGTATAGGGGGAGATCTGTATAGGAGGAGATCTGTACTGGGGGAGATGTGTATTGGGGGAGATCTGTACTGGGGGAGATCTGTACTGGGGGGGATCTGTATAGGAGGAGATCTGTATAGAGGGAGATCTGTATAGGGGGAGATCTGTATAGTGGTAGATCTGTATAGGGGGAGATCTGTACTGGGGGAGATCTGTACTGGGGGAGATCTGTATAGGGGAAGATCTGTACTGGGGGAGATCTGTATAGGGGGAGATCTGTACTGGGGGAGATCTGTACTGGGGAGATCTGTATTGGGGGAGATCTGTACTGGAGGAGATCTGTACTGGGGGAGATCTGTACTGGGGGAGATCTGTATAGGGGGAGATCTCTATAGGGGGAGATCTGTATAGGGAGAGATCTGTATAGGGGGAGATCTGTACTGGGGGAGATCTGTACAGAGGGAGATCTGTATTGGGGGAGAGCTGTACTGGAGGAGATCTGTATAGAGGGAGATATGTACTGGGGGAGATCTGTCTAGGGGGAGATCTGCACTGGAGGAGATCTGTACTGGGGGAGATCTGTACTGGGGGAGATCTGTACTGGGGGAGATCTGTATAGAGGGAGATCTGTATTGGGGGAGATCTGTACTGGAGGAGATCTGTATAGGGGGAGATCTGTACTGGGGGAGATCTGTATAGGGGGAGATCTGTACTGGGGGAGATCTGTACTGGGGGAGATCTGTACTGGGGGAGATCTGTACAGAGGGAGATCTGTACTGGGGGAGATCTGTATAGGAGGAGATCTGTATAGAGGGAGATCTGTATAGGGGGGATCTGTATTGGGGGAGATCTGTACTGGAGGAGATCTGTACTGGGGGGATCTGTACTGGGGGAGATCTGTATAGGGGGAGATCTCTATAGGGGGAGATCTGTATAGGGGGAGATCTGTACTGGGGGAGATCTGTACTGGGGGAGATCTGTATAGGGGGGATCTGTATAGGAGGAGATCTGTACTGGGGGAGATCTGTATAGAGGGAGATCTGTATTGGGGGATATCTGTACTGGGGGAGATCTGTACTGGGGGAGATCTTTACTTGGGGAGATCTGTATAGGGGGAGATCTGTACTGGGGGAGATCTGTACTGGGGGAGATCTGTACTGGGGGAGATTTGTATTGGGGGAGATCTGTATTGGGGGAGATCTGTATAGGAGGAGATCTGTATAGAGGGAGATCTGTATTGGGGGAGATCTGTATAGGGGGAGATCTGTACTCGGGGAGATCTGTATAGGGGGAGATCTGTACTGGGGGAGATCTGTATAGGAGGAGATCTGTATAGGAGGAGATCTGTACTGGGAGAGATCTATATTGGGGGAGATCTGTATAGGGGGAGATCTGTATAGGGGGAGATCTGTACTGGGGGAGATCTATATTGGGGGAGATCTGTATAAGAGGAGATCTGTACTGGGGGAGATCTGTACTGGGGGAGATCTGTATAGGGGGAGATCTGTACTGGGGGAGATCTGTACTGGGGGAGATCTGTACTGGGGGAGATCTGTACTGGGGAGATCTGTATTGGGGGAGATCTGTACTGTGGGAGATCTGTACTGGGGGAGATCTGTACAGGGGGAGATCTGTACTGGGGGAGATCTGTACTGGGGGAGATCTGTATAGGGGAGAGATCTGTACTGGAGGAGATCTGTATAGGGGGAGATCTGTACTGGGGGAGATCTGTACTGAGGGAGATCTGTATAGGGGGAGATCTGTATAGGGGAGATCTGTACTGGGGGAGATCTGTATTGGGGGTGATCTGTATTGGGGGAGATCTGTATAGGGAGAGATCTTTATAGGGGGAGATCTGTACTGGGGGAGATCTGTATAGGGGGATCTGTACTGGGGGAGATCTGTACTGGGGGAGATCTGTATAGGGGGAGATCTGTACTGGGGAGATCTGTATAGGGGGAGATATCTACTGGGGGAGATCTTATAGGGGGAGATCTGTACTGGGGGAGATCTATATTGGGGGAGATCTGTACTGGGGGAGATCTGTACTGGGGGAGATCTGTACTGAGGGAGATCTGTACTGGGGGAGATCTGTACAGGGGGAGATCTGTACTGGGGGAGATCTGTACTGGGGGAGATCTGCATAGGGGGGAGATCTGTACTGGAGGAGATCTGTATAGGGGGAGATCTGTACTGGGGGAGATCTGTACAGATCTGTAGAGATCTGTACTGGGGGAGATCTGTATAGGGGGAGATCTGTACTGGGGAGATCTGTATTGGGGGAGATCTGTACTGTGGGAGATCTGTACTGGGGGAGATCTGTACAGGGGGAGATCTGTACTGGGGGAGATCTGTACTGGGGGAGATCTGTATAGGGGGAGATCTGTACTGGAGGAGATCTGTATAGGGGGATGTGACAGAACCCACTGTCACTGTGTGCTTTGGAAGGGACTGAGGGCGGGCCTCCTACCCACAGATTATGGCCCAGAAGAGACTGGAGACTCGGGGAGAAGCTGGCATTGAGATAATGTAATGTAATGCTACATCCCTTTTCCCCCATCCCCCCCCCCTCTTGTTGCTGTGTTTAGCTGTGTTGGTTCATGGCACACAGACAATGGTCTGGACTGCAGACATCTCTCCGCAGGGGATGTGTATTGAGGGGTTGCCTGCTTACCATAATCCCTTTATGTTTATCTGTAGTCTCTGTTTCAATGTACAAGTGTTCAGTTCCCATTGATTCTTCCTTGTCCCCTACCCCCCCTCTATGACAAGGCTAAGGGGAGTGTCCCTAACTGTGTGTAAAAGTGTATGTTTTGGATTTAATAAAGAGTTAATGCTCTGCATGTTTAACCCTCAACACCTGTGTGGATTGTCTCGTGATTGAGGGGTTAAGGGCTGGTTATGGCGAATCTGCAGGCTGCGGGTGCGTTTGGAGGACAGGAGACACAAGTCTGGCGGATGTGCCCATCTGGGGTATCTGAGATCCGTTACAGGGGAGATCTGTACTGGGGGAGATCTGTACTGAGGGAGATCTGTACTGGGGGAGATCTGTATAGGGGGAGATCTGTACTGGGGGAGATCTGTATTGGGGGAGATCTCTATAGGGGGAGATCTGTATAGGGAAAGATCTTTATAGGGGGAGATCTGTACTGGGGGAGATCTGTATAGGGGGGATCTGTACTGGGGGAGATCTGTACTGGGGGAGATCTGTATAGGGGGAGATCTGTACTGGGGAGATCTGTATAGGGGGAGATATCTACTGGGGGAGATCTGTATAGGGGGAGATCTGTACTGGGGGAGATCTGTACTGGGGGAGATCTGTACTGGGGGAGATCTGTACAGGGGGAGATCTGTATAGGGGGAGATCTGTATAGGAGGAGATCTGTATTGGGGGAGATCTGTACTGGAGGAGATCTGTATATGGGGAGATCTGTACTGGGGGAGATCTGTATAGGGGGAGATCTGTACTGGGGGATATCTGTACTGGGGGAGATCTGTACTGGGGGAGATCTGTACAGGGGGAGATCTGTACTGGGGGAGATCTGTATAGGAGGAGATCTGTACTGCGGGGGATCTGTACTGGGGGAGATCTCTATAGGGGGAGATCTGTATACGGGGAGATCTGTACTGGGGGAGATCTGTACTGGGGGAGATCTGTATTGGGGGAGATCTGTATAGGGGGAGATCTGTATAGGAGGAGATCTGTACTGGGGGAGATCTGTATAGAGGGAGATCTGTATTGGGGGAGATCTGTACTGGGGGAGATCTGTACTGGGGGAGATCTGTATAGGGGTAGATCTGTATTGGGGGAGATCTGTACTGGAGGAGATCTGTACTGTGGGGGATCTGTACTGGGGGAGATCTCTATAGGGGGAGATCTGTATACGGGGAGATCTGTACTGGGGGAGATCTGTACTGGGGGAGATCTGTATTGGGGGAGATCTGTATAGGGGGAGATCTGTATAGGAGGAGATCTGTACTGGGGGAGATCTGTACTGGGGGAGATCTGTATAGGTGGAGATCTGTATTGGGGGAGATCTGTATTGGAGGAGATCTGTACTGGGGGAGATCTGTATAGAGGGAGATCTGTATAGAGGGAGATCTGTATTGGGGGAGATCTGTACTGGGGGAGATCTGTACTGGGGGAGATCTTTACTGGGGGAGATCTATATTGGGGGAGATCTGTATAAGAGGAGATCTGTACTGGGGGAGATCTGTACTGGGGGAGATCTGTATAGGGGGAGATCTGTACTGGGGGAGATCTGTACTGGGGGAGATCTGTATAGGGGGAGATCTGTACTGGGGAGATCTGTATTGGGGGAGATCTGTACTGTGGGAGATCTGTACTGGGGGAGATCTGTACAGGGGGAGATCTGTACTGGGGGATATCTGTACTGGGGGAGATCTGTACTGGGGGAGATCTGTATAGGGGGAGATCTGTACTGGGGGAGATCTGTACTGGGGGAGATCTGTACTGGGGGAGATCTGTACAGGGGGAGATCTGTATAGGGGGAGATCTGTATAGGAGGAGATCTGTATTGGGGGAGATCTGTACTGGAGGAGATCTGTATATGGGGAGATCTGTACTGGGGGAGATCTGTATAGGGGGAGATCTGTACTGGGGGATATCTGTACTGGGGGAGATCTGTACTGGGGGAGATCTGTACAGGGGGAGATCTGTACTGGGGGAGATCTGTATAGGAGGAGATCTGTACTGCGGGGGATCTGTACTGGGGGAGATCTCTATAGGGGGAGATCTGTATACGGGGAGATCTGTACTGGGGGAGATCTGTACTGGGGGAGATCTGTATTGGGGGAGATCTGTATAGGGGGAGATCTGTATAGGAGGAGATCTGTACTGGGGGAGATCTGTATAGAGGGAGATCTGTATTGGGGGAGATCTGTACTGGGGGAGATCTGTACTGGGGGAGATCTGTATAGGGGTAGATCTGTATTGGGGGAGATCTGTACTGGAGGAGATCTGTACTGTGGGGGATCTGTACTGGGGGAGATCTCTATAGGGGGAGATCTGTATACGGGGAGATCTGTACTGGGGGAGATCTGTACTGGGGGAGATCTGTATTGGGGGAGATCTGTATAGGGGGAGATCTGTATAGGAGGAGATCTGTACTGGGGGAGATCTGTACTGGGGGAGATCTGTATAGGTGGAGATCTGTATTGGGGGAGATCTGTATTGGAGGAGATCTGTACTGGGGGAGATCTGTATAGAGGGAGATCTGTATAGAGGGAGATCTGTATTGGGGGAGATCTGTACTGGGGGAGATCTGTACTGGGGGAGATCTTTACTGGGGGAGATCTATATTGGGGGAGATCTGTATAAGAGGAGATCTGTACTGGGGGAGATCTGTACTGGGGGAGATCTGTATAGGGGGAGATCTGTACTGGGGGAGATCTGTACTGGGGGAGATCTGTATAGGGGGAGATCTGTACTGGGGAGATCTGTATTGGGGGAGATCTGTACTGTGGGAGATCTGTACTGGGGGAGATCTGTACAGGGGGAGATCTGTACTGGGGGAGATCTGTACTGGGGGAGATCTGTATAGGGGGAGATCTGTACTGGAGGAGATCTGTATAGGGGGATGTGACAGAACCCACTGTCACTGTGTGCTTTGGAAGGGACTGAGGGCGGGCCTCCTACCCACAGATTATGGCCCAGAGGAGACTGGAGACTCGGGGAGAAGCTGGCATTGAGATAATGTAATGTAATGCTACATCCCTTTTCCCCCATCCCCCCCCCCTCTTGTTGCTGTGTTTAGCTGTGTTGGTTCATGGCACACAGACAATGGTCTGGACTGCAGACATCTCTCCGCAGGGGATGTGTATTGAGGGGTTGCCTGCTTACCATAATCCCTTTATGTTTATCTGTAGTCTCTGTTTCAATGTACAAGTGTTCAGTTCCCATTGATTCTTCCTTGTCCCCTACCCCCCCTCTATGACAAGGCTAAGGGGAGTGTCCCTAACTGTGTGTAAAAGTGTATGTTTTGGATTTAATAAAGAGTTAATGCTCTGCATGTTTAACCCTCAACACCTGTGTGGATTGTCTCGTGATTGAGGGGTTAAGGGCTGGTTATGGCGAATCTGCAGGCTGCGGGTGCGTTTGGAGGACAGGAGACACAAGTCTGGCGGATGTGCCCATCTGGGGTATCTGAGATCCGTTACAGTGGTGGCAGCGGTGGGATGTCTCCTGCAGTCCGGGCCATCCAAACCACCACCAGGATTCAAGATCTGTGCAGCCGTCGAGGAGCAATACGGGGACCAGCCAGCATGAGAGCGGAGTTTGAGAGGAGGCTGCAAGGCATGCGGAAGCAACATCGGGGACCAGCGACAGAGCGCACCATGCTCGGCTGGGTGGATGTGATCCGCTGGCAACTCTGGCATGAAACGCTAAGCCACGAGCGGCGCCATCAGGGGAAGATCCTTCCCTCCTCCACAGAGATGTACTGGACGCAGTACCATGCGCGAGAGGTGTTCCTGAGGGAACGACCGCGAGATGAGTGGAAGACGGAGCTCGGAAGATTGGTCCAGGAGGAGATGAGGCTGGACGCCAGCTACAGAGCCCTCCGGTGGTTCGCGGCTCAACTGTGGCCAAGTACAGCAGACGGCAGCCCGACAGAAGGCGTTGGCTACGGCGGCGTGGGGCTGCTCCATCAAAAAATGTACGGAGACCCAGACTTTGGGAGCGATGAGGAGTGGCGGCTGGAAAACATCCTGGACTTCCGAGATGAGGTGCTGGACCTCCCTGAAGAGGCGTGTGACCTGGAGGAATTGGAGTTCCTGGTTGAGCAGGAATGGGAGCTCGAGATTGCCTACAAGCGGCTGTTTGATGGTGATCAGCAGCCTGGCATGGCTCCCGTTGCCTGGGACTGTCCTGGAGAAATAGCGGACAGTCACGAAGATGCGGAGCAAATGGGGCCAGGAGTGCCCCTACGTTTTCCCGTCCTAACCGCAATGGAAGAAGCGGCGATGATACAGAGGGCACTGCGAGTGCTAGAATGCCGGAACACACCAGAGGTTCCCCAAGCAGAGAGACAAGATAATAGCATAAAGGTCTCAGAAGGGGAAGTTGAAACTGGCGCTGGAAGGCTGGTAAATGGTGATCAGCAGCAAGTCGAGAGTATCGCATCTGGTGCCCCAGCAGAAGCGCTGGCTACAGGGCAGAGTGCCACTAGCCTCTGCCCAGCATCAGAAAAAGAGTTGGATCCGGAGAGTCTGAGAGATGATTTTCGTGAGCCGTTTCCCCAACAGCAGATATCCCCAACGGGAGTGGAGGAAGCAATTCTCCCTCCCCAGCAATTGGACATTACCCCAATGTTCATCCCCCCAGCAGAAGCGCTGGCTACGGGGCAGAGTGCCGCGGGCCTCTGCCCACCCTCAGAGTTAGATCCAGGGAGTCCGAGGGATGACCTCAGTGAGCTGGTTGCCCAGCACTTGGACACTACCCCAGTGTATATCCCCCCAGCAGAAGCACTGGCTGCATGGCAGAGTGTTACCAGCCCCGACCCAGCCCTCAGTAGATTTTTGGAGGGTTTGGGAGACAGCCCCTGTCAGAAGTCGCCTCAGAAGCTGGTCACAGAACCAGGAGGGGAGAAAATCCTTCCCCCTCTTCAGCTGCTGAACTCTACCATTGTATATGTCCCCCTAGCAGAAGCACTGGCTACGGGGCAGAGCGATGTTGGCCTCTGCCCAGCATCAGAAAAAGAGACGGAGAGTCCGGGAGACAGTCCCTGCAAGATACCTCCTCAGCGGCTGTTAGCTACTCCAGGAGAAAAGCAAGAACCTTTCCCTCCCCAACTGCATAGCACTGCCAGCCTATGTTCCCTACAAGCTGAAGCGCTGGCATCAGGGCAGAGGATTATTCAGCTCCCCTCAATATCTGCAACCCAGCCCCGGATCACGGGAGTGCGGACAGCTGTTCCCACTCTGCAGCGGCTGTTTTTATTCACGGGAGACCGTATGTGCGATTTTGCTCCCCAGCCCCAGAGACGTACTTTTCCTTTTCCTGGTGGCCTGGGGTGGAAGTTTGCGACTAACGCAGGTCCAGACCAGTTCGGGGTCAGGAACCTGGTTAGTCTGTTTTTAAAAGGGGAGAAATGTGACAGAACCCACTGTCACTGTGTGCTTTGGAAGGGACTGAGGGCGGGCCTCCTACCCACAGATTATGGCCCAGAGGAGACTGGAGACTCGGGGAGAAGCTGGCATTGAGATAATGTAATGTAATGCTACATCCCTTTTCCCCCATCCCCCCCCCCCCCTCTTGTTGCTGTGTTTAGCTGTGTTGGTTCATGGCACACAGACAATGGTCTGGACTGCAGACATCTCTCCGCAGGGGATGTGTATTGAGGGGTTGCCTGCTTACCATAATCCCTTTATGTTTATCTGTAGTCTCTGTTTCAATGTACAAGTGTTCAGTTCCCATTGATTCTTCCTTGTCCCCTACCCCCCCTCTATGACAAGGCTAAGGGGAGTGTCCCTAACTGTGTGTAAAAGTGTATGTTTTGGATTTAATAAAGAGTTAATGCTCTGCATGTTTAACCCTCAACACCTGTGTGGATTGTCTCGTGATTGAGGGGTTAAGGGCTGGTTATGGCGAATCTGCAGGCTGCGGGTGCGTTTGGAGGACAGGAGACACAAGTCTGGCGGATGTGCCCATCTGGGGTATCTGAGATCCGTTACAGGGGAGATCTGTACTGGGGGAGATCTGTACTGAGGGAGATCTGTACTGGGGGAGATCTGTATAGGGGGAGATCTGTACTGGGGGAGATCTGTATTGGGGGAGATCTCTATAGGGGGAGATCTGTATAGGGAAAGATCTTTATAGGGGGGGATCTGTACTGGGGGAGATCTGTATAGGGGGGATCTGTACTGGGGGAGATCTGTACTGGGGGAGATCTGTATAGGGGGAGATCTGTACTGGGGAGATCTGTATAGGGGGAGATATCTACTGGGGGAGATCTGTATAGGGGGAGATCTGTACTGGGGGAGATCTGTACTGGGGGAGATCTGTACTGGGGGAGATCTGTACAGGGGGAGATCTGTATAGGGGGAGATCTGTATAGGAGGAGATCTGTATTGGGGGAGATCTGTACTGGAGGAGATCTGTATAGGGGGAGATCTGTACTGGGGGAGATCTGTATAGGGGGAGATCTGTACTGGGGGATATCTGTACTGGGGGAGATCTGTACTGGGGGAGATCTGTACAGGGGGAGATCTGTACTGGGGGAGATCTGTATAGGAGGAGATCTGTACTGCGGGGGATCTGTACTGGGGGAGATCTCTATAGGGGGAGATCTGTATACGGGGAGATCTGTACTGGGGGAGATCTGTACTGGGGGAGATCTGTATTGGGGGAGATCTGTATAGGGGGAGATCTGTATAGGAGGAGATCTGTACTGGGGGAGATCTGTATAGAGGGAGATCTGTATTGGGGGAGATCTGTACTGGGGGAGATCTGTACTGGGGGAGATCTGTACTGGGGGAGATCTGTATAGGGGTAGATCTGTATTGGGGGAGATCTGTACTGGAGGAGATCTGTACTGTGGGGGATCTGTACTGGGGGAGATCTCTATAGGGGGAGATCTGTATACGGGGAGATCTGTACTGGGGGAGATCTGTACTGGGGGAGATCTGTATTGGGGGAGATCTGTATAGGGGGAGATCTGTATAGGAGGAGATCTGTACTGGGGGAGATCTGTACTGGGGGAGATCTGTATAGGTGGAGATCTGTATTGGGGGAGATCTGTATTGGAGGAGATCTGTACTGGGGGAGATCTGTATAGAGGGAGATCTGTATTGGGGGAGATCTGTACTGGGGGAGATCTGTACTGGGGGAGATCTTTACTGGGGGAGATCTGTACTGGGGGAGATCTGTATAGGGGTAGATCTGTATAGGGGGAGATCTGTACTGGGGGAGATCTGTACTGGGGGAGATCTGTATAGGTGGAGATCTGTATTGGGGGAGATCTGTATTGGAGGAGATCTGTACTGGGGGAGATCTGTATAGAGGGAGATCTGTATTGGGGGAGATCTGTACTGGGGGAGATCTGTACTGGGGGAGATCTTTACCGGGGGAGATCTGTACTGGGGGAGATCTGTACAGGGGGAGATCTGTATAGGGGGAGATCTGTATAGGAGGAGATCTGTATTGGGGGAGATCTGTACTGCAGGAGATTTGTATAGGGGGAGATCTGTACTGGGGGAGATCTGTATAGGGGGAGATCTGTACTGGGGGATGTAACGGCACCCCAAGTATGAAAGGGGTTAACACCGTTAGGATATTCCCTTTCCAACCACACGACAGCCACCAGACACTCCAACCAGCTGAATAAGACCCCATACGAATGATTCTCCCCCCAGATACGAGACAACGCTCTGTATTCAAGTTCCAAAACAGGATATGACTTTATTTTCAAAACACACGATAACACATTTCTCTTCAAAACCCTCCCCTCCCATCCTTTGGGGAACAGGGCGGGTTAAACTGTCCAATGACAATGGTAATAAAGGTCAGGTGTGTTCAAACTTCTCCTTTGATAAACAGTCTTAGGCAGGAGGGGTGATTCCCCCCCACTCCTCACAGAAGACACTTCAACATCCCATAATATGCAGCCAGACGGTTGACCAGCTCCAATCCACATTGTCACAGTAGCAGACTTAATTCATAATAGACAATAGAATGCAAATAACCTTAACACCTCACCGCAATGATTACACCCCCCCTCACAGTACACATTCAATCTAGATACAATGTATGTGCAGCTTGAATATGGCCATCATAGGCCATATTGGGGTTTTCATTCACCCTGTGCCCCTAATAGAGACACAGGGTGATTGAGACATAAGAGCCATTGGGGGAGCTGAAGCAAGGGTATCTCATACTTTCTAAGCGATTCTGAG
This sequence comes from Rana muscosa, assembly GCA_029206835.1. NCBI lineage: Eukaryota > Metazoa > Chordata > Amphibia > Anura > Ranidae > Rana > Rana muscosa. The sequence continues at coordinate 316,366 of JARGYO010005606.1, forward strand.
TCCCCCGGGCCTTCCAGTTACAGGGGATATCTGTACTGGGGGAGATCTGTACAGGGGGAGATCTGTACTGGGGGAGATCTGTATAGGAGGAGATCTGTATAGAGGGAGATCTGTATAGGGGGGATCTGTATTGGGGGAGATCTGTACTGGAGGAGATCTGTACTGCGTGGGATCTGTACTGGGGGAGATCTCTATAGGGAAAGATCTGTACTGGGGGGAGATCTGTACTGGGGGAGATCTGTATTGGGGGAGATCTGTATAGGGGGAGATCTGTATAGGAGGAGATCTGTATTGGGGGAGATCTGTACTGGAGGAGATCTGTATAGGGGGAGATCTGTACTGGGGGAGATCTGTATAGGGGGAGATCTGTACTGGGGGATATCTGTACTGGGGGAGATCTGTACTGGGGGTGATCTGTACAGGGGGAGATCTGTACTGGGGGAGATCTGTATAGGAGGAGATCTGTACTGCGGGGGATCTGTACTGGGGGAGATCTCTATAGGGGGAGATCTGTATACGGGGAGATCTGTACTGGGGGAGATCTGTACTGGGGGAGATCTGTATTGGGGGAGATCTGTATAGGGGGAGATCTGTATAGGAGGAGATCTGTACTGGGGGAGATCTGTATAGAGGGAGATCTGTATTGGGGGAGATCTGTACTGGGGGAGATCTGTACTGGGGGAGATCTGTACTGGGGGAGATCTGTATAGGGGTAGATCTGTATTGGGGGAGATCTGTACTGGAGGAGATCTGTACTGTGGGGGATCTGTACTGGGGAAGATCTCTATAGGGGGAGATCTGTATACAGGGAGATCTGTACTGGGGGAGATCTGTACTGGGGGAGATCTGTATTGGGGGAGATCTGTATAGGGGGAGATCTGTATAGGAGGAGATCTGTACTGGGGGAGATCTGTATAGAGGGAGATCTGTATTGGGGGAGATCTGTACTGGGGGAGATCTGTACTGGGGGAGATCTTTACTGGGGGAGATCTGTACTGGGGGAGATCTGTATAGGGGTAGATCTGTATAGGGGGAGATCTGTACTGGGGGAGATCTGTACTGGGGGAGATCTGTATAGGTGGAGATCTGTATTGGGGGAGATCTGTATTGGAGGAGATCTGTACTGGGGGAGATCTGTATAGAGGGAGATCTGTATTGGGGGAGATCTGTACTGGGGGAGATCTGTACTGGGGGAGATCTTTACCGGGGGAGATCTGTACTGGGGGAGATCTGTACAGGGGGAGATCTGTATAGGGGGAGATCTGTATAGGAGGAGATCTGTATTGGGGGAGATCTGTACTGCAGGAGATCTGTATAGGGGGAGATCTGTACTGGGGGAGATCTGTATAGGGGGAGATCTGTACTGGGGGATGTAACGGCACCCCAAGTATGAAAGGGGTTAACACCGTTAGGATATTCCCTTTCCAACCACACGACAGCCACCAGACACTCCAACCAGCTGAATAAGACCCCATACGAATGATTCTCCCCCCAGATACGAGACAACGCTCTGTATTCAAGTTCCAAAACAGGATATGACTTTATTTTCAAAACACACGATAACACATTTCTCTTCAAAACCCTCCCCTCCCATCCTTTGGGGAACAGGGCGGGTTAAACTGTCCAATGACAATGGTAATACAGGTCAGGTGTGTTCAAACTTCTCCTTTGATAAACAGCCTTAGGCAGGAGGGGTGATTCCCCCCCCCCCTCCTCACAGAAGACACTTCAACATCCCATAATATGCAGCCAGACGGTTGACCAGCTCCAATCCACATTGTCACAGTAGCAGACTTAATTCATAATAGACAATAGAATGCAAATAACCTTAACACCTCACCGCAATGATTACACCCCCCCTCACAGTACACATTCAATCTAGATACAATGTATGTGCAGCTTGAATATGGCCATCATAGGCCATATTGGGGTTTTCATTCACCCTGTGCCCCTAATAGAGACACAGGGTGATTGACACATAAGAGCCATTGGGGGAGCTGAAGCAAGGGTATCTCATACTTTCTAAGCGATTCTGAGTCCCCCGGGCCTTCCAGTTACAGGGGATATCTGTACTGGGGGAGATCTGTACAGGGGGAGATCTGTACTGGGGGAGATCTGTATAGGAGGAGATCTGTATAGAGGGAGATCTGTATAGGGGGGATCTGTATTGGGGGAGATCTGTACTGGAGGAGATCTGTACTGCGGGGGATCTGTACTGGGGGAGATCTCTATAGGGGGAGATCTGTACTGGGGGGAGATCTGTACTGGGGGAGATCTGTATTGGGGGAGATCTGTATAGGGGGAGATCTGTATAGGAGGAGATCTGTACTGGGGGAGATCTGTATAGAGGGAGATCTGTATTGGGGGAGATCTGTACTGGGGGAGATCTGTACTGGGGGAGATCTTTACTGGGGGAGATCTGTACTGGGGGAGATCTGTATAGGAGTAGATCTGTATAGGGGGAGATCTGTACTGGGGGAGATCTGTACTGGGGGAGATCTGTATAGGGGGAGATCTGTATTGGGGGGAGATCTGTATTGGAGGAGATCTGTACTGGGGGAGATCTGTATAGAGGGAGATCTGTATTGGGGGAGATCTGTACTGGGGGAGATCTGTACTGGGGGAGATCTTTACCGGGGGAGATCTGTACTGGGGGAGATCTGTATAGGGGTAGATCTGTATAGGGGGAGATCTGTACTGGGGAGATCTGTACTGGGGGAGATCTGTATAGGGGGAGATCTGTACTGGGGGAGATCTGTACTGGGGGAGATCTGTACAGGGGGAGATCTATATAGGGGGAGATCTGTACTGGGGGGGGGTTTGTGCTGGGGGAGATCTGTATTGGGGGAGATCTGTATAGGAGGAGATCTGTATAGAGGGAGATCTGTATTGGGGGAGATCTGTACTGGAGGAGATCTGTACAGGGGGAGATCTGTACTGGGGAAGATCTGTACTGGGGGAGATCTGTACAGGGAGAGATCTGTACTGGGGGAGTTCTATATTGGGGGAGATCTGTATAGGGGAAGATCTGTATAGGGGGAGATCTGTACTGGGGGAGATCTGTACTCGGGGAGATCTGTATAGGGGGAGATCTGTACTGGGGGAGATCTGTACTGGGGGAGATCTGTATAGGAGGAGATCTGTACTGGGAGAGATCTATATTGGGGGAGATCTGTATAGGGGGAGATCTGTATAGGGGGAGATCTGTATAGGGGGAGATCTGTACTGGGGGAGATCTATATTGGGGGAGATCTGTATAAGAGGAGATCTGTACTGGGGGAGATCTGTATTGGGGAGATCTGTATAGGGGGAGATCTGTACTGGGGGAGATCTGTACTAGGGGAGATCTGTACTGGGGGAGATCTGTATAGGGGGAGATCTGTACTGGGGAGATCTGTATTGGGGGAGATCTGTACTGTCGGAGATCTGTACTGGGGGAGATCTGTACAGGGGGAGATCTGTACTGGGGGAGATCTGTACGGGGGGAGATCTGAACTGGGGGAGATCTGTATATGGGGAGATCTGTACTGGAGGAGATCTGTATAGGGGGAGATCTGTACTGGGGGAGATCTGTATAGAGGGAGATCTGTATAGGGGGAGATCTGTATAGGGGGAGATCTGTACTGGGGGAGATCTGTATTGGGGGAGATCTCTCTAGGGGGAGATCTGTATAGGGAGAGATCTTTATAGGGGGAGATCTGTACTGGGGGAGATCTGTATAGGGGGGATCTGTACTGGGGGAGATCTGTACTGGGGGAGATCTGTATAGAGGGAGATCTGTATTGGGGGAGATCTGTACTGGAGGAGATCTGTATAGGGGGAGATCTGTACTGGGGGAGATCTGTATAGGGGGAGATCTGTACTGGGGGATATCTGTACTGGGGGAGATCTGTACTGGGGGAGATCTGTACAGGGGGAGATCTGTACTGGGGGAGATCTGTATAGGAGGTGATCTGTATAGAGGGAGATCTGTACTGGGGGGATCTGTATTGGGGGAGATCTGTACTGGAGGAGATCTGTACTGCTGGGGATCTGTACTGGGGGAGATCTGTACTGGGGGAGATCTGGACTTGGGGGAGATCAGTACAGGGGGAGATCTGTACTGGGGGAGATTTGTACTGGGGGAGATTTGTATTGGGGGAGATCTGTATTGGGGGAGATCTGTATAGGAGGAGATCTGTACTGGGGGAGATCTATATTGGGGGAGATCTGTACAGGAGGAGATCTGTACTGGGGGAGATCTATATTGGGGGAGATCTGTATAGGGGAAGATCTGTATAGGGGGAGATCTGTAATGGGGGAGATCTGTATAGGGGGAGAGCTGTACTGGGGGAGATTTGTATTGGGGGAGATCTGTATTGGGGGAGATCTGTATAGGAGGAGATCTGTATAGAGGGAGATCTGTATAGGGGAGATCTGTATAGGGGGAGATCTGTACTCGGGGAGATCTGTATAGGGGGAGATCTGTACTGGGGGAGATCTGTACTGGGGGAGATCTGTATAGGAGGAGATCTGTATAGGAGGAGATCTGTACTGGGAGAGATCTATATTGGGGGAGATCTGTATAGGGGGAGATCTGTATAGGGGGAGATCTGTACTGGGTGAGATCTGTATAGAGGGAGATCTGTATTGGGGGAGATCTGTATTGGGGGTGATCTGTACTGGGGGAGATCTGTACTGGGGGAGATCTGTACTGGGGGAGATCTGTATAGGGGGAGATCTGGACTGCGGGAGATCTGTACTGGGGGAGATCTGTACTGGGGGAGATCTATATAGGGGGAGATCTGTACTGGGGGGGGGGTTGTGCTGGGGGAGATCTGTACTGGGGGAGATCTGTACTGGGGGAGATTTGTATTGGGGGAGATCTGTATTGGGGGAGATCTGTATAGGAGGAGATCTGTACTGGGGGAGATCTGTATAGAGGGAGATCTGTATTGGGGGAGATCTATACTGGAGGAGATCTGTACATTAGGGAGATCTATACTGGAGGAGATCTGTACAGGGGGAGATCTGTACTTGGGAAGATCTGTACTGGGGGAGATCTGTACTGGGGGAGATCTGTACTGGGGGAGATCTATATTGGGGGAGATCTGTGTAGGGGAGATCTGTATAGGGGGAGATCTGTACTGGGGGAGATCTGTATAGAGGGAGATCTGTATTGGGGGAGATCTATATTGGAGGAGATCTGTACATTAGGGAGATCTATACTGGAGGAGATCTGTACAGGGGGAGATCTGTACTTGGGAAGATCTGTACTGGGGGAGATCTGTACTGGGGGAGATCTATATTGGGGGAGATCTGTATAGGGGAGATCTGTATAGGGGGAGATCTGTACTGGGGGAGATCTGTACTGGGGGAGATCTGTATAGGAGGAGATCTGTACTGGGGGAGATCTGTATAGGGGGAGATCTGTATAGGAGGAGATCTGTACTGGGGGAGATGTGTATTGGGGGAGATCTGTATAGGGGGAGATCTGTACTGGGGGAGATCTGTATAGGGGAAGATCTGTACTGGGGGAGATCTGTATAGGGGGAGATCTGTACTGGGGGAGATCTGTACTGGGGGAGATCTGTACTGGGGGAGATCTGTACTGGGGAGATCTGTATTGGGGGAGATCTGTACTGGAGGAGATCTGTACTGGGGGAGATCTGTACTGGGGGAGATCTGTATAGGGGGAGATCTGTATAGGGGGAGATCTGTATAGGGAGAGATCTGTATAGGGGGAGATCGGTACTGGGGGAGATCTGTATTGGGGGAGATCTGTACTGGAGGAGATCTGTATAGAGGGAGATATGTACTGGGGGAGATCTGTATAGGGGGAGATCTGCACTGGAGGAGATCTGTATTGGGGGAGATCTGTACTGGGGAAGATCTGTACTGGGGGAGATCTGTACAGGGGGATATCTGTACTGGGGGAGATCTGTATAGGAGGAGATCTGTATAGAGGGAGATCTGTATAGGGGGGATCTGTATTGGGGGAGATCTGTACTGGAGGAGATCTGTACTGGGGGGATCTGTACTGGGGGAGATCTGTATAGGGGGAGATCTCTATAGGGGGAGATCTGTATAGGGGGAGATCTGTACTGGGGAGATCTGTACTGGGGGAGATCTGTATAGGGGGAGATCTGTATAGGAGGAGATCTGTACTGGGGGAGATCTGTATAGAGGGAGATCTGTATTGGGGGAGATCTGTACTGGGGAGATCTGTACTGGGGGAGATCTTTACTGGGGGAGATCTGTACTGGGGGAGATCTGTATAGGGGGAGATCTGTACTGGGGGAGATCTGTACTGGGGGAGATCTGTACAGGGGGACATCTGTACTGGGGGAGATTTGTATTGGGGGAGATCTGTATTGGGGGAGATCTGTATAGGAGGAGATCTGTATAGGGGGAGATCTATATTTGGGGAGATCTGTATAAGAGGAGATCTGTACTGGGGGAGATCTGTACAGGGGGAGATCTGTATAGGGGGAGATCTGTACTGGGGGAGATCTGTACTGGGGAAGATCTGTACTGGCGGAGATCTGTACAGGGGGAGATCTGTACTGGGGGAGATCTATATTGGGGGAGATCTGTACTAGGGGAGATCTGTACTGGGGGAGATCTGTACTGGGGGAGATCTGTACTGGGGAAGATCTGTACTGGGGGAGATCTGTACAGGGGGAGATCTGTACTGGGGGAGATCTATATTGGGGGAGATCTGTACTGGGGGAGATCTGTACTGGGGGAGATCTGTACTGGGGGAGATTTGTACTTGGGGGAGAACAGTACAGGGGGAGATCTGTACTGGGGGAGATTTGGACTGGGGGAGATTTGTATTGGGGGAGATCTGTATTGGGGGAGATCTGTATAGGAGGAGATCTGTATAGAGGGAGATCTGTATTGGGGGAGATCTGTACTGGAGGAGATCTGTACAGGGGGAGATCTGTACTGGGGAAGATCTGTACTGGGGGAGATCTGTACTGGGAGAGATCTGTACTGGGGGAGATTTGTATTGGGGGAGATCTGTATTGGGGGAGATCTGTATAGGAGGAGATCTGTATAGAGGGAGATCTGTATTGGGGGAGATCTGTATAGGGGGAGATCTGTACTCGGGGAGATCTGTATAGGGGGAGATCTGTACTGGGGGAGATCTGTACTGGGGGAGATCTGTATAGGAGGAGATCTGTATAGGAGGAGATCTGTACTGGGAGAGATCTATATTGGGGGAGATCTGTATAGGGGGAGATCTGTATAGGGGGAGATCTGTACTGGGGGAGATCTATATTGGGGGAGATCTGTATAAGAGGAGATCTGTACTGGGGGAGATCTGTACTGGGGGAGATCTGTATAGGGGGAGATCTGTACTGGGGGAGATCTGTACTGGGGGAGATCTGTATAGGGGGAGATCTGTACTGGGGAGATCTGTATTGGGGGAGATCTGTACTGTGGGAGATCTGTACTGGGGGAGATCTGTACAGGGGGAGATCTGTACTGGGGGAGATCTGTACTGGGGGAGATCTGTATAGGGGGAGATCTGTACTGGAGGAGATCTGTATAGGGGGAGATCTGTACTGGGGGAGATCTGTACTGAGGGAGATCTGTATAGGGGGAGATCTGTATAGGGGGAGATCTGTATTGGGGGAGATCTCTATAGGGGGAGATCTGTATAGGGAGAGATCTTTATAGGGGGAGATCTGTACTGGGGGAGATCTGTATAGGGGGGGATCTGTACTGGGGGAGATCTGTACTGGGGGAGATCTGTATAGGGGGAGATCTGTACTGGGGAGATCTGTATAGGGGGAGATATCTACTGGGGGAGATCTGTATAAGGGGAGATCTGTACTGGGGGAGATCTATATTGGGGGAGATCTGTACTGGGGGAGATCTGTACTGGGGGAGATCTGTACAGGGGGAGATCTGTATAGGGGGAGATCTGTATAGGAGGAGATCTGTATTGGGGGAGATCTGTATTGGAGGAGATCTGTATAGGGGGAGAACTGTACTGGGGGAGATCTGTATAGGGGGAGATCTGTACTGGGGGATATCTGTACTGGGGGAGATCTGTACTGGGGGAGATCTGTACAGGGGGAGATCTGTACTGGGGGAGATCTGTATAGGAGGAGATCTGTACTGCGGGGGATCTGTACTGGGGGAGATCTCTATAGGGGGAGATCTGTATACGGGGAGATCTGTACTGGGGGAGATCTGTACTGGGGGAGATCTGTATTGGGGGAGATCTGTATAGGGGGAGATCTGTATAGGAGGAGATCTGTACTGGGGGAGATCTATATTGGGGGAGATCTGTACTGGGGGAGATCTGTACTGGGGGAGATCTGTACTGGGGGAGATCTGTACTTGGGGGAGATCAGTACAGGGGAGATCTGTACTGGGGGAGATTTGTACTGGGGGAGATTTGTATTGGGGGAGATCTGTATTGGGGGAGATCTGTATAGGAGGAGATCTGTATAGAGGGAGATCTGTATTGGGGGAGATCTGTACTGGAGGAGATCTGTACAGGGGGAGATCTGTACTGGGGAAGATCTGTACTGGGGGAGATCTGTACTGGGGGAGATCTGTACTGGGGGAGATTTGTATTGGGGGAGATCTGTATTGGGGGAGATCTGTATAGGAGGAGATCTGTATAGAGGGAGATCTGTATTGGGGGAGATCTGTATAGGGGGAGATCTGTACTCGGGGAGATCTGTATAGGGGGAGATCTGTACTGGGGGAGATCTGTACTGGGGGAGATCTGTATAGGAGGAGATCTGTATAGGAGGAGATCTGTACTGGGAGAGATCTATATTGGGGGAGATCTGTATAGGGGGAGATCTGTATGGGGGGAGATCTGTACTGGGGGAGATCTATATTGGGGGAGATCTGTATAAGAGGAGATCTGTACTGGGGGAGATCTGTACTGGGGGAGATCTGTATAGGGGAAGATCTGTACTGGGGGAGATCTGTATAGGGGGAGATCTGTACTGGGGGAGATCTGTACTGGGGGAGATCTGTACTGGGGAGATCTGTATTGGGGGAGATCTGTACTGGAGGAGATCTGTACTGGGGGAGATCTGTACTGGGGGAGATCTGTATAGGGGGAGATCTCTATAGGGGGAGATCTGTATAGGGAGAGATCTGTATAGGGGGAGATCGGTACTGGGGGAGATCTTTACAGAGGGAGATCTGTATTGGGGGAGATCTGTACTGGAGGAGATCTGTATAGAGGGAGATATGTACTGGGGGAGATCTGTATAGGGGGAGATCTGCACTGGAGGAGATCTGTATTGGGGGAGATCTGTACTGGGGAAGATCTGTACTGGGGGAGATCTGTACAGGGGGAGATCTGTACTGGGGGAGATCTGTATAGGAGGAGATCTGTATAGAGGGAGATCTGTATAGGGGGGATCTGTATTGGGGGAGATCTGTACTGGAGGAGATCTGTACTGGGGGGATCTGTACAGGGGGAGATCTGTATAGGGGGAGATCTCTATAGGGGGAGATCTGTATAGGGGGAGATCTGTACTGGGGAGATCTGTACTGGGGGAGATCTGTATAGGGGGAGATCTGTATAGGAGGAGATCTGTACTGGGGGAGATCTGTATAGAGGGAGATCTGTATTGGGGGAGATCTGTACTGGGGAGATCTGTACTGGGGGAGATCTTTACTGGGGGAGATCTGTACTGGGGGAGATCTGTATAGGGGGAGATCTGTACTGGGGGAGATCTGTACTGGGGGAGATCTGCACTGGAGGAGATCTGTATTGGGGGAGATCTGTACTGGGGAAGATCTGTACTGGGGGAGATCTGTACAGGGGGAGATCTGTACTGGGGGAGATCTGTATAGGAGGAGATCTGTATAGAGGGAGATCTGTATAGGGGGGATCTGTATTGGGGGAGATCTGTACTGGAGGAGATCTGTACTGGGGGGATCTGTACTGGGGGAGATCTGTATAGGGGGAGATCTCTATAGGGGGAGATCTGTATAGGGGGAGATCTGTACTGGGGAGATCTGTACTGGGGGAGATCTGTATAGGGGGAGATCTGTATAGGAGGAGATCTGTACTGGGGGAGATCTGTATAGAGGGAGATCTGTATTGGGGGAGATCTGTACTGGGGAGATCTGTACTGGGGGAGATCTTTACTGGGGGAGATCTGTACTGGGGGAGATCTGTATAGGGGGAGATCTGTACTGGGGGAGATCTGTACTGGGGGAGATCTGTACTGGGGGAGATCTGTACAGGGGGACATCTGTACTGGGGGAGATTTGTATTGGGGGAGATCTGTATTGGGGGAGATCTGTATAGGAGGAGATCTGTATAGGGGGAGATCTATATTGGGGGAGATCTGTATAAGAGGAGATCTGTACTGGGGGAGATCTGTACAGGGGGAGATCTGTATAGGGGGAGATCTGTACTGGGGGAGATCTGTACTGGGGAAGATCTGTACTGGGGGAGATCTGTACAGGGGGAGATCTGTACTGGGGGAGATCTATATTGGGGGAGATCTGTACTAGGGGAGATCTGTACTGGGGGAGATCTGTACTGGGGGAGATCTGTACTGGGGAAGATCTGTACTGGGGGAGATCTGTACTGGGGGACATCTGTACAGGGGGAGATCTGTACTGGGGGAGATCTATATTGGGGGAGATCTGTACTGGGAGAGATCTGTACTGGGGGAGATCTGTACTTGGGGGAGATCAGTACAGGGGGAGATCTGTACTGGGGGAGATTTGGACTGGGGGAGATTTGTATTGGGGGAGATCTGTATTGGGGGAGATATGTATTGGGGGAGATCTGTATAGGAGGAGATCTGTATAGAGGGAGATCTGTATTGGGGGAGATCTGTACTGGAGGAGATCTGTACAGGGGGAGATCTGTACTGGGGAAGATCTGTACTGGGGGAGATCTGTACTGGGGGAGATCTGTACTGGGGGAGATTTGTATTGGGGGAGATCTGTATTGGGGGAGATCTGTATAGGAGGAGATCTGTATAGAGGGAGATCTGTATTGGGGGAGATCTGTATAGGGGGAGATCTGTACTCGGGGAGATCTGTATAGGGGGAGATCTGTACTGGGGGAGATCTGTACTGGGGGAGATCTGTATAGGAGGAGATCTGTAAAGGAGGAGATCTGTACTGGGAGAGATCTATATTGGGGGAGATCTGTATAGGGGGAGATCTGTATAGGGGGAGATCTGTACTGGGGGAGATCTATATTGGGGGAGATCTGTATAAGAGGAGATCTGTACTGGGGGAGATCTGTACTGGGGGAGATCTGTATAGGGGGAGATCTGTACTGGGGAGATCTGTATTGGGGGAGATCTGTACTGTGGGAGATCTGTACTGGGGGAGATCTGTACAGGGGGAGATCTGTACTGGGGGAGATCTGTACTGGGGGAGATCTGTATAGGGGGAGATCTGTACTGGAGGAGATCTGTATAGGGGGAGATCTGTACTGGGGGAGATCTGTACTGAGGGAGATCTGTATAGGGGGAGATCTGTATAGGGGGAGATCTGTATTGGGGGAGATCTCTATAGGGGGAGATCTGTATAGGGAGAGATCTTTATAGGGGGAGATCTGTACTGGGGGAGATCTGTATAGGGGGAGATCTCTATAGGGGGAGATCTGTATAGGGAGAGATCTGTATAGGGGGAGATCTGTACTGGGGGAGATCTGTACAGAGGGAGATCTGTATTGGGGGAGAGCTGTACTGGAGGAGATCTGTATAGAGGGAGATATGTACTGGGGGAGATCTGTCTAGGGGGAGATCTGCACTGGAGGAGATCTGTACTGGGGGAGATCTGTACTGGGGGAGATCTGTACTGGGGGAGATCTGTATAGAGGGAGATATGTATTGGGGGAGATCTGTACTGGAGGAGATCTGTATAGGGGGAGATCTGAACTGGGGGAGATCTGTATAGGGGGAGATCTGTACTGGGGGAGATCTGTACTGGGGGAGATCTGTACTGGGGGAGATCTGTACAGAGGGAGATCTGTACTGGGGGAGATCTGTATAGGAGGAGATCTGTATAGAGGGAGATCTGTATAGGGGGGATCTGTATTGGGGGAGATCTGTACTGGAGGAGATCTGTACTGGGGGGATCTGTACTGGGGGAGATCTGTATAGGGGGAGATCTCAATAGGGGGAGATCTGTACTGGGGGAGATCTGTACTGGGGGAGTTCTGTATAGGGGGGGATCTGTATAGGAGGAGATCTGTACTGGGGGAGATCTGTATAGAGGGAGATCTGTATTGGGGGATATCTGTACTGGGGGAGATCTGTACTGGGGGAGATCTTTACTGGGGGAGATCTGTATAGGGGGAGATCTGTACTGGGGGAGATCTGTACTGGAGGAGATCTGTACTGGGGGAGATCTGTACTGGGGGAGATTTGTATTGGGGGAGATCTGTATTGGGGGAGATCTGTATAGGAGGAGATCTGTATAGAGGGAGATCTGTATTGGGGGAGATCTGTATAGGGGGAGATCTGTACTCGGGGAGATCTGTATAGGGGGAGATCTGTACTGGGGGAGATCTGTACTGGGGTAGATCTGTATAGGAGGAGATCTGTATAGGAGGAGATCTGTACTGGGAGAGTCTATATTGGGGGAGATCTGTATAGGGGGAGATCTGTATAGGGGGAGATCTGTACTGGGGGAGATCTATATTGGGGGAGATCTGTATAAGAGGAGATCTGTACTGGGGGAGATCTGTACTGGGGGAGATCTGTATAGGGGGAGATCTGTACTGGGGGAGATCTGTACTGGGGGAGATCTGTACTGGGGGAGATCTGTACTGGGGAGATTTGTATTGGGGGAGATCTGTACTGGGGGAGATCTGTACAGGGGGAGATCTGTACTGGGGAGATCTGTACTGGGGGAGATCTGTATAGGGGAGAGATATGTACTGGAGGAGATCTGTATAGGGGGAGATCTGTACTTGGGGAGATCTGTACTGAGGGAGATCTGTATAGGGGGAGATCTGTATAGGGGGAGATCTGTACTGGGGGAGATCTGTATTGGGGGTGATCTGTATTGGGGGAGATCTGTATAGGGAGAGATCTTTATAGGGGAGATCTGTACTGGGGGAGATCTGTATAGGGGGATCTGTACTGGGGGAGATCTGTACTGGGGGAGATCTGTATAGGGGGTGATCTGTACTGGGGAGATCTATATAGGGGGAGATATCTACTGGGGGAGATCTGTATAGGGGGAGATCTGTACTGGGGGAGATCTATATTGGGGGAGATCTGTACTGGGGGAGATCTGTACTGGGGGAGATCTGTACAGGGGGAGATCTGTATAGGGGGAGATCTGTATAGGAGGAGATCTGTATTGGGGGAGATCTGTACTGGAGGAGATCTGTTTAGGGGGAGATCTGTACTGGGGGAGATCTGTATAGGGGGAGATCTGTACAGGGGGAGATCTGTACTGGGGGAGATTTGTATTGGGGGAGATCTGTATTGGGGGAGATCTGTATAGGAGGAGATCTGTATAGAGGGAGATCTGTATTGGGGGAGATCTGTATAGGGGGAGATCTGTACTCGGGGAGATCTGTACTGGGGGAGATCTGTATAGGGGGAGATATCTACTGGGGGAGATCTGTATAGGGGGAGATCTGTACTGGGGGAGATCTATATTGGGGGAGATCTGTACTGGGGGAGATCTGTACTGGGGGAGATCTGTATAGGGGGAGATATCTACTGGGGGAGATCTGTATAGGGGGAGATCTGTACTGGGGGAGATCTGTACTGGGGGAGATCTGTATAGGGGGAGATCTGTACTGGGGGAGATCTGTACTGGGGGAGATCTGTACTGGGGGAGATCTGTATAGGGGGAGATCTGTACTGGGGAGATCTGTATTGGGGGAGATCTGTACTGAGGGAGATCTGTACTGGGGGAGATCTGTACAGGGGGAGATCTGTACTGGGGGAGATCTGTACTGGGGGAGATCTGCATAGGGGGGAGATCTGTACTGGAGGAGATCTGTATAGGGGGAGATCTGTACTGGGGGAGATCTGTACTGAGGGAGATCTGTATAGGGGAGATCTGTATAGGGGGAGATCTGTACTGGGGGTGATCTGTATTGGGGGAGATCTCTATAGGGGGAGATCTGTATAGGGAGAGATCTTTATAGGGGGAGATCTGTACTGGGGGAGATCTGTATAGGGGGGATCTGTACTGGGGGAGATCTGTACTGGGGGAGATCTGTATAGGGGGAGATCTGTACTGGGGAGATCTGTATAGGGGGAGATATCTACTGGGGGAGATCTGTATAGGGGGAGATCTGTACTGGGGGAGATCTATATTGGGGGAGATCTGTACTGGGGGAGATCTGTACTGGGGGAGATCTGTATAGAGGGAGATCTGTATTGGGGGAGATCTGTACTGGAGGAGATCTGTATAGGGGGAGATCTGTACTGGGGGATATCTGTATAGGGGGAGATCTGTACTGGGGGATATCTGTACTGGGGGAGATCTGTACAGGGGGAGATCTGTACTGGGGGAGATCTGTATAGGAGGAGATCTGAATAGAGGGAGATCTGTACTGGGGGGATCTGTATTGGGGGAGATCTGTACTGGAGGAGATCTGTACTGCGGGGGATCTGTACTGGGAGAGATCTCTATAGGGGGAGATCTGTACAGGGGGAGATCTGTACTGGGGGAGATCTGTACTGGGGGAGATCTGTATAGGGGGAGATCTGTATAGGAGGAGAACTGTACTGGGGGAGATCTGTATAGAGGGAGATCTGTTTTGGGGGAGATCTGTACTGGGGGAGATCTGTACTGGGGGAGATCTTTACTGGGGGAGATCTGTACTGGGGGAGATCTGTATAGGGGTAGATCTGTATAGGGGGAGATCTGTACTGGGGGAGATCTGTACTGGGGGAGATCTGTACTGGGGGAGATCTGTATAGGGGGAGATCTGTATTGGGGGAGATCTGTATTGGAGGAGATCTGTACTGGGGGAGATCTGTACTGGGGAAGATATGTACTGGGGGAGATCTGTACAGGGGGAGATCTGTATAGGGGGAGATCTGTACTGGGGGAGATCTGTACTGGGGAAGATCTGTACTGGGGGAGATCTGTACAGGGGGAGATCTGTACTGGGGGAGATCTATATCGGGGGAGATCTGTACTGGGGGAGATCTGTACTGGGGGAGATCTGTATAGGGGGAGATCTGTACTGGGGGAGATCTGTACTGGGGAAGATCTGTACTGGGGGAGATCTGTACAGGGGGAGTTCTGTACTGGGGGAGATCTATATTGGGGGAGATCTGTACTGGGGGAGATCTGTACTGGGGGAGATCTGTACTGGGGGAGATCTGTACTGGGGGAGATCTGTACTGGGGGAGATCTGTATAGGGGGAGATCTGTACTGGGGGAGATCTGTACTGGGGGAGATCTGGACTTGGGGGAGATCAGTACAGGGGGAGATCTGTACTGGGGGAGATTTGTACTGGGGGAGATTTGTATTGGGGGATATCTGTATTGGGGGAGATCTGTATAGGAGGAGATCTGTATAGAGGGAGATCTGTATTGGGGGAGATCTGTACTGGAGGAGATCTGTACAGGGGGAGATCTGTAATGGGGAAGATCTGTACTGGGGGAGATCTGTACTGGGGGAGATCTGTACTGGGGGAGATCTGTACTGGGGGAGATTTGTATTGGGGGAGATCTGTATTGGGGGAGATCTGTATAGGAGGAGATCTGTATAGAGGGAGATCTGTATTGGGGGAGATCTGTATAGGGGGAGATCTGTACTCGGGGAGATCTGTATAGGGGAGATCTGTACTGGGGGAGATCTGTACTGGGGGAGATCTGTATAGGAGGAGATCTGTATAGGAGGAGATCTGTACTGGAAGAGATCTATATTGGGGGAGATCTGTATAGGGGGAGATCTGTATAGGGGGAGATCTGTACTGGGGGAGATCTATATTGGGGGAGATCTGTATAAGAGGAGATCTGTACTGGGGGAGATCTGTACTGGGGGAGATCTGTATAGGGGGAGATCTGTACTGGGGGAGATCTGTACTGGGGGAGATCTGTATAGGGGGAGATCTGTACTGGGGAGATCTGTATTGGGGGAGATCTGTACTGTGGGAGATCTGTACTGGGGGAGATCTGTACTGGGGGAGATCTGTATAGGGGGAGATCTGTACTGGAGGAGATCTGTATAGGGGGAGATCTGTACTGGGGGAGATCTGTACTGAGGGAGATCTGTATAGGGGGAGATCTGTATAGGGAGAGATCTTTATAGGGGGAGATCTGTATTGGGGGAGATCTGTACTGGAGGAGATCTGTATAGGGGGAGATCTGTACTGGGGGAGATCTGTATAGGGGGAGATCTGTACTGGGGGATATCTGTACTGGGGGAGATCTGTACTGGGGGAGATCTGTACTGGGGGAGATCTGGACTTGGGGGAGATCAGTACAGGGGGAGATCTGTACTGGGGTAGATTTGTACTGGGGGAGATTTGTATTGGGGGAGATCTGTATTGGGGGAGATCTGTATAGGAGGAGATCTGTATAGAGGGAGATCTGTATTGGGGGAGATCTGTACTGGAGGAGATCTGTACAGGGGGAGATCTGTAATGGGGAAGATCTGTACTGGGGGAGATCTGTACTGGGGGAGATCTGTACTGATCTGTACTGGGGGAGATTTGTATTGGGGGAGATCTGTATTGGGGGAGATCTGTATAGGAGGAGATCTGTATAGAGGGAGATCTGTATTGGGGGAGATCTGTATAGGGGGAGATCTGTACTCGGGGAGATCTGTATAGGGGGAGATCTGTACTGGGGGAGATCTGTACTGGGGGAGATCTGTATAGGAGGAGATCTGTATAGGAGGAGATCTGTACTGGAAGAGATCTATATTGGGGGAGATCTGCATAGGGGGAGATCTGTATAGGGGGAGATCTGTACTGGGGGAGATCTATATTGGGGGAGATCTGTATAAGAGGAGATCTGTACTGGGGGAGATCTGTACTGGGGGAGATCTGTATAGGGGGAGATCTGTACTGGGGGAGATCTGTACTGGGGGAGATCTGTATAGGGGGAGATCTGTACTGGGGAGATCTGTTTTGGGGGAGATCTGTACTGTGGGAGATCTGTACTGGGGGAGATCTGTACACGGGGAGATCTGTACTGGGGGAGATCTGTACTGGGGGAGATCTGTACAGGGGGAGATCTGTATAGGGGGAGATCTGTATAGGAGGAGATCTGTATTGGGGGAGATCTGTACTGGAGGAGATCTGTTTAGGGGGAGATCTGTACTGGGGGAGATCTGTATAGGGGGAGATCTGTACAGGGGGAGATCTGTACTGGGGGAGATTTGTATTGGGGGAGATCTGTATTGGGGGAGATCTGTATAGGAGGAGATCTGTATAGAGGGAGATCTGTATTGGGGGAGATCTGTATAGGGGGAGATCTGTACTCGGGGAGATCTGTACTGGGGGAGATCTGTATAGGGGGAGATATCTACTGGGGGAGATCTGTATAGGGGGAGATCTGTACTGGGGGAGATCTATATTGGGGGAGATCTGTACTGGGGGAGATCTGTACTGGGGGAGATCTGTATAGGGGGAGATATCTACTGGGGGAGATCTGTATAGGGGAGATCTGTACTGGGGGAGATCTGTACTGGGGGAGATCTGTATAGGGGGAGATCTGTACTGGGGGAGATCTGTACTGGGGGAGATCTGTACTGGGGGAGATCTGTATAGGGGGAGATCTGTACTGGGGAGATCTGTATTGGGGGAGATCTGTACTGAGGGAGATCTGTACTGGGGTAGATCTGTACAGGGGGAGATCTGTACTGGGGGAGATCTGTACTGGGGGAGATCTGCATAGGGGGGAGATCTGTACTGGAGGAGATCTGTATAGGGGGAGATCTGTACTGGGGGAGATCTGTACTGAGGGAGATCTGTATAGGGGGAGATCTGTATAGGGGGAGATCTGTACTGGGGGAGATCTGTATTGGGGGAGATCTCTATAGGGGGAGATCTGTATAGGGAGAGATCTTTATAGGGGGAGATCTGTACTGGGGGAGATCTGTATAGGGGGGATCTGTACTGGGGGAGATCTGTACTGGGGGAGATCTGTATAGGGGGAGATCTGTACTGGGGAGATCTGTATAGGGGGAGATATCTACTGGGGGAGATCTGTATAGGGGGAGATCTGTACTGGGGGAGATCTATATTGGGGGAGATCTGTACTGGGGGAGATCTGTACTGGGGGAGATCTGTATAGAGGGAGATCTGTATTGGGGGAGATCTGTACTGGAGGAGATCTGTATAGGGGGAGATCTGTACTGGGGGATATCTGTATAGGGGGAGATCTGTACTGGGGGATATCTGTACTGGGGGAGATCTGTACAGGGGGAGATCTGTACTGGGGGAGATCTGTATAGGAGGAGATCTGAATAGAGGGAGATCTGTACTGGGGGGATCTGTATTGGGGGAGATCTGTACTGGAGGAGATCTGTACTGCGGGGGATCTGTACTGGGAGAGATCTCTATAGGGGGAGATCTGTACAGGGGGAGATCTGTACTGGGGGAGATCTGTACTGGGGGAGATCTGTATAGGGGGAGATCTGTATAGGAGGAGATCTGTACTGGGGGAGATCTGTATAGAGGGAGATCTGTTTTGGGGGAGATCTGTACTGGGGGAGATCTGTACTGGGGGAGATCTTTACTGGGGGAGATCTGTACTGGGGGAGATCTGTATAGGGGTAGATCTGTATAGGGGGAGATCTGTACTGGGGGAGATCTGTACTGGGGGAGATCTGTACTGGGGGAGATCTGTATAGGGGGAGATCTGTATTGGGGGAGATCTGTATTGGAGGAGATCTGTACTGGGGGAGATCTGTACTGGGGAAGATATGTACTGGGGGAGATCTGTACAGGGGGAGATCTGTATAGGGGGAGATCTGTACTGGGGGAGATCTGTACTGGGGAAGATCTGTACTGGGGGAGATCTGTACAGGGGGAGATCTGTACTGGGGGAGATCTATATTGGGGGAGATCTGTACTGGGGGAGATCTGTACTGGGGGAGATCTGTACTGGGGGAGATCTGTATAGGGGGAGATCTGTACTGGGGGAGATCTGTACTGGGGAAGATCTGTACTGGGGGAGATCTGTACAGGGGGAGTTCTGTACTGGGGGAGATCTATATTGGGGGAGATCTGTACTGGGGGAGATCTGTACTGGGGGAGATCTGTACTGGGGGAGATCTGTACTGGGGGAGATCTGTATAGGGGGAGATCTGTACTGGGGGAGATCTGTACTGGGGGAGATCTGGACTTGGGGGAGATCAGTACAGGGGGAGATCTGTACTGGGGGAGATTTGTACTGGGGGAGATTTGTATTGGGGGAGATCTGTATTGGGGGAGATCTGTATAGGAGGAGATCTGTATAGAGGGAGATCTGTATTGGGGGAGATCTGTACTGGAGGAGATCTGTACAGGGGGAGATCTGTAATGGGGAAGATCTGTACTGGGGGAGATCTGTACTGGGGGAGATCTGTACTGGGGGAGATCTGTACTGGGGGAGATTTGTATTGGGGGAGATCTGTACTGGGGGAGATCTGTACTGGGGGAGATTTGTATTGGGGGAGATCTGTATTGGGGGAGATCTGTATAGGAGGAGATCTGTATAGAGGGAGATCTGTATTGGGGGAGATCTGTATAGGGGGAGATCTGTACTCGGGGAGATCTGTATAGGGGAGATCTGTACTGGGGGAGATCTGTACTGGGGGAGATCTGTATAGGAGGAGATCTGTATAGGAGGAGATCTGTACTGGAAGAGATCTATATTGGGGGAGATCTGTATAGGAGGAGATCTGTATAGGGGAGATCTGTACTGGGGGAGATCTATATTGGGGGAGATCTGTATAAGAGGACATCTGTACTGGGGGAGATCTGTACTGGGGGAGATCTGTATAGGGGGAGATCTGTACTGGGGAGATCTGTATTGGGGGAGATCTGTACTGTGGGAGATCTGTACTGGGGGAGATCTGTACTGGGGGAGATCTGTATAGGGGGAGATCTGTACTGGAGGAGATCTGTATAGGGGGAGATCTGTACTGGGGGAGATCTGTACTGAGGGAGATCTGTATAGGGGGAGATCTGTATAGGGAGAGATCTTTATAGGGGGAGATCTGTATTGGGGGAGATCTGTACTGGAGGAGATCTGTATAGGGGGAGATCTGTACTGGGGGAGATCTGTATAGGGGGAGATCTGTACTGGGGGATATCTGTACTGGGGGAGATCTGTACTGGGGGAGATCTGGACTTGGGGGAGATCAGTACAGGGGGAGATCTGTACTGGGGTAGATTTGTACTGGGGGAGATTTGTATTGGGGGAGATCTGTATTGGGGGAGATTTGTATAGGAGGAGATCTGTATAGAGGGAGATCTGTATTGGGGGAGATCTGTACTGGAGGAGATCTGTACAGGGGGAGATCTGTACTGGGGGAGATCTGTATAGGGGGAGATCTGTACTGGGGGATATCTGTACTGAGGGAGATCTGTATAGGGGGAGATCTGTATAGGGGGAGATCTGTACTGGGGGAGATCTGTATTGGGGGAGATCTCTATAGGGGGAGATCTGTATAGGGAGAGATCTTTATAGGGGGAGATCTGTACTGGGGGAGATCTGTATAGGGGGGATCTGTACTGGGGGAGATCTGTACTGGGGGAGATCTGTATAGGGGGAGATCTGTACTGGGGAGATCTGTATAGGGGGAGATATCTACTGGGGGAGATCTGTATAGGGGGAGATCTGTACTGGGGGAGATCTATATTGGGGGAGATCTGTACTGGGGGAGATCTGTACTGGGGGAGATCTGTATAGAGGGAGATCTGTATTGGGGGAGATCTGTACTGGAGGAGATCTGTATAGGGGGAGATCTGTACTGGGGGATATCTGTATAGGGGGAGATCTGTACTGGGGGATATCTGTACTGGGGGAGATCTGTACAGGGGGAGATCTGTACTGGGGGAGATCTGTATAGGAGGAGATCTGAATAGAGGGAGATCTGTACTGGGGGGATCTGTATTGGGGGAGATCTGTACTGGAGGAGATCTGTACTGCGGGGGATCTGTACTGGGAGAGATCTCTATAGGGGGAGATCTGTACAGGGGGAGATCTGTACTGGGGGAGATCTGTACTGGGGGAGATCTGTATAGGGGGAGATCTGTATAGGAGGAGATCTGTACTGGGGGAGATCTGTATAGAGGGAGATCTGTTTTGGGGGAGATCTGTACTGGGGGAGATCTGTACTGGGGGAGATCTTTACTGGGGGAGATCTGTACTGGGGGAGATCTGTATAGGGGTAGATCTGTATAGGGGGAGATCTGTACTGGGGGAGATCTGTACTGGGGGAGATCTGTACTGGGGGAGATCTGTATAGGGGGAGATCTGTATTGGGGGAGATCTGTATTGGAGGAGATCTGTACTGGGGGAGATCTGTACTGGGGAAGATATGTACTGGGGGAGATCTGTACAGGGGGAGATCTGTATAGGGGGAGATCTGTACTGGGGGAGATCTGTACTGGGGAAGATCTGTACTGGGGGAGATCTGTACAGGGGGAGATCTGTACTGGGGGAGATCTATATTGGGGGAGATCTGTACTGGGGGAGATCTGTACTGGGGGAGATCTGTACTGGGGGAGATCTGTATAGGGGGAGATCTGTACTGGGGGAGATCTGTACTGGGGAAGATCTGTACTGGGGGAGATCTGTACAGGGGGAGTTCTGTACTGGGGGAGATCTATATTGGGGGAGATCTGTACTGGGGGAGATCTGTACTGGGGGAGATCTGTACTGGGGGAGATCTGTACTGGGGGAGATCTGTATAGGGGGAGATCTGTACTGGGGGAGATCTGTACTGGGGGAGATCTGGACTTGGGGGAGATCAGTACAGGGGGAGATCTGTACTGGGGGAGATTTGTACTGGGGGAGATTTGTATTGGGGGAGATCTGTATTGGGGGAGATCTGTATAGGAGGAGATCTGTATAGAGGGAGATCTGTATTGGGGGAGATCTGTACTGGAGGAGATCTGTACAGGGGGAGATCTGTAATGGGGAAGATCTGTACTGGGGGAGATCTGTACTGGGGGAGATCTGTACTGGGGGAGATCTGTACTGGGGGAGATTTGTATTGGGGGAGATCTGTATTGGGGGAGATCTGTATAGGAGGAGATCTGTATAGAGGGAGATCTGTATTGGGGGAGATCTGTATAGGGGGAGATCTGTACTCGGGGAGATCTGTATAGGGGAGATCTGTACTGGGGGAGATCTGTACTGGGGGAGATCTGTATAGGAGGAGATCTGTATAGGAGGAGATCTGTACTGGAAGAGATCTATATTGGGGGAGATCTGTATAGGAGGAGATCTGTATAGGGGAGATCTGTACTGGGGGAGATCTATATTGGGGGAGATCTGTATAAGAGGACATCTGTACTGGGGGAGATCTGTACTGGGGGAGATCTGTATAGGGGGAGATCTGTACTGGGGAGATCTGTATTGGGGGAGATCTGTACTGTGGGAGATCTGTACTGGGGGAGATCTGTACTGGGGGAGATCTGTATAGGGGGAGATCTGTACTGGAGGAGATCTGTATAGGGGGAGATCTGTACTGGGGGAGATCTGTACTGAGGGAGATCTGTATAGGGGGAGATCTGTATAGGGAGAGATCTTTATAGGGGGAGATCTGTATTGGGGGAGATCTGTACTGGAGGAGATCTGTATAGGGGGAGATCTGTACTGGGGGAGATCTGTATAGGGGGAGATCTGTACTGGGGGATATCTGTACTGGGGGAGATCTGTACTGGGGGAGATCTGGACTTGGGGGAGATCAGTACAGGGGGAGATCTGTACTGGGGTAGATTTGTACTGGGGGAGATTTGTATTGGGGGAGATCTGTATTGGGGGAGATTTGTATAGGAGGAGATCTGTATAGAGGGAGATCTGTATTGGGGGAGATCTGTACTGGAGGAGATCTGTACAGGGGGAGATCTGTACTGGGGGAGATCTGTATAGGGGGAGATCTGTACTGGGGGATATCTGTACTGGGGGAGATCTGTACTGGGGGAGATCTGTACTGGGGGAGATCTGGACTTGGGGGAGATCAGTACAGGGGGAGATCTGTACTGGGGTAGATTTGTACTGGGGAAGATTTGTATTGGGGGAGATCTGTATTGGGGGAGATCTGTATAGGAGGAGATCTGTATAGAGGGAGATCTGTATTGGGGGAGATCTGTACTGGAGGAGATCTGTACAGGGGGAGATCTGTAATGGGGAAGATCTGTACTGGGGGAGATCTGTACTGGGGGAGATCTGTACTGATCTGTACTGGGGGAGATTTGTATTGGGGGAGATCTGTATTGGGGGAGATCTGTATAGGAGGAGATCTGTATAGAGGGAGATCTGTATTGGGGGAGATCTGTATAGGGGGAGATCTGTACTCGGGGAGATCTGTATAGGGGGAGATCTGTACTGGGGGAGATCTGTACTGGGGGAGATCTGTATAGGAGGAGATCTGTATAGGAGGAGATCTGTACTGGAAGAGATCTATATTGGGGGAGATCTG
The DNA here is from genome assembly GCA_029206835.1 of Rana muscosa. NCBI lineage: Eukaryota > Metazoa > Chordata > Amphibia > Anura > Ranidae > Rana > Rana muscosa. The sequence goes on from JARGYO010005606.1 coordinate 339,938, forward strand.
CATAGGGGGAGATCTGTATAGGGGGAGATCTGTACTGGGGGAGATCTATATTGGGGGAGATCTGTATAAGAGGAGATCTGTACTGGGGGAGATCTGTACTGGGGGAGATCTGTATAGGGGGAGATCTGTACTGGGGGAGATCTGTACTGGGGGAGATCTGTATAGGGGGAGATCTGTACTGGGGAGATCTGTTTTGGGGGAGATCTGTACTGTGGGAGATCTGTACTGGGGGAGATCTGTACACGGGGAAATCTGTACTGGGGGAGATCTGTACTGGGGGAGATCTGTACAGGGGGAGATCTGTATAGGGGGAGATCTGTATAGGAGGAGATCTGTTTTGGGGGAGATCTGTACTGGAGGAGATCTGTTTAGGGGGAGATGTGTACTGGGGGAGATCTGTATAGGGGGAGATCTGTACAGGGGGAGATCTGTACTGGGGGAGATTTGTATTGGGGGAGATCTGTATTGGGGGAGATCTGTATAGGAGGAGATCTGTATAGAGGGAGATCTGTATTGGGGGAGATCTGTATAGGGGGAGATCTGTACTCGGGGAGATCTGTACTGGGGGAGATCTGTATAGGGGGAGATATCTACTGGGGGAGATCTGTATAGGGGGAGATCTGTACTGGGGGAGATCTATATTGGGGGAGATCTGTACTGGGGGAGATCTGTACTGGGGGAGATCTGTATAGGGGGAGATATCTACTGGGGGAGATCTGTATAGGGGAGATCTGTACTGGGGGAGATCTGTACTGGGGGAGATCTGTATAGGGGGAGATCTGTACTGGGGGAGATCTGTACTGGGGGAGATCTGTACTGGGGGAGATCTGTATAGGGGGAGATCTGTACTGGGGAGATCTGTATTGGGGGAGATCTGTACTGAGGGAGATCTGTACTGGGGGAGATCTGTACAGGGGGAGATCTGTACTGGGGGAGATCTGTACTGGGGGAGATCTGCATAGGGGGGAGATCTGTACTGGAGGAGATCTGTATAGGGGGAGATCTGTACTGGGGGAGATCTGTACTGAGGGAGATCTGTATAGGGGGAGATCTGTATAGGGGGAGATCTGTACTGGGGGAGATCTGTATTGGGGGAGATCTCTATAGGGGGAGATCTGTATAGGGAGAGATCTTTATAGGGGGAGATCTGTACTGGGGGAGATCTGTATAGGGGGGATCTGTACTGGGGGAGATCTGTACTGGGGGAGATCTGTATAGGGGGAGATCTGTACTGGGGAGATCTGTATAGGGGGAGATATCTACTGGGGGAGATCTGTATAGGGGGAGATCTGTACTGGGGGAGATCTATATTGGGGGAGATCTGTACTGGGGGAGATCTGTACTGGGGGAGATCTGTATAGAGGGAGATCTGTATTGGGGGAGATCTGTACTGGAGGAGATCTGTATAGGGGGAGATCTGTACTGGGGGATATCTGTATAGGGGGAGATCTGTACTGGGGGATATCTGTACTGGGGGAGATCTGTACAGGGGGAGATCTGTACTGGGGGAGATCTGTATAGGAGGAGATCTGAATAGAGGGAGATCTGTACTGGGGGGATCTGTATTGGGGGAGATCTGTACTGGAGGAGATCTGTACTGCGGGGGATCTGTACTGGGAGAGATCTCTATAGGGGGAGATCTGTACAGGGGGAGATCTGTACTGGGGGAGATCTGTACTGGGGGAGATCTGTATAGGGGGAGATCTGTATAGGAGGAGATCTGTACTGGGGGAGATCTGTATAGAGGGAGATCTGTTTTGGGGGAGATCTGTACTGGGGGAGATCTGTACTGGGGGAGATCTTTACTGGGGGAGATCTGTACTGGGGGAGATCTGTATAGGGGTAGATCTGTATAGGGGGAGATCTGTACTGGGGGAGATCTGTACTGGGGGAGATCTGTACTGGGGGAGATCTGTATAGGGGGAGATCTGTATTGGGGGAGATCTGTATTGGAGGAGATCTGTACTGGGGGAGATCTGTACTGGGGAAGATATGTACTGGGGGAGATCTGTACAGGGGGAGATCTGTATAGGGGGAGATCTGTACTGGGGGAGATCTGTACTGGGGAAGATCTGTACTGGGGGAGATCTGTACAGGGGGAGATCTGTACTGGGGGAGATCTATATTGGGGGAGATCTGTACTGGGGGAGATCTGTACTGGGGGAGATCTGTACTGGGGGAGATCTGTATAGGGGGAGATCTGTACTGGGGGAGATCTGTACTGGGGAAGATCTGTACTGGGGGAGATCTGTACAGGGGGAGTTCTGTACTGGGGGAGATCTATATTGGGGGAGATCTGTACTGGGGGAGATCTGTACTGGGGGAGATCTGTACTGGGGGAGATCTGTACTGGGGGAGATCTGTACTGGGGGAGATCTGTATAGGGGGAGATCTGTACTGGGGGAGATCTGTACTGGGGGAGATCTGGACTTGGGGGAGATCAGTACAGGGGGAGATCTGTACTGGGGGAGATTTGTACTGGGGGAGATTTGTATTGGGGGAGATCTGTATTGGGGGAGATCTGTATAGGAGGAGATCTGTATAGAGGGAGATCTGTATTGGGGGAGATCTGTACTGGAGGAGATCTGTACAGGGGGAGATCTGTAATGGGGAAGATCTGTACTGGGGGAGATCTGTACTGGGGGAGATCTGTACTGGGGGAGATCTGTACTGGGGGAGATTTGTATTGGGGGAGATCTGTATTGGGGGAGATCTGTATAGGAGGAGATCTGTATAGAGGGAGATCTGTATTGGGGGAGATCTGTATAGGGGGAGATCTGTACTCGGGGAGATCTGTATAGGGGAGATCTGTACTGGGGGAGATCTGTACTGGGGGAGATCTGTATAGGAGGAGATCTGTATAGGAGGAGATCTGTACTGGAAGAGATCTATATTGGGGGAGATCTGTATAGGGGGAGATCTGTATAGGGGGAGATCTGTACTGGGGGAGATCTATATTGGGGGAGATCTGTATAAGAGGAGATCTGTACTGGGGGAGATCTGTACTGGGGGAGATCTGTATAGGGGGAGATCTGTACTGGGGAGATCTGTATTGGGGGAGATCTGTACTGTGGGAGATCTGTACTGGGGGAGATCTGTACTGGGGGAGATCTGTATAGGGGGAGATCTGTACTGGAGGAGATCTGTATAGGGGGAGATCTGTACTGGGGGAGATCTGTACTGAGGGAGATCTGTATAGGGGGAGATCTGTATAGGGAGAGATCTTTATAGGGGGAGATCTGTATTGGGGGAGATCTGTACTGGAGGAGATCTGTATAGGGGGAGATCTGTACTGGGGGAGATCTGTATAGGGGGAGATCTGTACTGGGGGATATCTGTACTGGGGGAGATCTGTACTGGGGGAGATCTGTACTGGGGGAGATCTGGACTTGGGGGAGATCAGTACAGGGGGAGATCTGTACTGGGGTAGATTTGTACTGGGGGAGATTTGTATTGGGGGAGATCTGTATTGGGGGAGATCTGTATAGGAGGAGATCTGTATAGAGGGAGATCTGTATTGGGGGAGATCTGTACTGGAGGAGATCTGTACAGGGGGAGATCTGTAATGGGGAAGATCTGTACTGGGGGAGATCTGTACTGGGGGAGATCTGTACTGATCTGTACTGGGGGAGATTTGTATTGGGGGAGATCTGTATTGGGGGAGATCTGTATAGGAGGAGATCTGTATAGAGGGAGATCTGTATTGGGGGAGATCTGTATAGGGGGAGATCTGTACTCGGGGAGATCTGTATAGGGGGAGATCTGTACTGGGGGAGATCTGTACTGGGGGAGATCTGTATAGGAGGAGATCTGTATAGGAGGAGATCTGTACTGGAAGAGATCTATATTGGGGGAGATCTGCATAGGGGGAGATCTGTATAGGGGGAGATCTGTACTGGGGGAGATCTATATTGGGGGAGATCTGTATAAGAGGAGATCTGTACTGGGGGAGATCTGTACTGGGGGAGATCTGTACTGGGGGAGATCTGTACTGGGGGAGATCTGTATAGGGGGAGATCTGTACTGGGGAGATCTGTTTTGGGGGAGATCTGTACTGTGGGAGATCTGTACTGGGGGAGATCTGTACACGGGGAGATCTGTACTGGGGGAGATCTGTACTGGGGGAGATCTGTATAGGGGAGATCTGTACTGGAGGAGATCTCTATAGGGGGAGATCTGTACTGGGGGAGATCTGTACTGAGGGAGATCTGTACTGGGGGAGATCTGTATAGGGGGAGATCTGTACTGGGGGAGATCTGTATTGGGGGAGATCTCTATAGGGGGAGATCTGTATAGGGAAAGATCTTTATAGGGGGAGATCTGTACTGGGGGAGATCTGTATAGGGGGGATCTGTACTGGGGGAGATCTGTATAGGGGGAGATCTGTACTGGTGAGATCTGTATAGGGGGAGATATCTACTGGGGGCGATCTGTATAGGGGGAGATCTGTACTGGGGGAGATCTGTACTGGGGGAGATCTGTACTGGGGGAGATCTGTACAGGGGGAGATCTGTATAGGGGGAGATCTGTATAGGAGGAGATCTGTATTGGGGGAGATCTGTACTGGAGGAGATCTGTATAGGGGGAGATCTGTACTGGGGGAGATCTGTATAGGGGGAGATCTGTACTGGGGGATATCTGTACTGGGGGAGATCTGTACTGGGGGAGATCTGTACAGGGGGAGATCTGTACTGGGGGAGATCTGTATAGGAGGAGATCTGTACTGCGGGGGATCTGTACTGGGGGAGATCTCTATAGGGGGAGATCTGTATACGGGGAGATCTGTACTGGGGGAGATCTGTACTGGGGGAGATCTGTATTGGGGGAGATCTGTATAGGGGGAGATCTGTACTGGGGGATATCTGTACTGGGGGAGATCTGTACTGGGGGAGATCTGTACTGGGGGAGATCTGGACTTGGGGGAGATCAGTACAGGGGGAGATCTGTACTGGGGTAGATTTGTACTGGGGGAGATTTGTATTGGGGGAGATCTGTATTGGGGGAGATCTGTATAGGAGGAGATCTGTATAGAGGGAGATCTGTATTGGGGGAGATCTGTACTGGAGGAGATCTGTACAGGGGGAGATCTGTAATGGGGAAGATCTGTACTGGGGGAGATCTGTACTGGGGGAGATCTGTACTGATCTGTACTGGGGGAGATTTGTATTGGGGGAGATCTGTATTGGGGGAGATCTGTATAGGAGGAGATCTGTATAGAGGGAGATCTGTATTGGGGGAGATCTGTATAGGGGGAGATCTGTACTCGGGGAGATCTGTATAGGGGGAGATCTGTACTGGGGGAGATCTGTACTGGGGGAGATCTGTATAGGAGGAGATCTGTATAGGAGGAGATCTGTACTGGAAGAGATCTATATTGGGGGAGATCTGTATAGGGGGAGATCTGTATAGGGGGAGATCTGTACTGGGGGAGATCTATATTGGGGGAGATCTGTATAAGAGGAGATCTGTACTGGGGGAGATCTGTACTGGGGGAGATCTGTATAGGGGGAGATCTGTACTGGGGGAGATCTGTACTGGGGGAGATCTGTATAGGGGGAGATCTGTACTGGGGAGATCTGTATTGGGGGAGATCTGTACTGTGGGAGATCTGTACTGGGGGAGATCTGTACAGGGGGAGATCTGTACTGGGGGAGATCTGTACTGGGGGAGATCTGTATAGGGGGAGATCTGTACTGGAGGAGATCTGTATAGGGGGATGTGACAGAACCCACTGTCACTGTGTGCTTTGGAAGGGACTGAGGGCGGGCCTCCTACCCACAGATTATGGCCCAGAGGAGACTGGAGACTCGGGGAGAAGCTGGCATTGAGATAATGTAATGTAATGCTACATCCCTTTTCCCCCATCCCCCCCCTCTTGTTGCTGTGTTTAGCTGTGTTGGTTCATGGCACACAGACAATGGTCTGGACTGCAGACATCTCTCCGCAGGGGATGTGTATTGAGGGGTTGCCTGCTTACCATAATCCCTTTATGTTTATCTGTAGTCTCTGTTTCAATGTACAAGTGTTCAGTTCCCATTGATTCTTCCTTGTCCCCTACCCCCCCTCTATGACAAGGCTAAGGGGAGTGTCCCTAACTGTGTGTAAAAGTGTATGTTTTGGATTTAATAAAGAGTTAATGCTCTGCATGTTTAACCCTCAACACCTGTGTGGATTGTCTCGTGATTGAGGGGTTAAGGGCTGGTTATGGCGAATCTGCAGGCTGCGGGTGCGTTTGGAGGACAGGAGACACAAGTCTGGCGGATGTGCCCATCTGGGGTATCTGAGATCCGTTACAGTGGTGGCAGCGGTGGGATGTCTCCTGCAGTCCGGGCCATCCAAACCACCACCAGGATTCAAGATCTGTGCAGCCGTCGAGGAGCAATACGGGGACCAGCCAGCATGAGAGCGGAGTTTGAGAGGAGGCTGCAAGGCATGCGGAAGCAACATCGGGGACCAGCGACAGAGCGCACCATGCTCGGCTGGGTGGATGTGATCCGCTGGCAACTCTGGCATGAAACGCTAAGCCACGAGCGGCGCCATCAGGGGAAGATCCTTCCCTCCTCCACAGAGATGTACTGGACGCAGTACCATGCGCGAGAGGTGTTCCTGAGGGAACGACCGCGAGATGAGTGGAAGACGGAGCTCGGAAGATTGGTCCAGGAGGAGATGAGGCTGGACGCCAGCTACAGAGCCCTCCGGTGGTTCGCGGCTCAACTGTGGCCAAGTACAGCAGACGGCAGCCCGACAGAAGGCGTTGGCTACGGCGGCGTGGGGCTGCTCCATCAAAAAATGTACGGAGACCCAGACTTTGGGAGCGATGAGGAGTGGCGGCTGGAAAACATCCTGGACTTCCGAGATGAGGTGCTGGACCTCCCTGAAGAGGCGTGTGACCTGGAGGAATTGGAGTTCCTGGTTGAGCAGGAATGGGAGCTCGAGATTGCCTACAAGCGGCTGTTTGATGGTGATCAGCAGCCTGGCATGGCTCCCGTTGCCTGGGACTGTCCTGGAGAAATAGCGGACAGTCACGAAGATGCGGAGCAAATGGGGCCAGGAGTGCCCCTACGTTTTCCCGTCCTAACCGCAATGGAAGAAGCGGCGATGATACAGAGGGCACTGCGAGTGCTAGAATGCCGGAACGCACCAGAGGTTCCCCAAGCAGAGAGACAAGATAATAGCATAAAGGTCTCAGAAGGGGAAGTTGAAACTGGCGCTGGAAGGCTGGTAAATGGTGATCAGCAGCAAGTCGAGAGTATCGCATCTGGTGCCCCAGCAGAAGCGCTGGCTACAGGGCAGAGTGCCACTAGCCTCTGCCCAGCATCAGAAAAAGAGTTGGATCCGGAGAGTCTGAGAGATGATTTTCGTGAGCCGTTTCCCCAACAGCAGATATCCCCAACGGGAGTGGAGGAAGCAATTCTCCCTCCCCAGCAATTGGACATTACCCCAATGTTCATCCCCCCAGCAGAAGCGCTGGCTACGGGGCAGAGTGCCGCGGGCCTCTGCCCACCCTCAGAGTTAGATCCAGGGAGTCCGAGGGATGACCTCAGTGAGCTGGTTGCCCAGCACTTGGACACTACCCCAGTGTATATCCCCCCAGCAGAAGCACTGGCTGCATGGCAGAGTGTTACCAGCCCCGACCCAGCCCTCAGTAGATTTTTGGAGGGTTTGGGAGACAGCCCCTGTCAGAAGTCGCCTCAGAAGCTGGTCACAGAACCAGGAGGGGAGAAAATCCTTCCCCCTCTTCAGCTGCTGAACTCTACCATTGTATATGTCCCCCTAGCAGAAGCACTGGCTACGGGGCAGAGCGATGTTGGCCTCTGCCCAGCATCAGAAAAAGAGACGGAGAGTCCGGGAGACAGTCCCTGCAAGATACCTCCTCAGCGGCTGTTAGCTACTCCAGGAGAAAAGCAAGAACCTTTCCCTCCCCAACTGCATAGCACTGCCAGCCTATGTTCCCTACAAGCTGAAGCGCTGGCATCAGGGCAGAGGATTATTCAGCTCCCCTCAATATCTGCAACCCAGCCCCGGATCACGGGAGTGCGGACAGCTGTTCCCACTCTGCAGCGGCTGTTTTTATTCACGGGAGACCGTATGTGCGATTTTGCTCCCCAGCCCCAGAGACGTACTTTTCCTTTTCCTGGTGGCCTGGGGTGGAAGTTTGCGACTAACGCAGGTCCAGACCAGTTCGGGGTCAGGAACCTGGTTAGTCTGTTTTTAAAAGGGGAGAAATGTGACAGAACCCACTGTCACTGTGTGCTTTGGAAGGGACTGAGGGCGGGCCTCCTACCCACAGATTATGGCCCAGAGGAGACTGGAGACTCGGGGAGAAGCTGGCATTGAGATAATGTAATGTAATGCTACATCCCTTTTCCCCCATCCCCCCCCCCTCTTGTTGCTGTGTTTAGCTGTGTTGGTTCATGGCACACAGACAATGGTCTGGACTGCAGACATCTCTCCGCAGGGGATGTGTATTGAGGGGTTGCCTGCTTACCATAATCCCTTTATGTTTATCTGTAGTCTCTGTTTCAATGTACAAGTGTTCAGTTCCCATTGATTCTTCCTTGTCCCCTACCCCCCCTCTATGACAAGGCTAAGGGGAGTGTCCCTAACTGTGTGTAAAAGTGTATGTTTTGGATTTAATAAAGAGTTAATGCTCTGCATGTTTAACCCTCAACACCTGTGTGGATTGTCTCGTGATTGAGGGGTTAAGGGCTGGTTATGGCGAATCTGCAGGCTGCGGGTGCGTTTGGAGGACAGGAGACACAAGTCTGGCGGATGTGCCCATCTGGGGTATCTGAGATCCGTTACAGGGGAGATCTGTACTGGGGGAGATCTGTACTGAGGGAGATCTGTACTGGGGGAGATCTGTATAGGGGGAGATCTGTACTGTGGGAGATCTGTATTGGGGGAGATCTCTATAGGGGGAGATCTGTATAGGGAAAGATCTTTATAGGGGGAGATCTGTACTGGGGGAGATCTGTATAGGGGGGATCTGTACTGGGGGAGATCTGTACTGGGGGAGATCTGTATAGGGGGAGATCTGTACTGGGGAGATCTGTATAGGGGGAGATATCTACTGGGGGAGATCTGTATAGGGGGAGATCTGTACTGGGGGAGATCTGTACTGGGGGAGATCTGTACTGGGGGAGATCTGTACAGGGGGAGATCTGTATAGGGGGAGATCTGTATAGGAGGAGATCTGTATTGGGGGAGATCTGTACTGGAGGAGATCTGTATATGGGGAGATCTGTACTGGGGGAGATCTGTATAGGGGGAGATCTGTACTGGGGGATATCTGTACTGGGGGAGATCTGTACTGGGGGAGATCTGTACAGGGGGAGATCTGTACTGGGGGAGATCTGTATAGGAGGAGATCTGTACTGCGGGGGATCTGTACTGGGGGAGATCTCTATAGGGGGAGATCTGTATACGGGGAGATCTGTACTGGGGGAGATCTGTACTGGGGGAGATCTGTATTGGGGGAGATCTGTATAGGGGGAGATCTGTATAGGAGGAGATCTGTACTGGGGGAGATCTGTATAGAGGGAGATCTGTATTGGGGGAGATCTGTACTGGGGGAGATCTGTACTGGGGGAGATCTGTACTGGGGGAGATCTGTATAGGGGTAGATCTGTATTGGGGGAGATCTGTACTGGAGGAGATCTGTACTGTGGGGGATCTGTACTGGGGGAGATCTCTATAGGGGGAGATCTGTATACGGGGAGATCTGTACTGGGGGAGATCTGTACTGGGGGAGATCTGTATTGGGGGAGATCTGTATAGGGGGAGATCTGTATAGGAGATCTGTACTGGGGGAGATCTGTACTGGGGGAGATCTGTATAGGTGGAGATCTGTATTGGGGGAGATCTGTATTGGAGGAGATCTGTACTGGGGGAGATCTGTATAGAGGGAGATCTGTATAGAGGGAGATCTGTATTGGGGGAGATCTGTACTGGGGGAGATCTGTACTGGGGGAGATCTTTACTGGGGGAGATCTATATTGGGGGAGATCTGTATAAGAGGAGATCTGTACTGGGGGAGATCTGTACTGGGGGAGATCTGTATAGGGGGAGATCTGTACTGGGGGAGATCTGTACTGGGGGAGATCTGTATAGGGGGAGATCTGTACTGGGGAGATCTGTATTGGGGGAGATCTGTACTGTGGGAGATCTGTACTGGGGGAGATCTGTACAGGGGGAGATCTGTACTGGGGGAGATCTGTACTGGGGGAGATCTGTATAGGGGGAGATCTGTACTGGAGGAGATCTGTATAGGGGGATGTGACAGAACCCACTGTCACTGTGTGCTTTGGAAGGGACTGAGGGCGGGCCTCCTACCCACAGATTATGGCCCAGAGGAGACTGGAGACTCGGGGAGAAGCTGGCATTGAGATAATGTAATGTAATGCTACATCCCTTTTCCCCCATCCCCCCCCCCCCCTCTTGTTGCTGTGTTTAGCTGTGTTGGTTCATGGCACACAGACAATGGTCTGGACTGCAGACATCTCTCCGCAGGGGATGTGTATTGAGGGGTTGCCTGCTTACCATAATCCCTTTATGTTTATCTGTAGTCTCTGTTTCAATGTACAAGTGTTCAGTTCCCATTGATTCTTCCTTGTCCCCTACCCCCCCTCTATGACAAGGCTAAGGGGAGTGTCCCTAACTGTGTGTAAAAGTGTATGTTTTGGATTTAATAAAGAGTTAATGCTCTGCATGTTTAACCCTCAACACCTGTGTGGATTGTCTCGTGATTGAGGGGTTAAGGGCTGGTTATGGCGAATCTGCAGGCTGCGGGTGCGTTTGGAGGACAGGAGACACAAGTCTGGCGGATGTGCCCATCTGGGGTATCTGAGATCCGTTACAGTGGTGGCAGCGGTGGGATGTCTCCTGCAGTCCGGGCCATCCAAACCACCACCAGGATTCAAGATCTGTGCAGCCGTCGAGGAGCAATACGGGGACCAGCCAGCATGAGAGCGGAGTTTGAGAGGAGGCTGCAAGGCATGCGGAAGCAACATCGGGGACCAGCGACAGAGCGCACCATGCTCGGCTGGGTGGATGTGATCCGCTGGCAACTCTGGCATGAAACGCTAAGCCACGAGCGGCGCCATCAGGGGAAGATCCTTCCCTCCTCCACAGAGATGTACTGGACGCTGTACCATGCGCGAGAGGTGTTCCTGAGGGAACGACCGCGAGATGAGTGGAAGACGGAGCTCGGAAGATTGGTCCAGGAGGAGATGAGGCTGGACGCCAGCTACAGAGCCCTCCGGTGGTTCGCGGCTCAACTGTGGCCAAGTACAGCAGACGGCAGCCCGACAGAAGGCGTTGGCTACGGCGGCGTGGGGCTGCTCCATCAAAAAATGTACGGAGACCCAGACTTTGGGAGCGATGAGGAGTGGCGGCTGGAAAACATCCTGGACTTCCGAGATGAGGTGCTGGACCTCCCTGAAGAGGCGTGTGACCTGGAGGAATTGGAGTTCCTGGTTGAGCAGGAATGGGAGCTCGAGATTGCCTACAAGCGGCTGTTTGATGGTGATCAGCAGCCTGGCATGGCTCCCGTTGCCTGGGACTGTCCTGGAGAAATAGCGGACAGTCACGAAGATGCGGAGCAAATGGGGCCAGGAGTGCCCCTACGTTTTCCCGTCCTAACCGCAATGGAAGAAGCGGCGATGATACAGAGGGCACTGCGAGTGCTAGAATGCCGGAACGCACCAGAGGTTCCCCAAGCAGAGAGACAAGATAATAGCATAAAGGTCTCAGAAGGGGAAGTTGAAACTGGCGCTGGAAGGCTGGTAAATGGTGATCAGCAGCAAGTCGAGAGTATCGCATCTGGTGCCCCAGCAGAAGCGCTGGCTACAGGGCAGAGTGCCACTAGCCTCTGCCCAGCATCAGAAAAAGAGTTGGATCCGGAGAGTCTGAGAGATGATTTTCGTGAGCCGTTTCCCCAACAGCAGATATCCCCAACGGGAGTGGAGGAAGCAATTCTCCCTCCCCAGCAATTGGACATTACCCCAATGTTCATCCCCCCAGCAGAAGCGCTGGCTACGGGGCAGAGTGCCGCGGGCCTCTGCCCACCCTCAGAGTTAGATCCAGGGAGTCCGAGGGATGACCTCAGTGAGCTGGTTGCCCAGCACTTGGACACTACCCCAGTGTATATCCCCCCAGCAGAAGCACTGGCTGCATGGCAGAGTGTTACCAGCCCCGACCCAGCCCTCAGTAGATTTTTGGAGGGTTTGGGAGACAGCCCCTGTCAGAAGTCGCCTCAGAAGCTGGTCACAGAACCAGGAGGGGAGAAAATCCTTCCCCCTCTTCAGCTGCTGAACTCTACCATTGTATATGTCCCCCTAGCAGAAGCACTGGCTACGGGGCAGAGCGATGTTGGCCTCTGCCCAGCATCAGAAAAAGAGACGGAGAGTCCGGGAGACAGTCCCTGCAAGATACCTCCTCAGCGGCTGTTAGCTACTCCAGGAGAAAAGCAAGAACCTTTCCCTCCCCAACTGCATAGCACTGCCAGCCTATGTTCCCTACAAGCTGAAGCGCTGGCATCAGGGCAGAGGATTATTCAGCTCCCCTCAATATCTGCAACCCAGCCCCGGATCACGGGAGTGCGGACAGCTGTTCCCACTCTGCAGCGGCTGTTTTTATTCACGGGAGACCGTATGTGCGATTTTGCTCCCCAGCCCCAGAGACGTACTTTTCCTTTTCCTGGTGGCCTGGGGTGGAAGTTTGCGACTAACGCAGGTCCAGACCAGTTCGGGGTCAGGAACCTGGTTAGTCTGTTTTTAAAAGGGGAGAAATGTGACAGAACCCACTGTCACTGTGTGCTTTGGAAGGGACTGAGGGCGGGCCTCCTACCCACAGATTATGGCCCAGAGGAGACTGGAGACTCGGGGAGAAGCTGGCATTGAGATAATGTAATGTAATGCTACATCCCTTTTCCCCCATCCCCCCCCCCTCTTGTTGCTGTGTTTAGCTGTGTTGGTTCATGGCACACAGACAATGGTCTGGACTGCAGACATCTCTCCGCAGGGGATGTGTATTGAGGGGTTGCCTGCTTACCATAATCCCTTTATGTTTATCTGTAGTCTCTGTTTCAATGTACAAGTGTTCAGTTCCCATTGATTCTTCCTCCCTACCCCCCCTCTATGACAAGGCTAAGGGGAGTGTCCCTAACTGTGTGTAAAAGTGTATGTTTTGGATTTAATAAAGAGTTAATGCTCTGCATGTTTAACCCTCAACACCTGTGTGGATTGTCTCGTGATTGAGGGGTTAAGGGCTGGTTATGGCGAATCTGCAGGCTGCGGGTGCGTTTGGAGGACAGGAGACACAAGTCTGGCGGATGTGCCCATCTGGGGTATCTGAGATCCGTTACAGGGGAGATCTGTACTGGGGGAGATCTGTACTGAGGGAGATCTGTACTGGGGGAGATCTGTATAGGGGGAGATCTGTACTGGGGGAGATCTGTATTGGGGGAGATCTCTATAGGGGGAGATCTGTATAGGGAAAGATCTTTATAGGGGGAGATCTGTACTGGGGGAGATCTGTATAGGGGGGATCTGTACTGGGGGAGATCTGTACTGGGGGAGATCTGTATAGGGGGAGATCTGTACTGGGGAGATCTGTATAGGGGGAGATATCTACTGGGGGAGATCTGTATAGGGGGAGATCTGTACTGGGGGAGATCTGTACTGGGGGAGATCTGTACTGGGGGAGATCTGTACAGGGGGAGATCTGTATAGGGGGAGATCTGTATAGGAGGAGATCTGTATTGGGGGAGATCTGTACTGGAGGAGATCTGTATAGGGGGAGATCTGTACTGGGGGAGATCTGTATAGGGGGAGATCTGTACTGGGGGATATCTGTACTGGGGGAGATCTGTACTGGGGGAGATCTGTACAGGGGGAGATCTGTACTGGGGGAGATCTGTATAGGAGGAGATCTGTACTGCGGGGGATCTGTACTGGGGGAGATCTCTATAGGGGGAGATCTGTATACGGGGAGATCTGTACTGGGGGAGATCTGTACTGGGGGAGATCTGTATTGGGGGAGATCTGTATAGGGGGAGATCTGTATAGGAGGAGATCTGTACTGGGGGAGATCTGTATAGAGGGAGATCTGTATTGGGGGAGATCTGTACTGGGGGAGATCTGTACTGGGGGAGATCTGTACTGGGGGAGATCTGTATAGGGGTAGATCTGTATTGGGGGAGATCTGTACTGGAGGAGATCTGTACTGTGGGGGATCTGTACTGGGGGAGATCTCTATAGGGGGAGATCTGTATACGGGGAGATCTGTACTGGGGGAGATCTGTACTGGGGGAGATCTGTATTGGGGGAGATCTGTATAGGGGGAGATCTGTATAGGAGGAGATCTGTACTGGGGGAGATCTGTACTGGGGGAGATCTGTATAGGTGGAGATCTGTATTGGGGGAGATCTGTATTGGAGGAGATCTGTACTGGGGGAGATCTGTATAGAGGGAGATCTGTATAGAGGGAGATCTGTATTGGGGGAGATCTGTACTGGGGGAGATCTGTACTGGGGGAGATCTTTACTGGGGGAGATCTGTACTGGGGGAGATCTGTATAGGGGTAGATCTGTATAGGGGGAGATCTGTACTGGGGGAGATCTGTACTGGGGGAGATCTGTATAGGTGGAGATCTGTATTGGGGGAGATCTGTATTGGAGGAGATCTGTACTGGGGGAGATCTGTATAGAGGGAGATCTGTATTTTGGGAGATCTGTACTGGGGGAGATCTGTACTGGGGGAGATCTTTACCGGGGGAGATCTGTACTGGGGGAGATCTGTACAGGGGGAGATCTGTATAGGGGGAGATCTGTATAGGAGGAGATCTGTATTGGGGGAGATCTGTACTGCAGGAGATTTGTATAGGGGGAGATCTGTACTGGGGGAGATCTGTATAGGGGGAGATCTGTACTGGGGGATGTAACGGCACCCCAAGTATGAAAGGGGTTAACACCGTTAGGATATTCCCTTTCCAACCACACGACAGCCACCAGACACTCCAACCAGCTGAATAAGACCCCATACGAATGATTCTCCCCCCAGATACGAGACAACGCTCTGTATTCAAGTTCCAAAACAGGATATGACTTTATTTTCAAAACACACGATAACACATTTCTCTTCAAAACCCTCCCCTCCCATCCTTTGGGGAACAGGGCGGGTTAAACTGTCCAATGACAATGGTAATACAGGTCAGGTGTGTTCAAACTTCTCCTTTGATAAACAGTCTTAGGCAGGAGGGGTGATTCCCCCCCTCCTCACAGAAGACACTTCAACATCCCATAATATGCAGCCAGACGGTTGACCAGCTCCAATCCACATTGTCACAGTAGCAGACTTAATTCATAATAGACAATAGAATGCAAATAACCTTAACACCTCACCGCAATGATTACACCCCCCCTCACAGTACACATTCAATCTAGATACAATGTATGTGCAGCTTGAATATGGCCATCATAGGCCATATTGGGGTTTTCATTCACCCTGTGCCCCTAATAGAGACACAGGGTGATTGACACATAAGAGCCATTGGGGGAGCTGAAGCAAGGGTATCTCATACTTTCTAAGCAATTCTGAGTCCCCCGGGCCTTCCAGTTACAGGGGATATCTGTACTGGGGGAGATCTGTACAGGGGGAGATCTGTACTGGGGGAGATCTGTATAGGAGGAGATCTGTATAGAGGGAGATCTGTATAGGGGGGATCTGTATTGGGGGAGATCTGTACTGGAGGAGATCTGTACTGCGGGGGATCTGTACTGGGGGAGATCTCTATAGGGGGAGATCTGTACTGGGGGGAGATCTGTACTGGGGGAGATCTGTATTGGGGGAGATCTGTATAGGGGGAGATCTGTATAGGAGGAGATCTGTATTGGGGGAGATCTGTACTGGAGGAGATCTGTATAGGGGGAGATCTGTACTGGGGGAGATCTGTATAGGGGGAGATCTGTACTGGGGGATATCTGTACTGGGGGAGATCTGTACTGGGGGAGATCTGTACAGGGGGAGATCTGTACTGGGGGAGATCTGTATAGGAGGAGATCTGTACTGCGGGGGATCTGTACTGGGGGAGATCTCTATAGGGGGAGATCTGTATACGGGGAGATCTGTACTGGGGGAGATCTGTACTGGGGGAGATCTGTATTGGGGGAGATCTGTATAGGGGGAGATCTGTATAGGAGGAGATCTGTACTGGGGGAGATCTGTATAGAGGGAGATCTGTATTGGGGGAGATCTGTACTGGGGGAGATCTGTACTGGGGGAGATCTGTACTGGGGGAGATCTGTATAGGGGTAGATCTGTATTGGGGGAGATCTGTACTGGAGGAGATCTGTACTGTGGGGGATCTGTACTGGGGAAGATCTCTATAGGGGGAGATCTGTATACGGGGAGATCTGTACTGGGGGAGATCTGTACTGGGGGAGATCTGTATTGGGGGAGATCTGTATAGGGGGAGATCTGTATAGGAGGAGATCTGTACTGGGGGAGATCTGTATAGAGGGAGATCTGTATTGGGGGAGATCTGTACTGGGGGAGATCTGTACTGGGGGAGATCTTTACTGGGGGAGATCTGTACTGGGGGAGATCTGTATAGGGGTAGATCTGTATAGGGGGAGATCTGTACTGGGGGAGATCTGTACTGGGGGAGATCTGTATAGGTGGAGATCTGTATTGGGGGAGATCTGTATTGGAGGAGATCTGTACTGGGGGAGATCTGTATAGAGGGAGATCTGTATTGGGGGAGATCTGTACTGGTGGAGATCTGTACTGGGGGAGATCTTTACCGGGGGAGATCTGTACTGGGGGAGATCTGTACAGGGGGAGATCTGTATAGGGGGAGATCTGTATAGGAGGAGATCTGTATTGGGGGAGATCTGTACTGCAGGAGATCTGTATAGGGGGAGATCTGTACTGGGGGAGATCTGTATAGGGGGAGATCTGTACTGGGGGATGTAACGGCACCCCAAGTATGAAAGGGGTTAACACCGTTAGGATATTCCCTTTCCAACCACACGACAGCCACCAGACACTCCAACCAGCTGAATAAGACCCCATACGAATGATTCTCCCCCCAGATACGAGACAACGCTCTGTATTCAAGTTCCAAAACAGGATATGACTTTATTTTCAAAACACACGATAACACATTTCTCTTCAAAACCCTCCCCTCCCATCCTTTGGGGAACAGGGCGGGTTAAACTGTCCAATGACAATGGTAATACAGGTCAGGTGTGTTCAAACTTCTCCTTTGATAAACAGCCTTAGGCAGGAGGGGTGATTCCCCCCCCCTTCTCACAGAAGACACTTCAACATCCCATAATATGCAGCCAGACGGTTGACCAGCTCCAATCCACATTGTCACAGTAGCAGACTTAATTCATAATAGACAATAGAATGCAAATAACCTTAACACCTCACCGCAATGATTACACCCCCCCTCACAGTACACATTCAATCTAGATACAATGTATGTGCAGCTTGAATATGGCCATCATAGGCCATATTGGGGTTTTCATTCACCCTGTGCCCCTAATAGAGACACAGGGTGATTGACACATAAGAGCCATTGGGGGAGCTGAAGCAAGGGTATCTCATACTTTCTAAGCGATTCTGAGTCCCCCGGGCCTTCCAGTTACAGGGGATATCTGTACTGGGGGAGATCTGTACAGGGGGAGATCTGTACTGGGGGAGATCTGTATAGGAGGAGATCTGTATAGAGGGAGATCTGTATAGGGGGGATCTGTATTGGGGGAGATCTGTACTGGAGGAGATCTGTACTGCGGGGGATCTGTACTGGGGGAGATCTCTATAGGGGGAGATCTGTACTGGGGGGAGATCTGTACTGGGGGAGATCTGTATTGGGGGAGATCTGTATAGGGGGAGATCTGTATAGGAGGAGATCTGTACTGGGGGAGATCTGTATAGGGGGAGATCTGTATAGGAGGAGATCTGTACTGGGGGAGATCTGTATAGAGGGAGATCTGTATTGGGGGAGATCTGTACTGGGGGAGATCTGTACTGGGGGAGATCTTTACTGGGGGAGATCTGTACTGGGGGAGATCTGTATAGGAGTAGATCTGTATAGGGGGAGATCTGTACTGGGGGAGATCTGTACTGGGGGAGATCTGTATAGGGGGAGATCTGTATTGGGGGGAGATCTGTATTGGAGGAGATCTGTACTGGGGGAGATCTGTATAGAGGGAGATCTGTATTGGGGGAGATCTGTACTGGGGGAGATCTGTACTGGGGAGATCTTTACCGGGGGAGATCTGTACTGGGGGAGATCTGTATAGGGGTAGATCTGTATAGGGGGAGATCTGTACTGGGGGAGATCTGTACTGGGGGAGATCTGTATAGGGGGAGATCTGTACTGGGGGAGATCTGTACTGGGGGAGATCTGTACAGGGGGAGATCTATATAGGGGGAGATCTGTACTGGGGGGGGGGTTTGTGCTGGGGGAGATCTGTATTGGGGGAGATCTGTATAGGAGGAGATCTGTATAGAGGGAGATCTGTATTGGGGGAGATCTGTACTGGAGGAGATCTGTACAGGGGGAGATCTGTACTGGGGAAGATCTGTACTGGGGGAGATCTGTACAGGGAGAGATCTGTACTGGGGGAGATCTATATTGGGGGAGATCTGTATAGGGGAAGATCTGTATAGGGGGAGATCTGTACTGGGGGAGATCTGTACTCGGGGAGATCTGTATAGGGGGAGATCTGTACTGGGGGAGATCTGTACTGGGGGAGATCTGTATAGGAGGAGATCTGTACTGGGAGAGATCTATATTGGGGGAGATCTGTATAGGGGGAGATCTGTATAGGGGGAGATCTGTATAGGGGGAGATCTGTACTGGGGGAGATCTATATTGGGGGAGATCTGTATAAGAGGAGATCTGTACTGGGGGAGATCTGTACTGGGGGAGATCTGTATAGGGGGAGATCTGTACTGGGGGAGATCTGTACTAGGGGAGATCTGTACTGGGGGAGATCTGTATAGGGGGAGATCTGTACTGGGGAGATCTGTATTGGGGGAGATCTGTACTGTGGGAGATCTGTACTGGGGGAGATCTGTACAGGGGGAGATCTGTACTGGGGGAGATCTGTACGGGGGGAGATCTGAACTGGGGGAGATCTGTATATGGGGAGATCTGTACTGGAGGAGATCTGTATAGGGGGAGATCTGTACTGGGGGAGATCTGTATAGAGGGAGATCTGTATAGGGGGAGATCTGTATAGGGGGAGATCTGTACTGGGGGAGATCTGTATTGGGGGAGATCTCTATAGGGGGAGATCTGTATAGGGAGAGATCTTTATAGGGGGAGATCTGTACTGGGGGAGATCTGTATAGGGGGGATCTGTACTGGGGGAGATCTGTACTGGGGGAGATCTCTATAGGGGGAGATCTGTACTGGGGAGATCTGTATTGGGGGAGATCTGTACTGGGGAGATCTGTATAGGGGGAGATATCTACTGGGGGAGATCTGTATAGGGGGAGATCTGTACTGGGGAGATCTGTATAGGGGGAGATATCTACTGGGGGAGATCTGTATAGGGGGAGATCTGCACTGGAGGAGATCTGTATTGGGGGAGATCTGTACTGGGGGAGATCTGTACTGGGGGAGATCTGTATAGAGGGAGATCTGTATTGGGGGAGATCTGTACTGGAGGAGATCTGTATAGGGGGAGATCTGTACTGGGGGAGATCTGTATAGGGGGAGATCTGTACTGGGGGATATCTGTACTGGGGGAGATCTGTACTGGGGGAGATCTGTACAGGGGGAGATCTGTACTGGGGGAGATCTGTATAGGAGGTGATCTGTATAGAGGGAGATCTGTACTGGGGGGATCTGTATTGGGGGAGATCTGTACTGGAGGAGATCTGTACTGCTGGGGATCTGTACTGGGGGAGATCTGTACTGGGGGAGATCTGGACTTGGGGGAGATCAGTACAGGGGGAGATCTGTACTGGGGGAGATTTGTACTGGGGGAGATTTGTATTGGGGGAGATCTGTATTGGGGGAGATCTGTATAGGAGGAGATCTGTACTGGGGGAGATCTATATTGGGGGAGATCTGTACAGGAGGAGATCTGTACTGGGGGAGATCTATATTGGGGGAGATCTGTATAGGGGAAGATCTGTATAGGGGGAGATCTGTACTGGGGGAGATCTGTATAGGGGGAGAGCTGTACTGGGGGAGATTTGTATTGGGGGAGATCTGTATTGGGGGAGATCTGTATAGGAGGAGATCTGTATAGAGGGAGATCTGTATAGGGGAGATCTGTATAGGGGGAGATCTGTACTCGGGGAGATCTGTATAGGGGGAGATCTGTACTGGGGGAGATCTGTACTGGGGGAGATCTGTATAGGAGGAGATCTGTATAGGAGGAGATCTGTACTGGGAGAGATCTATATTGGGGGAGATCTGTATAGGGGGAGATCTGTATAGGGGGAGATCTGTACTGGGTGAGATCTGTATAGAGGGAGATCTGTATTGGGGGAGATCTGTATTGGGGGTGATCTGTACTGGGGGAGATCTGTACTGGGGGAGATCTGTACTGGGGGAGATCTGTATAGGGGGAGATCTGGACTGCGGGAGATCTGTACTGGGGGAGATCTGTACTGGGGGAGATCTATATAGGGGGAGATCTGTACTGGGGGGGGGTTGTGCTGGGGGAGATCTGTACTGGGGGAGATCTGTACTGGGGGAGATTTGTATTGGGGGAGATCTGTATTGGGGGAGATCTGTATAGGAGGAGATCTGTACTGGGGGAGATCTGTATAGAGGGAGATCTGTATTGGGGGAGATCTATACTGGAGGAGATCTGTACATTAGGGAGATCTATACTGGAGGAGATCTGTACAGGGGGAGATCTGTACTTGGGAAGATCTGTACTGGGGGAGATCTGTACTGGGGGAGATCTGTACTGGGGGAGATCTATATTGGGGGAGATCTGTGTAGGGGAGATCTGTATAGGGGGAGATCTGTACTGGGGGAGATCTGTATAGAGGGAGATCTGTATTGGGGGAGATCTATATTGGAGGTGATCTGTACATTAGGGAGATCTATACTGGAGGAGATTTGTACAGGGGGAGATCTGTACTTGGGAAGATCTGTACTGGAGGAGATCTGTACTGGGGGAGATCTATATTGGGGGAGATCTGTATAGGGGAGATCTGTACTGGGGGAGATCTGTATAGGAGGAGATCTGTACTGGGGGAGATCTGTATAGGGGGAGATCTGTATAGGAGGAGATCTGTACTGGGGGAGATCTGTATAGGGGAAGATCTGTACTGGGGGAGATCTGTATAGGGGGAGATCTGTACTGGGGGAGATCTGTACTGGGGGAGATCTGTACTGGGGAGATCTGTATTGGGGGAGATCTGTACTGGAGGAGATCTGTACTGCTGGGGATCTGTACTGGGGGAGATCTGTACTGGGGGAGATCTGGACTTGGGGGAGATCAGTACAGGGGGAGATCTGTACTGGGGGAGATTTGTACTGGGGGAGATTTGTATTGGGGGAGATCTGTATTGGGGGAGATCTGTATAGGAGGAGATCTGTACTGGGGGAGATCTATATTGGGGGAGATCTGTACAGGAGGAGATCTGTACTGGGGGAGATCTATATTGGGGGAGATCTGTACTCGGGGAGATCTGTACTGGGGAGATCTGTATTGGGGGAGATCTGTACTGGAGGAGATCTGTACTGGGGGAGATCTGTACTGGGGGAGATCTGTATAGGGGGAGATCTCTATAGGGGGAGATCTGTATAGGGAGAGATCTGTATAGGGGGAGATCGGTACTGGGGGAGATCTGTACAGAGGGAGATCTGTATTGGGGGAGATCTGTACTGGAGGAGATCTGTATAGAGGGAGATATGTACTGGGGGAGATCTGTATAGGGGGAGATCTGCACTGGAGGAGATCTGTATTGGGGGAGATCTGTACTGGGGAAGATCTGTACTGGGGGAGATCTGTACAGGGGGATATCTGTACTGGGGGAGATCTGTATAGGAGGAGATCTGTATAGAGGGAGATCTGTATAGGGGGGATCTGTATTGGGGGAGATCTGTACTGGAGGAGATCTGTACTGGGGGGATCTGTACTGGGGGAGATCTGTATAGGGGGAGATCTCTATAGGGGGAGATCTGTATAGGGGGAGATCTGTACTGGGGAGATCTGTACTGGGGGAGATCTGTATAGGGGGAGATCTGTATAGGAGGAGATCTGTACTGGGGGAGATCTGTATAGAGGGAGATCTGTATTGGGGGAGATCTGTACTGGGGAGATCTGTACTGGGGGAGATCTTTACTGGGGGAGATCTGTACTGGGGGAGATCTGTATAGGGGGAGATCTGTACTGGGGGAGATCTGTACTGGGGGAGATCTGTACTGGGGGAGATCTGTACAGGGGGACATCTGTACTGGGGGAGATTTGTATTGGGGGAGATCTGTATTGGGGGAGATCTGTATAGGAGGAGATCTGTATAGGGGGAGATCTATATTTGGGGAGATCTGTATAAGAGGAGATCTGTACTGGGGGAGATCTGTACAGGGGGAGATCTGTATAGGGGGAGATCTGTACTGGGGGAGATCTGTACTGGGGAAGATCTGTACTGGCGGAGATCTGTACAGGGGGAGATCTGTACTGGGGGAGATCTATATTGGGGGAGATCTGTACTAGGGGAGATCTGTACTGGGGGAGATCTGTACTGGGGGAGATCTGTACTGGGGAAGATCTGTACTGGGGGAGATCTGTACAGGGGGAGATCTGTACTGGGGGAGATCTATATTGGGGGAGATCTGTACTGGGGGAGATCTGTACTGGGGGAGATCTGTACTGGGGGAGATCTGTACTTGGGGGAGATCAGTACAGGGGGAGATCTGTACTGGGGGAGATTTGGACTGGGGGAGATTTGTATTGGGGGAGATCTGTATTGGGGGAGATCTGTATAGGAGGAGATCTGTATAGAGGGAGATCTGTATTGGGGGAGATCTGTACTGGAGGAGATCTGTACAGGGGGAGATCTGTACTGGGGAAGATCTGTACTGGGGGAGATCTGTACTGGGGGAGATCTGTACTGGGGGAGATTTGTATTGGGGGAGATCTGTATTGGGGGAGATCTGTATAGGAGGAGATCTGTATAGAGGGAGATCTGTATTGGGGGAGATCTGTATAGGGGGAGATCTGTACTCGGGGAGATCTGTATAGGGGGAGATCTGTACTGGGGGAGATCTGTACTGGGGGAGATCTATATTAGGGGAGATCTGTATAAGAGGAGATCTGTACTGGGGGAGATCTGTACTGGGGGAGATCTGTATAGGGGGAGATCTGTACTGGGGGAGATCTGTACTGGGGGAGATCTGTATAGGGGGAGATCTGTACTGGGGAGATCTGTATTGGGGGAGATCTGTACTGTGGGAGATCTGTACTGGGGGAGATCTGTACAGGGGGAGATCTGTACTGGGGGAGATCTGTACTGGGGGAGATCTGTATAGGGGGAGATCTGTACTGGAGGAGATCTGTATAGGGGGAGATCTGTACTGGGGGAGATCTGTACTGAGGGAGATCTGTATAGGGGGAGATCTGTATAGGGGGAGATCTGTATTGGGGGAGATCTCTATAGGGGGAGATCTGTATAGGGAGAGATCTTTATAGGGGGAGATCTGTACTGGGGGAGATCTGTATAGGGGGGGATCTGTACTGGGGGAGATCTGTACTGGGGGAGATCTGTATAGGGGGAGATCTGTACTGGGGAGATCTGTATAGGGGGAGATATCTACTGGGGGAGATCTGTATAAGGGGAGATCTGTACTGGGGGAGATCTATATTGGGGGAGATCTGTACTGGGGGAGATCTGTACTGGGGGAGATCTGTACAGGGGGAGATCTGTATAGGGGGAGATCTGTATAGGAGGAGATCTGTATTGGGGGAGATCTGTATTGGAGGAGATCTGTATAGGGGGAGAACTGTACTGGGGGAGATCTGTATAGGGGGAGATCTGTACTGGGGGATATCTGTACTGGGGGAGATCTGTACTGGGGGAGATCTGTACAGGGGGAGATCTGTACTGGGGGAGATCTGTATAGGAGGAGATCTGTACTGCGGGGGATCTGTACTGGGGGAGATCTCTATAGGGGGAGATCTGTATACGGGGAGATCTGTACTGGGGGAGATCTGTACTGGGGGAGATCTGTATTGGGGGAGATCTGTATAGGGGGAGATCTGTATAGGAGGAGATCTGTACTGGGGGAGATCTATATTGGGGGAGATCTGTACTGGGGGAGATCTGTACTGGGGGAGATCTGTACTGGGGGAGATCTGTACTTGGGGGAGATCAGTACAGGGGAGATCTGTACTGGGGGAGATTTGTACTGGGGGAGATTTGTATTGGGGGAGATCTGTATTGGGGGAGATCTGTATAGGAGGAGATCTGTATAGAGGGATATCTGTATTGGGGGAGATCTGTACTGGAGGAGATCTGTACAGGGGGAGATCTGTACTGGGGAAGATCTGTACTGGGGGAGATCTGTACTGGGGGAGATCTGTACTGGGGGAGATTTGTATTGGGGGAGATCTGTATTGGGGGAGATCTGTATAGGAGGAGATCTGTATAGAGGGAGATCTGTATTGGGGGAGATCTGTATAGGGGGAGATCTGTACTCGGGGAGATCTGTATAGGGGGAGATCTGTACTGGGGGAGATCTGTACTGGGGGAGATCTGTATAGGAGGAGATCTGTATAGGAGGAGATCTGTACTGGGAGAGATCTATATTGGGGGAGATCTGTATAGGGGGAGATCTGTATAGGGGGAGATCTGTACTGGGGGAGATCTATATTGGGGGAGATCTGTATAAGAGGAGATCTGTACTGGGGGAGATCTGTATAGGGGGAGATCTGTATAGGGGAAGATCTGTACTGGGGGAGATCTGTATAGGGGGAGATCTGTACTGGGGGAGATCTGTACTGGGGAGATCTGTATTGGGGGAGATCTGTACTGGAGGAGATCTGTACTGGGGGAGATCTGTACTGGGGGAGATCTGTATAGGGGGAGATCTCTATAGGGGGAGATCTGTATAGGGAGAGATCTGTATAGGGGGAGATCGGTACTGGGGGAGATCTTTACAGAGGGAGATCTGTATTGGGGGAGATCTGTACTGGAGGAGATCTGTATAGAGGGAGATATGTACTGGGGGAGATCTGTATAGGGGGAGATCTGCACTGGAGGAGATCTGTATTGGGGGAGATCTGTACTGGGGAAGATCTGTACTGGGGGAGATCTGTACAGGGGGAGATCTGTACTGGGGGAGATCTGTATAGGAGGAGATCTGTATAGAGGGAGATCTGTATAGGGGGGATCTGTATTGGGGGAGATCTGTACTGGAGGAGATCTGTACTGGGGGGATCTGTACTGGGGGAGATCTGTATAGGGGGAGATCTCTATAGGGGGAGATCTGTATAGGGGGAGATCTGTACTGGGGAGATCTGTACTGGGGGAGATCTGTATAGGGGGAGATCTGTATAGGAGGAGATCTGTACTGGGGGAGATCTGTATAGAGGGAGATCTGTATTGGGGGAGATCTGTACTGGGGAGATCTGTACTGGGGGAGATCTTTACTGGGGGAGATCTGTACTGGGGGAGATCTGTATAGGGGGAGATCTGTACTGGGGGAGATCTGTACTGGGGGAGATCTGCACTGGAGGAGATCTGTATTGGGGGAGATCTGTACTGGGGAAGATCTGTACTGGGGGAGATCTGTACAGGGGGAGATCTGTACTGGGGGAGATCTGTATAGGATAACAAAGGGAAAAAAACCGCGCTTACTACGAAAAATAATTAATTAAATTAAATTAATAATACAATAATAAAGTCCTTACAGCAGCAATAAAAGTGGGATAAACACAAATAGAAATAAAAAAGAAAATCGCGCTAAGGAATCACAAATTATTGAATAAAGTCCAATTTGGCAGGCTGGTGTGAAAGGAACACAAAAATCCCAATTACAGAATAAACCTGGAAGAATTCATGCTTACCAGATAAGTAAGCCAATAGAACATATGGCTTTTACCCAGCCAGGGCCTTTCAATTCCCACAAGGTTGATTCGTCAGAGAATTATTGGGTATGGTCGCTTGAACTATGACTCCATATTATGTATTACATTCGACCCAAAAAGGAGAGAGAAAAAAACATAGCGTGATCCTGTCTCGATAATTAGTCAATAGAAATCAGCATTGTGAACAACACTCGATGTGGGAAGTATGCAAAAAGTGAACCACCACCTCACAGTCAATCTCCTTACCAGATTGCACTACATAAGGAGCTTTAAGCCAAAAAAACACCCCAAACACAGAAGGTTGTGATCCACCACCTCTCTCCTTTTTGGGTCGAATGTAATACATAATATGGAGTCATAGTTCAAGCGACCATACCCAATAATTCTCTGACGAATCAACCTTGTGGGAATTGTGGGATTTTTGTGTTCCTTTCACACCAGCCTGCCAAATTGGACTTTATTCAATAATTTGTGATTCCTTAGCGCGATTTTCTTTTTTAGATCTGTATAGGAGGAGATCTGTATAGAGGGAGATCTGTATAGGGGGGATCTGTATTGGGGGAGATCTGTACTGGAGGAGATCTGTACTGGGGGGATCTGTACTGGGGGAGATCTGTATAGGGGGAGATCTCTATAGGGGGAGATCTGTATAGGGGGAGATCTGTACTGGGGAGATCTGTACTGGGGGAGATCTGTATAGGGGGAGATCTGTATAGGAGGAGATCTGTACTGGGGGAGATCTGTATAGAGGGAGATCTGTATTGGGGGAGATCTGTACTGGGGAGATCTGTACTGGGGGAGATCTTTACTGGGGGAGATCTGTACTGGGGGAGATCTGTATAGGGGGAGATCTGTACTGGGGGAGATCTGTACTGGGGGAGATCTGTACTGGGGGAGATCTGTACAGGGGGACATCTGTACTGGGGGAGATTTGTATTGGGGGAGATCTGTATTGGGGGAGATCTGTATAGGAGGAGATCTGTATAGGGGGAGATCTATATTGGGGGAGATCTGTATAAGAGGAGATCTGTACTGGGGGAGATCTGTACAGGGGGAGATCTGTATAGGGGGAGATCTGTACTGGGGGAGATCTGTACTGGGGAAGATCTGTACTGGGGGAGATCTGTACAGGGGGAGATCTGTACTGGGGGAGATCTATATTGGGGGAGATCTGTACTAGGGGAGATCTGTACTGGGGGAGATCTGTACTGGGGGAGATCTGTACTGGGGAAGATCTGTACTGGGGGAGATCTGTACTGGGGGAGATCTGTACAGGGGGAGATCTGTACTGGGGGAGATCTATATTGGGGGAGATCTGTACTGGGGGAGATCTGTACTGGGGGAGATCTGTACTTGGGGGAGATCAGTACAGGGGGAGATCTGTACTGGGGGAGATTTGGACTGGGGGAGATTTGTATTGGGGGAGATCTGTATTGGGGGAGATATGTATTGGGGGAGATCTGTATAGGAGGAGATCTGTATAGAGGGAGATCTGTATTGGGGGAGATCTGTACTGGAGGAGATCTGTACAGGGGGAGATCTGTACTGGGGAAGATCTGTACTGGGGGAGATCTGTACTGGGGGAGATCTGTACTGGGGGAGATTTGTATTGGGGGAGATCTGTATTGGGGGAGATCTGTATAGGAGGAGATCTGTATAGAGGGAGATCTGTATTGGGGGAGATCTGTATAGGGGGAGATCTGTACTCGGGGAGATCTGTATAGGGGGAGATCTGTACTGGGGGAGATCTGTACTGGGGGAGATCTGTATAGGAGGAGATCTGTAAAGGAGGAGATCTGTACTGGGAGAGATCTATATTGGGGGAGATCTGTATAGGGGGAGATCTGTATAGGGGGAGATCTGTACTGGGGGAGATCTATATTGGGGGAGATCTGTATAAGAGGAGATCTGTACTGGGGGAGATCTGTACTGGGGGAGATCTGTATAGGGGGAGATCTGTACTGGGGAGATCTGTATTGGGGGAGATCTGTACTGTGGGAGATCTGTACTGGGGGAGATCTGTACAGGGGGAGATCTGTACTGGGGGAGATCTGTACTGGGGGAGATCTGTATAGGGGGAGATCTGTACTGGAGGAGATCTGTATAGGGGGAGATCTGTACTGGGGGAGATCTGTACTGAGGGAGATCTGTATAGGGGGAGATCTGTATAGGGGGAGATCTGTATTGGGGGAGATCTCTATAGGGGGAGATCTGTATAGGGAGAGATCTTTATAGGGGGAGATCTGTACTGGGGGAGATCTGTATAGGGGGGATCTGTACTGGGGGAGATCTGTACTGGGGGAGATCTGTATAGGGGGAGATCTGTACTGGGGAGATCTGTACAGGGGGAGATATCTACTGGGGGAGATCTGTATAAGGGGAGATCTGTACTGGGGGAGATCTATATTGGGGGAGATCTGTACTGGGGGAGATCTGTACTGGGGGAGATCTGTACAGGGGGAGATCTGTATAGGGGGAGATCTGTATAGGAGGAGATCTGTATTGGGGGAGATCTGTATTGGAGGAGATCTGTATAGGGGGAGATCTGTACTGGGGGAGATCTGTATAGGGGGAGATCTGTACTGGGGGATATCTGTACTGGGGGAGATCTGTACTGGGGGAGATCTGTACAGGGGGAGATCTGTACTGGGGGAGATCTGTATAGGAGGAGATCTGTACTGCGGGGGATCTGTACTGGGGGAGATCTCTATAGGGGGAGATCTGTATACGGGGAGATCTGTACTGGGGGAGATCTGTATTGGGGGAGATCTGTATAGAGGGAGATCTGTATTGGGGGATATCTGTAATGGGGGAGATCTGTACTGGGGGAGATCTTTACTGGGGGAGATCTGTATAGGGGGAGATCTGTACTGGGGGAGATCTGTACTGGGGGAGATCTGTACTGGGGGAGATTTGTATTGGGGGAGATCTGTATTGGGGGAGATCTGTATAGGAGGAGATCTGTATAGAGGGAGATCTGTATTGGGGGAGATCTGTATAGGGGGAGATCTGTACTCGGGGAGATCTGTATAGGGGGAGATCTGTACTGGGGGAGATCTGTACTGGGGGAGATCTGTATAGGAGGAGATCTGTATAGGAGGAGATCTGTACTGGGAGAGATCTATATTGGGGGAGATCTGTATAGGGGGAGATCTGTACTGGGGGAGATCTATATTGGGGGAGATCTGTATAAGAGGAGATCTGTACTGGGGGAGATCTGTACTGGGGGAGATCTGTATAGGGGGAGATCTGTACTGGGGGAGATCTGTACTGGGGGAGATCTGTACTGGGGGAGATCTGTACTGGGGAGATCTGTATTGGGGGAGATCTGTACTGGGGGAGATCTGTACAGGGGGAGATCTGTACTGGGGGAGATCTGTACTGGGGGAGATCTGTATAGGGGAGAGATCTGTACTGGAGGAGATCTGTATAGGGGGAGATCTGTACTTGGGGAGATCTGTACTGAGGGAGATCTGTATAGGGGGAGATCTGTATAGGGGGAGATCTGTACTGGGGGAGATCTGTATTGGGGGTGATCTGTATTGGGGGAGATCTGTATAGGGAGAGATCTTTATAGGGGGAGATCTGTACTGGGGGAGATCTGTATAGGGGGATCTGTACTGGGGGAGATCTGTACTGGGGGAGATCTGTATAGGGGGAGATCTGTACTGGGGAGATCTGTATAGGGGGAGATATCTACTGGGGGAGATCTGTATAGGGGGAGATCTGTACTGGGGGAGATCTATATTGGGGGAGATCTGTACTGGGGGAGATCTGTACTGGGGGAGATCTGTACAGGGGGAGATCTGTATAGGGGGAGATCTGTATAGGAGGAGATCTGTATTGGGGGAGATCTGTACTGGAGGAGATCTGTTTAGGGGGAGATCTGTACTGGGGGAGATCTGTATAGGGGGAGATCTGTACAGGGGGAGATCTGTACTGGGGGAGATTTGTATTGGGGGAGATCTGTATTGGGGGAGATCTGTATAGGAGGAGATCTGTATAGAGGGAGATCTGTATTGGGGGAGATCTGTATAGGGGGAGATCTGTACTCGGAGAGATCTGTATAGGGGGAGATCTGTACTGGGGGAGATCTGTATAGGGGGAGATATCTACTGGGGGAGATCTGTATAGGGGGAGATCTGTACTGGGGGAGATCTATATTGGGGGAGATCTGTACTGGGGGAGATCTGTACTGGGGGAGATCTGTATAGGGGGAGATATCTACTGGGGGAGATCTGTATAGGGGGAGATCTGTACTGGGGGAGATCTGTACTGGGGGAGATCTGTATAGGGGGAGATCTGTACTGGGGGAGATCTGTACTGGGGGAGATCTGTACTGGGGGAGATCTGTATAGGGGGAGATCTGTACTGGGGAGATCTGTATTGGGGGAGATCTGTACTGAGGGAGATCTGTACTGGGGGAGATCTGTACAGGGGGAGATCTGTACTGGGGGAGATCTGTACTGGGGGAGATCTGCATAGGGGGGAGATCTGTACTGGAGGAGATCTGTATAGGGGGAGATCTGTACTGGGGGAGATCTGTACTGAGGGAGATCTGTATAGGGGGAGATCTGTATAGGGGGAGATCTGTACTGGGGGAGATCTGTATTGGGGGAGATCTCTATAGGGGGAGATCTGTATAGGGAGAGATCTTTATAGGGGGAGATCTGTACTGGGGGAGATCTGTATAGGGGGGATCTGTACTGGGGGAGATCTGTACTGGGGGAGATCTGTATAGGGGGAGATCTGTACTGGGGAGATCTGTATAGGGGGAGATATCTACTGGGGGAGATCTGTATAGGGGGAGATCTGTACTGGGGGAGATCTATATTGGGGGAGATCTGTACTGGGGGAGATCTGTACTGGGGGAGATCTGTACTGGGGGAGATCTGTATAGGGGGAGATCTGTACTGGGGAGATCTGTATTGGGGGAGATCTGTACTGAGGGAGATCTGTACTGGGGTAGATCTGTACAGGGGGAGATCTGTACTGGGGGAGATCTGTACTGGGGGAGATCTGCATAGGGGGGAGATCTGTACTGGAGGAGATCTGTATAGGGGGAGATCTGTACTGGGGGAGATCTGTACTGAGGGAGATCTGTATAGGGGGAGATCTGTATAGGGGGAGATCTGTACTGGGGGAGATCTGTATTGGGGGAGATCTCTATAGGGGGAGATCTGTATAGGGAGAGATCTTTATAGGGGGAGATCTGTACTGGGGGAGATCTGTATAGGGGGGATCTGTACTGGGGGAGATCTGTACTGGGGGAGATCTGTATAGGGGGAGATCTGTACTGGGGAGATCTGTATAGGGGGAGATATCTACTGGGGGAGATCTGTATAGGGGGAGATCTGTACTGGGGGAGATCTATATTGGGGGAGATCTGTACTGGGGGAGATCTGTACTGGGGGAGATCTGTATAGAGGGAGATCTGTATTGGGGGAGATCTGTACTGGAGGAGATCTGTATAGGGGGAGATCTGTACTGGGGGATATCTGTATAGGGGGAGATCTGTACTGGGGGATATCTGTACTGGGGGAGATCTGTACAGGGGGAGATCTGTACTGGGGGAGATCTGTATAGGAGGAGATCTGAATAGAGGGAGATCTGTACTGGGGGGATCTGTATTGGGGGAGATCTGTACTGGAGGAGATCTGTACTGCGGGGGATCTGTACTGGGAGAGATCTCTATAGGGGGAGATCTGTACAGGGGGAGATCTGTACTGGGGGAGATCTGTACTGGGGGAGATCTGTATAGGGGGAGATCTGTATAGGAGGAGATCTGTACTGGGGGAGATCTGTATAGAGGGAGATCTGTTTTGGGGGAGATCTGTACTGGGGGAGATCTGTACTGGGGGAGATCTTTACTGGGGGAGATCTGTACTGGGGGAGATCTGTATAGGGGTAGATCTGTATAGGGGGAGATCTGTACTGGGGGAGATCTGTACTGGGGGAGATCTGTACTGGGGGAGATCTGTATAGGGGGAGATCTGTATTGGGGGAGATCTGTATTGGAGGAGATCTGTACTGGGGGAGATCTGTACTGGGGAAGATATGTACTGGGGGAGATCTGTACAGGGGGAGATCTGTATAGGGGGAGATCTGTACTGGGGGAGATCTGTACTGGGGAAGATCTGTACTGGGGGAGATCTGTACAGGGGGAGATCTGTACTGGGGGAGATCTATATTGGGGGAGATCTGTACTGGGGGAGATCTGTACTGGGGGAGATCTGTACTGGGGGAGATCTGTATAGGGGGAGATCTGTACTGGGGGAGATCTGTACTGGGGAAGATCTGTACTGGGGGAGATCTGTACAGGGGGAGTTCTGTACTGGGGGAGATCTGTACTGGGGGAGATCTGTACTGGGGGAGATCTGTACTGGGGGAGATCTGTACTGGGGGAGATCTGTATAGGGGGAGATCTGTACTGGGGGAGATCTGTACTGGGGGAGATCTGGACTTGGGGGAGATCAGTACAGGGGGAGATCTGTACTGGGGGAGATTTGTACTGGGGGAGATTTGTATTGGGGGAGATCTGTATTGGGGGAGATCTGTATAGGAGGAGATCTGTATAGAGGGAGATCTGTATTGGGGGAGATCTGTACTGGAGGAGATCTGTACAGGGGGAGATCTGTAATGGGGAAGATCTGTACTGGGGGAGATCTGTACTGGGGGAGATCTGTACTGGGGGAGATCTGTACTGGGGGAGATTTGTATTGGGGGAGATCTGTATTGGGGGAGATCTGTATAGGAGGAGATCTGTATAGAGGGAGATCTGTATTGGGGGAGATCTGTATAGGGGGAGATCTGTACTCGGGGAGATCTGTATAGGGGAGATCTGTACTGGGGGAGATCTGTACTGGGGGAGATCTGTATAGGAGGAGATCTGTATAGGAGGAGATCTGTACTGGAAGAGATCTATATTGGGGGAGATCTGTATAGGGGGAGATCTGTATAGGGGAGATCTGTACTGGGGGAGATCTATATTGGGGGAGATCTGTATAAGAGGACATCTGTACTGGGGGAGATCTGTACTGGGGGAGATCTGTATAGGGGGAGATCTGTACTGGGGAGATCTGTATTGGGGGAGATCTGTACTGTGGGAGATCTGTACTGGGGGAGATCTGTACTGGGGGAGATCTGTATAGGGGGAGATCTGTACTGGAGGAGATCTGTATAGGGGGAGATCTGTACTGGGGGAGATCTGTACTGAGGGAGATCTGTATAGGGGGAGATCTGTATAGGGAGAGATCTTTATAGGGGGAGATCTGTATTGGGGGAGATCTGTACTGGAGGAGATCTGTATAGGGGGAGATCTGTACTGGGGGAGATCTGTATAGGGGGAGATCTGTACTGGGGGATATCTGTACTGGGGGAGATCTGTACTGGGGGAGATCTGTACTGGGGGAGATCTGGACTTGGGGGAGATCAGTACAGGGGGAGATCTGTACTGGGGTAGATTTGTACTGGGGGAGATTTGTATTGGGGGAGATCTGTATTGGGGGAGATTTGTATAGGAGGAGATCTGTATAGAGGGAGATCTGTATTGGGGGAGATCTGTACTGGAGGAGATCTGTACAGGGGGAGATCTGTACTGGGGGAGATCTGTATAGGGGGAGATCTGTACTGGGGGATATCTGTACTGGGGGAGATCTGTACTGGGGGAGATCTGTACTGGGGGAGATCTGGACTTGGGGGAGATCAGTACAGGGGGAGATCTGTACTGGGGTAGATTTGTACTGGGGAAGATTTGTATTGGGGGAGATCTGTATTGGGGGAGATCTGTATAGGAGGAGATCTGTATAGAGGGAGATCTGTATTGGGGGAGATCTGTACTGGAGGAGATCTGTACAGGGGGAGATCTGTAATGGGGAAGATCTGTACTGGGGGAGATCTGTACTGGGGGAGATCTGTACTGATCTGTACTGGGGGAGATTTGTATTGGGGGAGATCTGTATTGGGGGAGATCTGTATAGGAGGAGATCTGTATAGAGGGAGATCTGTATTGGGGGAGATCTGTATAGGGGGAGATCTGTACTCGGGGAGATCTGTATAGGGGAGATCTGTACTGGGGGAGATCTGTACTGGGGGAGATCTGTATAGGAGGAGATCTGTATAGGAGGAGATCTGTACTGGAAGAGATCTATATTGGGGGAGATCTGTATAGGGGGAGATCTGTATAGGGGAGATCTGTACTGGGGGAGATCTATATTGGGGGAGATCTGTATAAGAGGACATCTGTACTGGGGGAGATCTGTACTGGGGGAGATCTGTATAGGGGGAGATCTGTACTGGGGAGATCTGTATTGGGGGAGATCTGTACTGTGGGAGATCTGTACTGGGGGAGATCTGTACTGGGGGAGATCTGTATAGGGGGAGATCTGTACTGGAGGAGATCTGTATAGGGGGAGATCTGTACTGGGGGAGATCTGTACTGAGGGAGATCTGTATAGGGGGAGATCTGTATAGGGAGAGATCTTTATAGGGGGAGATCTGTATTGGGGGAGATCTGTACTGGAGGAGATCTGTATAGGGGGAGATCTGTACTGGGGGAGATCTGTATAGGGGGAGATCTGTACTGGGGGATATCTGTACTGGGGGAGATCTGTACTGGGGGAGATCTGTACTGGGGGAGATCTGGACTTGGGGGAGATCAGTACAGGGGGAGATCTGTACTGGGGTAGATTTGTACTGGGGGAGATTTGTATTGGGGGAGATCTGTATTGGGGGAGATTTGTATAGGAGGAGATCTGTATAGAGGGAGATCTGTATTGGGGGAGATCTGTACTGGAGGAGATCTGTACAGGGGGAGATCTGTACTGGGGGAGATCTGTATAGGGGGAGATCTGTACTGGGGGATATCTGTACTGGGGGAGATCTGTACTGGGGGAGATCTGTACTGGGGGAGATCTGGACTTGGGGGAGATCAGTACAGGGGGAGATCTGTACTGGGGTAGATTTGTACTGGGGAAGATTTGTATTGGGGGAGATCTGTATTGGGGGAGATCTGTATAGGAGGAGATCTGTATAGAGGGAGATCTGTATTGGGGGAGATCTGTACTGGAGGAGATCTGTACAGGGGGAGATCTGTAATGGGGAAGATCTGTACTGGGGGAGATCTGTACTGGGGGAGATCTGTACTGATCTGTACTGGGGGAGATTTGTATTGGGGGAGATCTGTATTGGGGGAGATCTGTATAGGAGGAGATCTGTATAGAGGGAGATCTGTATTGGGGGAGATCTGTATAGGGGGAGATCTGTACTCGGGGAGATCTGTATAGGGGGAGATCTGTACTGGGGGAGATCTGTACTGGGGGAGATCTGTATAGGAGGAGATCTGTATAGGAGGAGATCTGTACTGGAAGAGATCTATATTGGGGGAGATCTGCATAGGGGGAGATCTGTATAGGGGGAGATCTGTACTGGGGGAGATCTATATTGGGGGAGATCTGTATAAGAGGAGATCTGTACTGGGGGAGATCTGTACTGGGGGAGATCTGTATAGGGGGAGATCTGTACTGGGGGAGATCTGTACTGGGGGAGATCTGTATAGGGGGAGATCTGTACTGGGGAGATCTGTTTTGGGGGAGATCTGTACTGTGGGAGATCTGTACTGGGGGAGATCTGTACACGGGGAGATCTGTACTGGGGGAGATCTGTACTGGGGGAGATCTGTACAGGGGGAGATCTGTATAGGGGGAGATCTGTATAGGAGGAGATCTGTTTTGGGGGAGATCTGTACTGGAGGAGATCTGTTTAGGGGGAGATCTGTACTGGGGGAGATCTGTATAGGGGGAGATCTGTACAGGGGGAGATCTGTACTGGGGGAGATTTGTATTGGGGGAGATCTGTATTGGGGGAGATCTGTATAGGAGGAGATCTGTATAGAGGGAGATCTGTATTGGGGGAGATCTGTATAGGGGGAGATCTGTACTCGGGGAGATCTGTACTGGGGAAGATCTGTATAGGGGGAGATATCTACTGGGGGAGATCTGTATAGGGGGAGATCTGTACTGGGGGAGATCTATATTGGGGGAGATCTGTACTGGGGGAGATCTGTACTGGGGGAGATCTGTATAGGGGGAGATATCTACTGGGGGAGATCTGTATAGGGGAGATCTGTACTGGGGGAGATCTGTACTGGGGGAGATCTGTATAGGGGGAGATCTGTACTGGGGGAGATCTGTACTGGGGGAGATCTGTACTGGGGGAGATCTGTATAGGGGGAGATCTGTACTGGGGAGATCTGTATTGGGGGAGATCTGTACTGAGGGAGATCTGTACTGGGGGAGATCTGTACAGGGGGAGATCTGTACTGGGGGAGATCTGTACTGGGGGAGATCTGCATAGGGGGGAGATCTGTACTGGAGGAGATCTGTATAGGGGGAGATCTGTACTGGGGGAGATCTGTACTGAGGGAGATCTGTATAGGGGGAGATCTGTATAGGGGGAGATCTGTACTGGGGGAGATCTGTATTGGGGGAGATCTCTATAGGGGGAGATCTGTATAGGGAGAGATCTTTATAGGGGGAGATCTGTACTGGGGGAGATCTGTATAGGGGGGATCTGTACTGGGGGAGATCTGTACTGGGGGAGATCTGTATAGGGGGAGATCTGTACTGGGGAGATCTGTATAGGGGGAGATATCTACTGGGGGAGATCTGTATAGGGGGAGATCTGTACTGGGGGAGATCTATATTGGGGGAGATCTGTACTGGGGGAGATCTGTACTGGGGGAGATCTGTATAGAGGGAGATCTGTATTGGGGGAGATCTGTACTGGAGGAGATCTGTATAGGGGGAGATCTGTACTGGGGGATATCTGTATAGGGGGAGATCTGTACTGGGGGATATCTGTACTGGGGGAGATCTGTACAGGGGGAGATCTGTACTGGGGGAGATCTGTATAGGAGGAGATCTGAATAGAGGGAGATCTGTACTGGGGGGATCTGTATTGGGGGAGATCTGTACTGGAGGAGATCTGTACTGCGGGGGATCTGTACTGGGAGAGATCTCTATAGGGGGAGATCTGTACAGGGGGAGATCTGTACTGGGGGAGATCTGTACTGGGGGAGATCTGTATAGGGGGAGATCTGTATAGGAGGAGATCTGTACTGGGGGAGATCTGTATAGAGGGAGATCTGTTTTGGGGGAGATCTGTACTGGGGGAGATCTGTACTGGGGGAGATCTTTACTGGGGGAGATCTGTACTGGGGGAGATCTGTATAGGGGTAGATCTGTATAGGGGGAGATCTGTACTGGGGGAGATCTGTACTGGGGGAGATCTGTACTGGGGGAGATCTGTATAGGGGGAGATCTGTATTGGGGGAGATCTGTATTGGAGGAGATCTGTACTGGGGGAGATCTGTACTGGGGAAGATATGTACTGGGGGAGATCTGTACAGGGGGAGATCTGTATAGGGGGAGATCTGTACTGGGGGAGATCTGTACTGGGGAAGATCTGTACTGGGGGAGATCTGTACAGGGGGAGATCTGTACTGGGGGAGATCTATATTGGGGGAGATCTGTACTGGGGGAGATCTGTACTGGGGGAGATCTGTACTGGGGGAGATCTGTATAGGGGGAGATCTGTACTGGGGGAGATCTGTACTGGGGAAGATCTGTACTGGGGGAGATCTGTACAGGGGGAGTTCTGTACTGGGGGAGATCTATATTGGGGGAGATCTGTACTGGGGGAGATCTGTACTGGGGGAGATCTGTACTGGGGGAGATCTGTACTGGGGGAGATCTGTACTGGGGGAGATCTGTATAGGGGGAGATCTGTACTGGGGGAGATCTGTACTGGGGGAGATCTGGACTTGGGGGAGATCAGTACAGGGGGAGATCTGTACTGGGGGAGATTTGTACTGGGGGAGATTTGTATTGGGGGAGATCTGTATTGGGGGAGATCTGTATAGGAGGAGATCTGTATAGAGGGAGATCTGTATTGGGGGAGATCTGTACTGGAGGAGATCTGTACAGGGGGAGATCTGTAATGGGGAAGATCTGTACTGGGGGAGATCTGTACTGGGGGAGATCTGTACTGGGGGAGATCTGTACTGGGGGAGATTTGTATTGGGGGAGATCTGTATTGGGGGAGATCTGTATAGGAGGAGATCTGTATAGAGGGAGATCTGTATTGGGGGAGATCTGTATAGGGGGAGATCTGTACTCGGGGAGATCTGTATAGGGGAGATCTGTACTGGGGGAGATCTGTACTGGGGGAGATCTGTATAGGAGGAGATCTGTATAGGAGGAGATCTGTACTGGAAGAGATCTATATTGGGGGAGATCTGTATAGGGGGAGATCTGTATAGGGGGAGATCTGTACTGGGGGAGATCTATATTGGGGGAGATCTGTATAAGAGGAGATCTGTACTGGGGGAGATCTGTACTGGGGGAGATCTGTATAGGGGGAGATCTGTACTGGGGAGATCTGTATTGGGGGAGATCTGTACTGTGGGAGATCTGTACTGGGGGAGATCTGTACTGGGGGAGATCTGTATAGGGGGAGATCTGTACTGGAGGAGATCTGTATAGGGGGAGATCTGTACTGGGGGAGATCTGTACTGAGGGAGATCTGTATAGGGGGAGATCTGTATAGGGAGAGATCTTTATAGGGGGAGATCTGTATTGGGGGAGATCTGTACTGGAGGAGATCTGTATAGGGGGAGATCTGTACTGGGGGAGATCTGTATAGGGGGAGATCTGTACTGGGGGATATCTGTACTGGGGGAGATCTGTACTGGGGGAGATCTGTACTGGGGGAGATCTGGACTTGGGGGAGATCAGTACAGGGGGAGATCTGTACTGGGGTAGATTTGTACTGGGGGAGATTTGTATTGGGGGAGATCTGTATTGGGGGAGATCTGTATAGGAGGAGATCTGTATAGAGGGAGATCTGTATTGGGGGAGATCTGTACTGGAGGAGATCTGTACAGGGGGAGATCTGTAATGGGGAAGATCTGTACTGGGGGAGATCTGTACTGGGGGAGATCTGTACTGATCTGTACTGGGGGAGATTTGTATTGGGGGAGATCTGTATTGGGGGAGATCTGTATAGGAGGAGATCTGTATAGAGGGAGATCTGTATTGGGGGAGATCTGTATAGGGGGAGATCTGTACTCGGGGAGATCTGTATAGGGGGAGATCTGTACTGGGGGAGATCTGTACTGGGGGAGATCTGTATAGGAGGAGATCTGTATAGGAGGAGATCTGTACTGGAAGAGATCTATATTGGGGGAGATCTGCATAGGGGGAGATCTGTATAGGGGGAGATCTGTACTGGGGGAGATCTATATTGGGGGAGATCTGTATAAGAGGAGATCTGTACTGGGGGAGATCTGTACTGGGGGAGATCTGTACTGGGGGAGATCTGTACTGGGGGAGATCTGTATAGGGGGAGATCTGTACTGGGGAGATCTGTTTTGGGGGAGATCTGTACTGTGGGAGATCTGTACTGGGGGAGATCTGTACACGGGGAGATCTGTACTGGGGGAGATCTGTACTGGGGGAGATCTGTATAGGGGAGATCTGTACTGGAGGAGATCTCTATAGGGGGAGATCTGTACTGGGGGAGATCTGTACTGAGGGAGATCTGTACTGGGGGAGATCTGTATAGGGGGAGATCTGTACTGGGGGAGATCTGTATTGGGGGAGATCTCTATAGGGGGAGATCTGTATAGGGAAAGATCTTTATAGGGGGAGATCTGTACTGGGGGAGATCTGTATAGGGGGGATCTGTACTGGGGGAGATCTGTATAGGGGGAGATCTGTACTGGTGAGATCTGTATAGGGGGAGATATCTACTGGGGGCGATCTGTATAGGGGGAGATCTGTACTGGGGGAGATCTGTACTGGGGGAGATCTGTACTGGGGGAGATCTGTACAGGGGGAGATCTGTATAGGGGGAGATCTGTATAGGAGGAGATCTGTATTGGGGGAGATCTGTACTGGAGGAGATCTGTATAGGGGGAGATCTGTACTGGGGGAGATCTGTATAGGGGGAGATCTGTACTGGGGGATATCTGTACTGGGGGAGATCTGTACTGGGGGAGATCTGTACAGGGGGAGATCTGTACTGGGGGAGATCTGTATAGGAGGAGATCTGTACTGCGGGGGATCTGTACTGGGGGAGATCTCTATAGGGGGAGATCTGTATACGGGGAGATCTGTACTGGGGGAGATCTGTACTGGGGGAGATCTGTATTGGGGGAGATCTGTATAGGGGGAGATCTGTACTGGGGGATATCTGTACTGGGGGAGATCTGTACTGGGGGAGATCTGTACTGGGGGAGATCTGGACTTGGGGGAGATCAGTACAGGGGGAGATCTGTACTGGGGTAGATTTGTACTGGGGGAGATTTGTATTGGGGGAGATCTGTATTGGGGGAGATCTGTATAGGAGGAGATCTGTATAGAGGGAGATCTGTATTGGGGGAGATCTGTACTGGAGGAGATCTGTACAGGGGGAGATCTGTAATGGGGAAGATCTGTACTGGGGGAGATCTGTACTGGGGGAGATCTGTACTGATCTGTACTGGGGGAGATTTGTATTGGGGGAGATCTGTATTGGGGGAGATCTGTATAGGAGGAGATCTGTATAGAGGGAGATCTGTATTGGGGGAGATCTGTATAGGGGGAGATCTGTACTCGGGGAGATCTGTATAGGGGGAGATCTGTACTGGGGGAGATCTGTACTGGGGGAGATCTGTATAGGAGGAGATCTGTATAGGAGGAGATCTGTACTGGAAGAGATCTATATTGGGGGAGATCTGTATAGGGGGAGATCTGTATAGGGGGAGATCTGTACTGGGGGAGATCTATATTGGGGGAGATCTGTATAAGAGGAGATCTGTACTGGGGGAGATCTGTACTGGGGGAGATCTGTATAGGGGGAGATCTGTACTGGGGGAGATCTGTACTGGGGGAGATCTGTATAGGGGGAGATCTGTACTGGGGAGATCTGTATTGGGGGAGATCTGTACTGTGGGAGATCTGTACTGGGGGAGATCTGTACAGGGGGAGATCTGTACTGGGGGAGATCTGTACTGGGGGAGATCTGTATAGGGGGAGATCTGTACTGGAGGAGATCTGTATAGGGGGATGTGACAGAACCCACTGTCACTGTGTGCTTTGGAAGGGACTGAGGGCGGGCCTCCTACCCACAGATTATGGCCCAGAGGAGACTGGAGACTCGGGGAGAAGCTGGCATTGAGATAATGTAATGTAATGCTACATCCCTTTTCCCCCATCCCCCCCCCTCTTGTTGCTGTGTTTAGCTGTGTTGGTTCATGGCACACAGACAATGGTCTGGACTGCAGACATCTCTCCGCAGGGGATGTGTATTGAGGGGTTGCCTGCTTACCATAATCCCTTTATGTTTATCTGTAGTCTCTGTTTCAATGTACAAGTGTTCAGTTCCCATTGATTCTTCCTTGTCCCCTACCCCCCCTCTATGACAAGGCTAAGGGGAGTGTCCCTAACTGTGTGTAAAAGTGTATGTTTTGGATTTAATAAAGAGTTAATGCTCTGCATGTTTAACCCTCAACACCTGTGTGGATTGTCTCGTGATTGAGGGGTTAAGGGCTGGTTATGGCGAATCTGCAGGCTGCGGGTGCGTTTGGAGGACAGGAGACACAAGTCTGGCGGATGTGCCCATCTGGGGTATCTGAGATCCGTTACAGTGGTGGCAGCGGTGGGATGTCTCCTGCAGTCCGGGCCATCCAAACCACCACCAGGATTCAAGATCTGTGCAGCCGTCGAGGAGCAATACGGGGACCAGCCAGCATGAGAGCGGAGTTTGAGAGGAGGCTGCAAGGCATGCAGAAGCAACATCGGGGACCAGCGACAGAGCGCACCATGCTCGGCTGGGAGGATGTGATCCGCTGGCAACTCTGGCATGAAACGCTAAGCCACGAGCAGCGCCATCAGGGGAAGATCCTTCCCTCCTCCACAGAGATGTACTGGACGCAGTACCATGCGCGAGAGGTGTTCCTGAGGGAACGACCGCGAGATGAGTGGAAGACGGAGCTCGGAAGATTGGTCCAGGAGGAGATGAGGCTGGACGCCAGCTACAGAGCCCTCCGGTGGTTCGCGGCTCAACTGTGGCCAAGTACAGCAGACGGCAGCCCGACAGAAGGCGTTGGCTACGGCGGCGTGGGGCTGCTCCATCAAAAAATGTACGGAGACCCAGACTTTGGGAGCGATGAGGAGTGGCGGCTGGAAAACATCCTGGACTTCCGAGATGAGGTGCTGGACCTCCCTGAAGAGGCGTGTGACCTGGAGGAATTGGAGTTCCTGGTTGAGCAGGAATGGGAGCTCGAGATTGCCTACAAGCGGCTGTTTGATGGTGATCAGCAGCCTGGCATGGCTCCCGTTGCCTGGGACTGTCCTGGAGAAATAGCGGACAGTCACAAAGATGCGGAGCAAATGGGGCCAGGAGTGCCCCTACGTTTTCCCGTCCTAACCGCAATGGAAGAAGCGGCGATGATACAGAGGGCACTGCGAGTGCTAGAATGCCGGAACGCACCAGAGGTTCCCCAAGCAGAGAGACAAGATAATAGCATAAAGGTCTCAGAAGGGGAAGTTGAAACTGGCGCTGGAAGGCTGGTAAATGGTGATCAGCAGCAAGTCGAGAGTATCGCATCTGGTGCCCCAGCAGAAGCGCTGGCTACAGGGCAGAGTGCCACTAGCCTCTGCCCAGCATCAGAAAAAGAGTTGGATCCGGAGAGTCTGAGAGATGATTTTCGTGAGCCGTTTCCCCAACAGCAGATATCCCCAACGGGAGTGGAGGAATCAATTCTCCCTCCCCAGCAATTGGACATTACCCCAATGTTCATCCCCCCAGCAGAAGCGCTGGCTACGGGGCAGAGTGCCGCGGGCCTCTGCCCACCCTCAGAGTTAGATCCAGGGAGTCCGAGGGATGACCTCAGTGAGCTGGTTGCCCAGCACTTGGACACTACCCCAGTGTATATCCCCCCAGCAGAAGCACTGGCTGCATGGCAGAGTGTTACCAGCCCCGACCCAGCCCTCAGTAGATTTTTGGAGGGTTTGGGAGACAGCCCCTGTCAGAAGTCGCCTCAGAAGCTGGTCACAGAACCAGGAGGGGAGAAAATCCTTCCCCCTCTTCAGCTGCTGAACTCTACCATTGTATATGTCCCCCTAGCAGAAGCACTGGCTACGGGGCAGAGCGATGTTGGCCTCTGCCCAGCATCAGAAAAAGAGACGGAGAGTCCGGGAGACAGTCCCTGCAAGATACCTCCTCAGCGGCTGTTAGCTACTCCAGGAGAAAAGCAAGAACCTTTCCCTCCCCAACTGCATAGCACTGCCAGCCTATGTTCCCTACAAGCTGAAGCGCTGGCATCGGGGCAGAGGATTATTCAGCTCCCCTCAATATCTGCAACCCAGCCCCGGATCACGGGAGTGCGGACAGCTGTTCCCACTCTGCAGCGGCTGTTTTTATTCACGGGAGACCGTATGTGCGATTTTGCTCCCCAGCCCCAGAGACGTACTTTTCCTTTTCCTGGTGGCCTGGGGTGGAAGTTTGCGACTAACGCAGGTCCAGACCAGTTCGGGGTCAGGAACCTGGTTAGTCTGTTTTTAAAAGGGGAGAAATGTGACAGAACCCACTGTCACTGTGTGCTTTGGAAGGGACTGAGGGCGGGCCTCCTACCCACAGATTATGGCCCAGAGGAGACTGGAGACTCGGGGAGAAGCTGGCATTGAGATAATGTAATGTAATGCTACATCCCTTTTCCCCCATCCCCCCCCCCCTCTTGTTGCTGTGTTTAGCTGTGTTGGTTCATGGCACACAGACAATGGTCTGGACTGCAGACATCTCTCCGCAGGGGATGTGTATTGAGGGGTTGCCTGCTTACCATAATCCCTTTATGTTTATCTGTAGTCTCTGTTTCAATGTACAAGTGTTCAGTTCCCATTGATTCTTCCTTGTCCCCTACCCCCCCTCTATGACAAGGCTAAGGGGAGTGTCCCTAACTGTGTGTAAAAGTGTATGTTTTGGATTTAATAAAGAGTTAATGCTCTG
This sequence comes from Rana muscosa, assembly GCA_029206835.1. Classification (NCBI taxonomy): domain Eukaryota; kingdom Metazoa; phylum Chordata; class Amphibia; order Anura; family Ranidae; genus Rana; species Rana muscosa. Next base: position 384,063 of record JARGYO010005606.1, read on the forward strand.
CATGTTTAACCCTCAACACCTGTGTGGATTGTCTCGTGATTGAGGGGTTAAGGGCTGGTTATGGCGAATCTGCAGGCTGCGGGTGCGTTTGGAGGACAGGAGACACAAGTCTGGCGGATGTGCCCATCTGGGGTATCTGAGATCCGTTACAGGGGAGATCTGTACTGGGGGAGATCTGTACTGAGGGAGATCTGTACTGGGGGAGATCTGTATAGGGGGAGATCTGTACTGGGGGAGATCTGTATTGGGGGAGATCTCTATAGGGGGAGATCTGTATAGGGAAAGATCTTTATAGGGGGAGATCTGTACTGGGGGAGATCTGTACTGGGGGAGATCTGTACTGGGGGAGATCTGTATAGGGGGAGATCTGTACTGGGGAGATCTGTATAGGGGGAGATATCTACTGGGGGAGATCTGTATAGGGGGAGATCTGTACTGGGGGAGATCTGTACTGGGGGAGATCTGTACTGGGGGAGATCTGTACAGGGGGAGATCTGTATAGGGGGAGATCTGTATAGGAGGAGATCTGTATTGGGGGAGATCTGTACTGGAGGAGATCTGTATAGGGGGAGATCTGTACTGGGGGAGATCTGTATAGGGGGAGATCTGTACTGGGGGATATCTGTACTGGGGGAGATCTGTACTGGGGGAGATCTGTACAGGGGGAGATCTGTACTGGGGGAGATCTGTATAGGAGGAGATCTGTACTGCGGGGGATCTGTACTGGGGGAGATCTCTATAGGGGGAGATCTGTATACAGGGAGATCTGTACTGGGGGAGATCTGTACTGGGGGAGATCTGTATTGGGGGAGATCTGTATAGGGGGAGATCTGTACTGGGGGATATCTGTACTGGGGGAGATCTGTATAGAGGGAGATCTGTACTGGGGGAGATCTGGACTTGGGGGAGATCAGTACAGGGGGAGATCTGTACTGGGGTAGATTTGTACTGGGGGAGATTTGTATTGGGGGAGATCTGTATTGGGGGAGATCTGTATAGGAGGAGATCTGTATAGAGGGAGATTTGTATTGGGGGAGATCTGTACTGGAGGAGATCTGTACAGGGGGAGATCTGTAATGGGGAAGATCTGTACTGGGGGAGATCTGTACTGGGGGAGATCTGTACTGATCTGTACTGGGGGAGATTTGTATTGGGGGAGATCTGTATTGGGGGAGATCTGTATAGGAGGAGATCTGTATAGAGGGAGATCTGTATTGGGGGAGATCTGTATAGGGGGAGATCTGTACTCGGGGAGATCTGTATAGGGGGAGATCTGTACTAGGGGAGATCTGTACTGGGGGAGATCTGTATAGGAGGAGATCTGTATAGGAGGAGATCTGTACTGGAAGAGATCTATATTGGGGGAGATCTGTATAGGGGGAGATCTGTATAGGGGGAGATCTGTACTGGGGGAGATCTATATTGGGGGAGATCTGTATAAGAGGAGATCTGTACTGGGGGAGATCTGTACTGGGGGAGATCTGTATAGGGGGAGATCTGTACTGGGGGAGATCTGTACTGGGGGAGATCTGTATAGGGGGAGATCTGTACTAGGGAGATCTGTATTGGGGGAGATCTGTACTGTGGGAGATCTGTACTGGGGGAGATCTGTACAGGGGGAGATCTGTACTGGGGGAGATCTGTACTGGGGGAGATCTGTATAGGGGGAGATCTGTACTGGAGGAGATCTGTATAGGGGGATGTGACAGAACCCACTGTCACTGTGTGCTTTGGAAGGGACTGAGGGCGGGCCTCCTACCCACAGATTATGGCCCAGAGGAGACTGGAGACTCGGGGAGAAGCTGGCATTGAGATAATGTAATGTAATGCTACATCCCTTTTCCCCCATCCCCCCCCCTCTTGTTGCTGTGTTTAGCTGTGTTGGTTCATGGCACACAGACAATGGTCTGGACTGCAGACATCTCTCCGCAGGGGATGTGTATTGAGGGGTTGCCTGCTTACCATAATCCCTTTATGTTTATCTGTAGTCTCTGTTTCAATGTACAAGTGTTCAGTTCCCATTGATTCTTCCTTGTCCCCTACCCCCCCTCTATGACAAGGCTAAGGGGAGTGTCCCTAACTGTGTGTAAAAGTGTATGTTTTGGATTTAATAAAGAGTTAATGCTCTGCATGTTTAACCCTCAACACCTGTGTGGATTGTCTCGTGATTGAGGGGTTAAGGGCTGGTTATGGCGAATCTGCAGGCTGCGGGTGCGTTTGGAGGACAGGAGACACAAGTCTGGCGGATGTGCCCATCTGGGGTATCTGAGATCCGTTACAGTGGTGGCAGCGGTGGGATGTCTCCTGCAGTCCGGGCCATCCAAACCACCACCAGGATTCAAGATCTGTGCAGCCGTCGAGGAGCAATACGGGGACCAGCCAGCATGAGAGCGGAGTTTGAGAGGAGGCTGCAAGGCATGCAGAAGCAACATCGGGGACCAGCGACAGAGCGCACCATGCTCGGCTGGGAGGATGTGATCCGCTGGCAACTCTGGCATGAAACGCTAAGCCACGAGCAGCGCCATCAGGGGAAGATCCTTCCCTCCTCCACAGAGATGTACTGGACGCAGTACCATGCGCGAGAGGTGTTCCTGAGGGAACGACCGCGAGATGAGTGGAAGACGGAGCTCGGAAGATTGGTCCAGGAGGAGATGAGGCTGGACGCCAGCTACAGAGCCCTCCGGTGGTTCGCGGCTCAACTGTGGCCAAGTACAGCAGACGGCAGCCCGACAGAAGGCGTTGGCTACGGCGGCGTGGGGCTGCTCCATCAAAAAATGTACGGAGACCCAGACTTTGGGAGCGATGAGGAGTGGCGGCTGGAAAACATCCTGGACTTCCGAGATGAGGTGCTGGACCTCCCTGAAGAGGCGTGTGACCTGGAGGAATTGGAGTTCCTGGTTGAGCAGGAATGGGAGCTCGAGATTGCCTACAAGCGGCTGTTTGATGGTGATCAGCAGCCTGGCATGGCTCCCGTTGCCTGGGACTGTCCTGGAGAAATAGCGGACAGTCACGAAGATGCGGAGCAAATGGGGCCAGGAGTGCCCCTACGTTTTCCCGTCCTAACCGCAATGGAAGAAGCGGCGATGATACAGAGGGCACTGCGAGTGCTAGAATGCCGGAACGCACCAGAGGTTCCCCAAGCAGAGAGACAAGATAATAGCATAAAGGTCTCAGAAGGGGAAGTTGAAACTGGCGCTGGAAGGCTGGTAAATGGTGATCAGCAGCAAGTCGAGAGTATCGCATCTGGTGCCCCAGCAGAAGCGCTGGCTACAGGGCAGAGTGCCACTAGCCTCTGCCCAGCATCAGAAAAAGAGTTGGATCCGGAGAGTCTGAGAGATGATTTTCGTGAGCCGTTTTCCCAACAGCAGATATCCCCAACGGGAGTGGAGGAATCAATTCTCCCTCCCCAGCAATTGGACATTGCCCCAATGTTCATCCCCCCAGCAGAAGCGCTGGCTACGGGGCAGAGTGCCGCGGGCCTCTGCCCACCCTCAGAGTTAGATCCAGGGAGTCCGAGGGATGACCTCAGTGAGCTGGTTGCCCAGCACTTGGACACTACCCCAGTGTATATCCCCCCAGCAGAAGCACTGGCTGCATGGCAGAGTGTTACCAGCCCCGACCCAGCCCTCAGTAGATTTTTGGAGGGTTTGGGAGACAGCCCCTGTCAGAAGTCGCCTCAGAAGCTGGTCACAGAACCAGGAGGGGAGAAAATCCTTCCCCCTCTTCAGCTGCTGAACTCTACCATTGTATATGTCCCCCTAGCAGAAGCACTGGCTACGGGGCAGAGCGATGTTGGCCTCTGCCCAGCATCAGAAAAAGAGACGGAGAGTCCGGGAGACAGTCCCTGCAAGATACCTCCTCAGCGGCTGTTAGCTACTCCAGGAGAAAAGCAAGAACCTTTCCCTCCCCAACTGCATAGCACTGCCAGCCTATGTTCCCTACAAGCTGAAGCGCTGGCATCGGGGCAGAGGATTATTCAGCTCCCCTCAATATCTGCAACCCAGCCCCGGATCACGGGAGTGCGGACAGCTGTTCCCACTCTGCAGCGGCTGTTTTTATTCACGGGAGACCGTATGTGCGATTTTGCTCCCCAGCCCCAGAGACGTACTTTTCCTTTTCCTGGTGGCCTGGGGTGGAAGTTTGCGACTAACGCAGGTCCAGACCAGTTCGGGGTCAGGAACCTGGTTAGTCTGTTTTTAAAAGGGGAGAAATGTGACAGAACCCACTGTCACTGTGTGCTTTGGAAGGGACTGAGGGCGGGCCTCCTACCCACAGATTATGGCCCAGAGGAGACTGGAGACTCGGGGAGAAGCTGGCATTGAGATAATGTAATGTAATGCTACATCCCTTTTCCCCCATCCCCCCCCCTCCTGTTGCTGTGTTTAGCTGTGTTGGTTCATGGCACACAGACAATGGTCTGGACTGCAGACATCTCTCCGCAGGGGATGTGTATTGAGGGGTTGCTGCTTACCATAATCCCTTTATGTTTATCTGTAGTCTCTGTTTCAATGTACAAGTGTTCAGTTCCCATTGATTCTTCCTTGTCCCCTACCCCCCCTCTATGACAAGGCTAAGGGGAGTGTCCCTAACTGTGTGTAAAAGTGTATGTTTTGGATTTAATAAAGAGTTAATGCTCTGCATGTTTAACCCTCAACACCTGTGTGGATTGTCTCGTGATTGAGGGGTTAAGGGCTGGTTATGGCGAATCTGCAGGCTGCGGGTGCGTTTGGAGGACAGGAGACACAAGTCTGGCGGATGTGCCCATCTGGGGTATCTGAGATCCGTTACAGGGGAGATCTGTACTGGGGGAGATCTGTACTGAGGGAGATCTGTACTGGGGGAGATCTGTATAGGGGGAGATCTGTACTGGGGGAGATCTGTATTGGGGGAGATCTCTATAGGGGGAGATCTGTATAGGGAAAGATCTTTATAGGGGGAGATCTGTACTGGGGGAGATCTGTACTGGGGGAGATCTGTACTGGGGGAGATCTGTATAGGGGGAGATCTGTACTGGGGAGATCTGTATAGGGGGAGATATCTACTGGGGGAGATCTGTATAGGGGGAGATCTGTACTGGGGGAGATCTGTACTGGGGGAGATCTGTACTGGGGGAGATCTGTACAGGGGGAGATCTGTATAGGGGGAGATCTGTATAGGAGGAGATCTGTATTGGGGGAGATCTGTACTGGAGGAGATCTGTATAGGGGGAGATCTGTACTGGGGGAGATCTGTATAGGGGGAGATCTGTACTGGGGGATATCTGTACTGGGGAAGATCTGTACTGGGGGAGATCTGTACAGGGGGAGATCTGTACTGGGGGAGATCTGTATAGGAGGAGATCTGTACTGCGGGGGATCTGTACTGGGGGAGATCTCTATAGGGGGAGATCTGTATACGGGGAGATCTGTACTGGGGGAGATCTGTACTGGGGGAGATCTGTATTGGGGGAGATCTGTATAGGGGGAGATCTGTATAGGAGGAGATCTGTACTGGGGGAGATCTGTATAGAGGGAGATCTGTATTGGGGGAGATCTGTACTGGGGGAGATCTGTACTGGGGGAGATCTGTACTGGGGGAGATCTGTATAGGGGTAGATCTGTATTGGGGGAGATCTGTACTGGAGGAGATCTGTACTGTGGGGGATCTGTACTGGGGGAGATCTCTATAGGGGGAGATCTGTATACGGGGAGATCTGTACTGGGGGAGATCTGTACTGGGGGAGATCTGTATTGGGTTAGATCTGTATAGGGGGAGATCTGTATAGGAGGAGATCTGTACTGGGGGAGATCTGTATAGAGGGAGATCTGTATTGGGGGAGATCTGTACTGGGGGAGATCTGTACTGGGGGAGATCTTTACTGGGGGAGATCTGTACTGGGGGAGATCTGTATAGGGGTAGATCTGTATAGGGGGAGATCTGTACTGGGGGAGATCTGTACTGGGGGAGATCTGTATAGGTGGAGATCTGTATTGGGGGAGATCTGTATTGGAGGAGATCTGTACTGGGGGAGATCTGTATAGAGGGAGATCTGTATTGGGGGAGATCTGTACTGGGGGAGATCTGTACTGGGGGAGATCTTTACCGGGGGAGATCTGTACTGGGGGAGATCTGTACAGGGGGAGATCTGTATAGGGGGAGATCTGTATAGGAGGAGATCTGTATTGGGGGAGATCTGTACTGCAGGAGATCTGTATAGGGGGAGATCTGTACTGGGGGAGATCTGTATAGGGGGAGATCTGTACTGGGGGATGTAACGGCACCCCAAGTATGAAAGGGGTTAACACCGTTAGGATATTCCCTTTCCAACCACACGACAGCCACCAGACACTCCAACCAGCTGAATAAGACCCCATACGAATGATTCTCCCCCCAGATACGAGACAACGCTCTGTATTCAAGTTCCAAAACAGGATATGACTTTATTTTCAAAACACACGATAACACATTTCTCTTCAAAACCCTCCCCTCCCATCCTTTGGGGAACAGGGCGGGTTAAACTGTCCAATGACAATGGTAATACAGGTCAGGTGTGTTCAAACTTCTCCTTTGATAAACAGTCTTAGGCAGGAGGGGTGATTCCCCCCCCCCTCCTCACAGAAGACACTTCAACATCCCATAATATGCAGCCAGACGGTTGACCAGCTCCAATCCACATTGTCACAGTAGCAGACTTAATTCATAATAGACAATAGAATGCAAATAACCTTAACACCTCACCGCAATGATTACACCCCCCCTCACAGTACACATTCAATCTAGATACAATGTATGTGCAGCTTGAATACGGCCATCATAGGCCATATTGGGGTTTTCATTCACCCTGTGCCCCTAATAGAGACACAGGGTGATTGACACATAAGAGCCATTGGGGGAGCTGAAGCAAGGGTATCTCATACTTTCTAAGCGATTCTGAGTCCCCCGGGCCTTCCAGTTACAGGGGATATCTGTACTGGGGGAGATCTGTACAGGGGAGATCTGTACTGGGGGAGATCTGTATAGGAGGAGATCTGTATAGAGGGAGATCTGTATAGGGGGGATCTGTATTGGGGGGATCTGTATTGGGGGAGATCTGTACTGCGGGGGATCTGTACTGGGGGAGATCTCTATAGGGGGAGATCTGTACTGGGGGGAGATCTGTACTGGGGGAGATCTGTATTGGGGGAGATCTGTATAGGGGGAGATCTGTATAGGAGGAGATCTGTATTGGGGGAGATCTGTACTGGAGGAGATCTGTATAGGGGGAGATCTGTACTGGGGGAGATCTGTATAGGGGGAGATCTGTACTGGGGGATATCTGTACTGGGGGAGATCTGTACTGGGGGAGATCTGTACAGGGGGAGATCTGTACTGGGGGAGATCTGTATAGGAGGAGATCTGTACTGCGGGGGATCTGTACTGGGGGAGATCTCTATAGGGGGAGATCTGTATACGGGGAGATCTGTACTGGGGGAGATCTGTACTGGGGGAGATCTGTATTGGGGGAGATCTGTATAGGGGGAGATCTGTATAGGAGGAGATCTGTACTGGGGGAGATCTGTATAGAGGGAGATCTGTATTGGGGGAGATCTGTACTGGGGGAGATCTGTACTGGGGGAGATCTGTACTGGGGGAGATCTGTATAGGGGTAGATCTGTATTGGGGGAGATCTGTACTGGAGGAGATCTGTACTGTGGGGGATCTGTACTGGGGGAGATCTCTATAGGGGGAGATCTGTATACGGGGAGATCTGTACTGGGGGAGATCTGTACTGGGGGAGATCTGTATTGGGGATGATCTGTATAGGGGGAGATCTGTATAGGAGGAGATCTGTACTGGGGAGATCTGTATAGAGGGAGATCTGTATTGGGGGAGATCTGTACTGGGGGAGATCTGTACTGGGGGAGATCTTTACTGGGGGAGATCTGTACTGGGGGAGATCTGTATAGGGGTAGATCTGTATAGGGGGAGATCTGTACTGGGGGAGATCTGTACTGGGGGAGATCTGTATAGGTGGAGATCTGTATTGGGGGAGATCTGTATTGGAGGAGATCTGTACTGGGGGAGATCTGTATAGAGGGAGATCTGTATTGGGGGAGATCTGTACTGGGGGAGATCTGTACTGGGGGAGATCTTTACCGGGGGAGATCTGTACTGGGGGAGATCTGTACAGGGGGAGATCTGTATAGGGGGAGATCTGTATAGGAGGAGATCTGTATTGGGGGAGATCTGTACTGCAGGAGATCTGTATAGGGGGAGATCTGTACTGGGGGAGATCTGTATAGGGGGAGATCTGTACTGGGGGATGTAACTGCACCCCAAGTATGAAAGGGGTTAACACCGTTAGGATATTCCCTTTCCAACCACACGACAGCCACCAGACACTCCAACCAGCTGAATAAGACCCCATACGAATGATTCTCCCCCCAGATATGAGACAACGCTCTGTATTCAAGTTCCAAAACAGGATATGACTTTATTTTCAAAACACACGATAACACATTTCTCTTCAAAACCCTCCCCTCCCATCCTTTGGGGAACAGGGCGGGTTAAACTGTCCAATGACAATGGTAATACAGGTCAGGTGTGTTCAAACTTCTCCTTTGATAAACAGTCGTAGGCAGGAGGGGTGATTCCCCCCCCTCCTCACAGAAGACACTTCAACATCCCATAATATGCAGCCAGACGGTTGACCAGCTCCAATCCACATTGTCACAGTAGCAGACTTAATTCATAATAGACAATAGAATGCAAATAACCTTAACACCTCACCGCAATGATTACACACCCCCTCACAGTACACATTCAATCTAGATACAATGTATGTGCAGCTTGAATATGGCCATCATAGGCCATATTGGGGTTTTCATTCACCCTGTGCCCCTAATAGAGACACAGGGTGATTGACACATAAGAGCCATTGGGGGAGCTGAAGCAAGGGTATCTCATACTTTCTAAGCGATTCTGAGTCCCCCGGGCCTTCCAGTTACAGGGGATATCTGTACTGGGGGAGATCTGTACAGGGGGAGATCTGTACTGGGGGAGATCTGTATAGGAGGAGATCTGTATAGAGGGAGATCTGTATAGGGTGGATCTGTATTGGGGGAGATCTGTACTGGAGGAGATCTGTACTGCGGGGGATCTGTACTGGGGGAGATCTCTATAGGGGGAGATCTGTACTGGGGGGAGATCTGTACTGGGGGAGATCTGTATTGGGGGAGATCTGTATAGGGGGAGATCTGTATAGGAGGAGATCTGTATTGGGGGAGATCTGTACTGGAGGAGATCTGTATAGGGGGAGATCTGTACTGGGGGAGATCTGTATAGGGGGAGATCTGTACTGGGGGATATCTGTACTGGGGGAGATCTGTACTGGGGGAGATCTGTACAGGGGGAGATCTGTACTGGGGGAGATCTGTATAGGAGGAGATCTGTACTGCGGGGGATCTGTACTGGGGGAGATCTCTATAGGGGGAGATCTGTATACGGGGAGATCTGTACTGGGGGAGATCTGTACTGGGGGAGATCTGTATTGGGGGAGATCTGTATAGGGGGAGATCTGTATAGGAGGAGATCTGTACTGGGGGAGATCTGTATAGAGGGAGATCTGTATTGGGGGAGATCTGTACTGGGGGAGATCTGTACTGGGGGAGATCTGTATAGGGGTAGATCTGTATTGGGGGAGATCTGTACTGGAGGAGATCTGTACTGTGGGGGATCTGTACTGGGGGAGATCTCTATAGGGGGAGATCTGTATACGGGGAGATCTGTACTGGGGGAGATCTGTACTGGGGGAGATCTGTATTGGGGGAGATCTGTATAGGGGGAGATCTGTATAGGAGGAGATCTGTACTGGGGGAGATCTGTATAGAGGGAGATCTGTATTGGGGGAGATCTGTACTGGGGGAGATCTGTACTGGGGGAGATCTTTACTGGGGGAGATCTGTACTGGGGGAGATCTGTATAGGGGTAGATCTGTATAGGGGGAGATCTGTACTGGGGGAGATCTGTACTGGGGGAGATCTGTATAGGTGGAGATCTGTATTGGGGGAGATCTGTATTGGAGGAGATCTGTACTGGGGGAGATCTGTATAGAGGGAGATCTGTATTGGGGGAGATCTGTACTGGGGGAGATCTGTACTGGGGGAGATCTTTACCGGGGGAGATCTGTACTGGGGGAGATCTGTACAGGGGGAGATCTGTATAGGGGGAGATCTGTATAGGAGGAGATCTGTATTGGGGGAGATCTGTACTGCAGGAGATCTGTATAGGGGGAGATCTGTACTGGGGGAGATCTGTATAGGGGGAGATCTGTACTGGGGGATGTAACGGCACCCCAAGTATGAAAGGGGTTAACACCGTTAGGATATTCCCTTTCCAACCACACGACAGCCACCAGACACTCCAACCAGCTGAATAAGACCCCATACGAATGATTCTCCCCCCAGATACGAGACAACGCTCTGTATTCAAGTTCCAAAACAGGATATGACTTTATTTTCAAAACACACGATAACACATTTCTCTTCAAAACCCTCCCCTCCCATCCTTTGGGGAACAGGGCGGGTTAAACTGTCCAATGACAATGGTAATACAGGTCAGGTGTGTTCAAACTTCTCCTTTGATAAACAGTCTTAGGCAGGAGGGGTGATTCCCCCCCCCTCCTCACAGAAGACACTTCAACATCCCATAATATGCAGCCAGACGGTTGACCAGCTCCAATCCACATTGTCACAGTAGCAGACTTAATTCATAATAGACAATAGAATGCAAATAACCTTAACACCTCACCGCAATGATTACACCCCCCCTCACAGTACACATTCAATCTAGATACAATGTATGTGCAGCTTGAATATGGCCATCATAGGCCATATTGGGGTTTTCATTCACCCTGTGCCCCTAATAGAGACACAGGGTGATTGACACATAAGAGCCATTGGGGGAGCTGAAGCAAGGGTATCTCATACTTTCTAAGCGATTCTGAGTCCCCCGGGCCTTCCAGTTACAGGGGATATCTGTACTGGGGGAGATCTGTACAGGGGGAGATCTGTACTGGGGGAGATCTGTATAGGAGGAGATCTGTATAGAGGGAGATCTGTATAGGGGGGATCTGTATTGGGGGAGATCTGTACTGGAGGAAATCTGTACTGCGGGGGATCTGTACTGGGGGAGATCTCTATAGGGGGAGATCTGTACTGGGGGGGAGATCTGTACTGGGGGAGATCTGTATTGGGGGAGATCTGTATAGGGGGAGATCTGTATAGGAGGAGATCTGTACTGGGGGAGATCTGTATAGAGGGAGATCTGTATTGGGGGAGATCTTTACTGGGGGAGATCTGTACTGGGGGAGATCTTTACTGGGGGAGATCTGTACTGGGGGAGATCTGTATAGGAGTAGATCTGTATAGGGGGAGATCTGTACTGGGGGAGATCTGTACTGGGGGAGATCTGTATAGGGGGAGATCTGTATTGGGGGGAGATCTGTATTGGAGGAGATCTGATCTGGGGGAGATCTGTACTGGGGGAGATCTGTATTGGGGGAGATCTGTACTGGGGGAGATCTGTACTGGGGGAGATCTTTACCGGGGGAGATCTGTACTGGGGGAGATCTGTATAGGGGTAGATCTGTATAGGGGGAGATCTGTACTGGGGGAGATCTGTACTGGGGGAGATCTGTATAGGGGGAGATCTGTACTGGGGGAGATCTGTACTGGGGGAGATCTGTACAGGGGGAGATCTATATAGGGGGAGATCTGTATAGGGGGGGGTTTGTGCTGGGGGAGATCTGTATTGGGGGAGATCTGTATAGGAGGAGATCTGTATAGAGGGAGATCTGTATTGGGGGAGATCTGTACTGGAGGAGATCTGTACAGGGGGAGATCTGTACTGGGGAAGATCTGTACTGGGGGAGATCTGTACAGGGAGAGATCTGTACTGGGGGAGATCTATATTGGGGGAGATCTGTATAGGGGAAGATCTGTATAGGGGGAGATCTGTACTGGGGGAGATCTGTACTCGGGGAGATCTGTATAGGGGGAGATCTGTACTGGGGGAGATCTGTACTGGGGGAGATCTGTATAGGAGGAGATCTGTACTGGGAGAGATCTATATTGGGGGAGATCTGTATAGGGGGAGATCTGTATAGGGGGAGATCTGTATAGGGGGAGATCTGTACTGGGGGAGATCTATATTGGGGGAGATCTGTATAAGAGGAGATCTGTACTGGGGGAGATCTGTACTGGGGGAGATCTGTATAGGGGGAGATCTGTACTGGGGGAGATCTGTACTGGGGGAGATCTGTACTGGGGGAGATCTGTATAGGGGGAGATCTGTACTGGGGAGATCTGTATTGGGGGAGATCTGTACTGTGGGAGATCTGTACAGGGGGAGATCTGTACAGGGGGAGATCTGTACTGGGGGAGATCTGTACTGGGGGAGATCTGAACTGGGGGAGATCTGTATATGGGGAGATCTGTACTGGAGGAGATCTGTATAGGGGGAGATCTGTACTGGGGGAGATCTGTATAGAGGGAGATCTGTATAGGGGGAGATCTGTATAGGGGGAGATCTGTACTGGGGGAGATCTGTATTGGGGGAGATCTCTATAGGGGGAGATCTGTATAGGGAGAGATCTTTATAGGGGGAGATCTGTACTGGGGGAGATCTGTATAGGGGGGATCTGTACTGGGGGAGATCTGTACTGGGGGAGATCTGTATAGGGGGAGATCTGTACTGGGGAGATCTGTATTGGGGGAGATCTGTACTGGGGAGATCTGTATAGGGGGAGATATCTACTGGGGGAGATCTGTATAGGGGGAGATCTGTACTGGGGAGATCTGTATAGGGGGAGATATCTACTGGGGGAGATCTGTATAGGGGGAGATCTGCACTGGAGGAGATCTGTATTGGGGGAGATCTGTACTGGGGGAGATCTGTACTGGGGGAGATCTGTATAGAGGGAGATCTGTATTGGGGGAGATCTGTACTGGAGGAGATCTGTATAGGGGGAGATCTGTACTGGGGGAGATCTGTATAGGGGGAGATCTGTACTGGGGGATATCTGTACTGGGGGAGATCTGTACTGGGGGAGATCTGTACAGGGGGAGATCTGTACTGGGGGAGATCTGTATAGGAGGTGATCTGTATAGAGGGAGATCTGTACTGGGGGGATCTGTATTGGGGGAGATCTGTACTGGAGGAGATCTGTACTGCTGGGGATCTGTACTGGGGGAGATCTCTATAGGGGGAGATCTGTACAGGGGGAGATCTGTACTGGGGGAGATCTGTATTGGGGGAGATCTGTATAGGGGGAGATCTGTATAGGAGGAGATCTGTACTGGGGGAGATCTGTATAGAGGGAGATCTGTATTGGGGAGATCTGTACTGGGGGAGATCTGTACTGGGGGAGATCTGTACTGGGGGAGATCTGTATAGGGGTAGATCTGTCTAGGGGGAGATCTGTACTGGGGGAGATCTGTACTGGGGGAGATCTGTACTGGGGGAGATCTGTATTGGGGGAGATCTGTACTGGGGGAGATCTGTACTGGGGAAGATCTGTACTGGGGGAGATCTGTACAGGGGGAGATCTGTATAGGGGGAGATCTGTACTGGGGGAGATCTGTACTGGGGAAGATCTGTACTGGGGGAGATCTGTACAGGGGGAGATCTGTACTGGGGGAGATCTATATTGGGGGAGATCTGTACTGGGGGAGATCTGTACTGGGGGAGATCTGTACTGGGGGAGATCTTTACTGGGGGAGATCTGTATAGGGGGAGATCTGTACTGGGGGAGATCTGTACTGGGGAAGATCTGTACTGGGGGAGATCTGTACAGGGGGAGATCTGTACTGGGGGAGATCTATATTGGGGGAGATCTGTACTGGGGGAGATCTGTACTGGGGGAGATCTGTACTGGGGGAGATCTGTATAGGGGGAGATCTGTACTGGGGGAGATCTGGACTGGGGGAGATCTGGACTTGGGGGAGATCAGTACAGGGGGAGATCTGTACTGGGGGAGATTTGTACTGGGGGAGATCTGTACAGGGGGAGATCTGTACTGGGGGAGATCTGTATAGGAGGTGATCTGTATAGAGGGAGATCTGTACTGGGGGGATCTGTATTGGGGGAGATCTGTACTGGGGGAGATCTGTACTGGGGGAGATCTGTACTGGGGGAGATCTGTATAGGGGGAGATCTGTACTGGGGGAGATCTGTACTGGGGGAGATCTGGACTTGGGGGAGATCAGTACAGGGGGAGATCTGTACTGGGGGAGATTTGTACTTGGGAGATCTGTACTGGGGGAGATCTGTATAGGAGGAGATCTGTATAGGAGGAGATCTGTACTGGGAGAGATCTATATTGGGGGAGATCTGTATAGGGGGAGATCTGTATAGGGGGAGATCTGTACTGGGTGAGATCTGTATAGAGGGAGATCTGTTTTGGGGGAGATCTGTATTGGGGGTGATCTGTACTGGGGGAGATCTGTACTGGGGGAGATCTGTACTGGGGGAGATCTGTATAGGGGGAGATCTGGACTGCGGGAGATCTGTACTGGGGGAGATCTGTACTGGGGGAGATCTATATAGGGGGAGATCTGTACTGGGGGGGTTGTGCTGGGGGAGATCTGTACTGGGGGAGATCTGTACTGGGGGAGATTTGTATTGGGGGAGATCTGTATAGGAGGAGATCTGTACTGGGGGAGATCTGTATAGAGGGAGATCTGTATTGGGGGAGATCTATACTGGAGGAGATCTGTACATTAGGGAGATCTATACTGGAGGAGATCTGTACAGGGGGAGATCTGTACTTGGGAAGATCTGTACTGGGGGAGATCTGTACTGGGGGAGATCTGTACTGGGGGAGATCTATATTGGGGGAGATCTGTATAGGGGAGATCTGTACTGGGGGAGATCTGTATAGAGGGAGATCTGTATTGGGGGAGATCTATATTGGAGGAGATCTGTACATTAGGGAGATCTATACTGGAGGAGATCTGTACAGGGGGAGATCTGTACTTGGGAAGATCTGTACTGGGGGAGATCTGTACTGGGGGAGATCTATATTGGGGGAGATCTGTATAGGGGAGATCTGTATAGGGGGAGATCTGTACTGGGGGAGATCTGTACTGGGGGAGATCTGTATAGGAGGAGATCTGTACTGGGGGAGATCTGTATAGGGGGAGATCTGTATAGGAGGAGATCTGTACTGGGGGAGATGTGTATTGGGGGAGATCTGTACTGGGGGAGATCTGTACTGGGGGGGATCTGTATAGGAGGAGATCTGTATAGAGGGAGATCTGTATAGGGGGAGATCTGTATAGTGGTAGATCTGTATAGGGGGAGATCTGTACTGGGGGAGATCTGTACTGGGGGAGATCTGTACTGGGGAGATCTGTATTGGGGGAGATCTGTACTGGAGGAGATCTGTACTGGGGGAGATCTGTACTGGGGGAGATCTGTATAGGGGGAGATCTCTATAGGGGGAGATCTGTATAGGGAGAGATCTGTATAGGGGGAGATCGGTACTGGGGGAGATCTGTACAGAGGGAGATCTGTATTGGGGGAGATCTGTACTGGAGGAGATCTGTATAGAGGGAGATATGTACTGGGGGAGATCTGTATAGGGGGAGATCTGCACTGGAGGAGATCTGTATTGGGGGAGATCTGTACTGGGGAAGATCTGTACTGGGGGAGATCTGTACAGGGGGATATCTGTACTGGGGGAGATCTGTATAGGAGGAGATCTGTATAGTGGGAGATCTGTATAGGGGGGATCTGTATTGGGGGAGATCTGTACTGGAGGAGATCTGTACTGGGGGATCTGTACTGGGGGAGATCTGTATAGGGGGAGATCTCTATAGGGGGAGATCTGTATAGGGGGAGATCTGTACTGGGGAGATCTGTACTGGGGGAGATCTGTATAGGGGGAGATCTGTATAGGAGGAGATCTGTACTGGGGGAGATCTGTATAGAGGGAGATCTGTATTGGGGGAGATCTGTACTGGGGAGATCTGTACTGGGGAAGATCTTTACTGGGGGAGATCTGTACTGGGGGAGATCTGTATAGGGGGAGATCTGTACTGGGGGAGATCTGTACTGGGGGAGATCTGTACAGGGGGACATCTGTACTGGGGGAGATTTGTATTGGGGGAGATCTGTATTGGGGGAGATCTGTATAGGAGGAGATCTGTATAGGGGGAGATCTATATTTGGGGAGATCTGTATAAGAGGAGATCTGTACTGGGGGAGATCTGTACAGGGGGAGATCTGTATAGGGGGAGATCTGTACTGGGGGAGATCTGTACTGGGGAAGATCTGTACTGGCGGAGATCTGTACAGGGGGAGATCTGTACTGGGGGAGATCTATATTGGGGGAGATCTGTACTAGGGGAGATCTGTACTGGGGGAGATCTGTACTGGGGGAGATCTGTACTGGGGAAGATCTGTACTGGGGGAGATCTGTACAGGGGGAGATCTGTACTGGGGGAGATCTATATTGGGGGAGATCTGTACTGGGGGAGATCTGTACTGGGGGAGCTCTGTACTGGGGGAGATCTGTACTTGGGGGAGATCAGTACAGGGGGAGATCTGTACTGGGGGAGATTTGGACTGGGGGAGATTTGTATTGGGGGAGATCTGTATTGGGGGAGATCTGTATAGGAGGAGATCTGTATAGAGGGAGATCTGTATTGGGGGAGATCTGTATAGGGGAAGATCTGTACTCGGGGAGATCTGTATAGGAGGAGATCTGTATAGAGGGAGATCTGTATTGGGGGAGATCTGTATAGGGGGAGATCTGTACTCGGGGAGATCTGTATAGGGGGAGATCTGTACTAGGGGAGATCTGTACTGGGGGAGATCTGTATAGGAGGAGATCTGTATAGGAGGAGATCTGTACTGGAAGAGATCTATATTGGGGGAGATCTGTATAGGGGGAGATCTGTATAGGGGGAGATCTGTACTGGGGGAGATCTATATTGGGGGAGATCTGTATAAGAGGAGATCTGTACTGGGGGAGATCTGTACTGGGGGAGATCTGTATAGGGGGAGATCTGTACTGGGGGAGATCTGTACTGGGGGAGATCTGTATAGGGGGAGATCTGTACTGGGGAGATCTGTATTGGGGGAGATCTGTACTGTGGGAGATCTGTACTGGGGGAGATCTGTACAGGGGGAGATCTGTACTGGGGGAGATCTGTACTGGGGGAGATCTGTATAGGGGGAGATCTGTACTGGAGGAGATCTGTATGGGGGAGATCTGTACTGGGGGAGATCTGTACTGGGGGAGATCTGTACTGGGGGAGATCTGTACTGGGGGACATCTGTACTGGGGGAGATTTGTATTGGGGGAGATCTGTATTGGGGGAGATCTGTATAGAGGGAGATCTGTATAGGGGGAGATCTATATTTGGGGAGATCTGTATAAGAGGAGATCTGTACTGGGGGAGATCTGTACAGGGGGAGATCTGTATAGGGGGAGATCTGTACTGGGGGAGATCTGTACTGGGGAAGATGTGTACTGGCGGAGATCTGTACAGGGGGAGATCTGTACTGGGGGAGATCTATATTGGGGGAGATCTGTACTAGGGGAGATCTGTACTGGGGGAGATCTGTACTGGGGGAGATCTGTACTGGGGGAGATCTGTACAGGGGGAGATCTGTATAGGGGGAGATCTGTATAGGAGGAGATCTGTATTGGGGGAGATCTGTACTGGAGGAGATCTGTATAGGGGGAGATCTGTACTGGGGGAGATCTGTATAGGGGGAGATCTGTACTGGGGGATATCTGTACTGGGGGAGATCTGTACTGGGGGAGATCTGTACAGGGGGAGATCTGTACTGGGGGAGATCTGTATAGGAGGAGATCTGTACTGCGGGGGATCTGTACTGGGGGAGATCTCTATAGGGGGAGATCTGTATATGGGGAGATCTGTACTGGGGGAGATCTGTACTGGGGGAGATCTGTATTGGGGGAGATCTGTATAGGGGGAGATCTGTACTGGGGGATATCTGTACTGGGGGAGATCTGTACTGGGGGAGATCTGTACTGGGGGAGATCTGGACTTGGGGGAGATCAGTACAGGGGGAGATCTGTACTGGGGTAGATTTGTACTGGGGGAGATTTGTATTGGGGGAGATCTGTACTGGAGGAGATCTGTATAGGGGGAGATCTGTACTGTGGGAGATCTGTACTGGGGGAGATCTGTACAGGGGGAGATCTGTACTGGGGGAGATCTGTACTGGGGGAGATCTGTATAGGGGGAGATCTGTACTGGAGGAGATCTGTATAGGGGGATGTGACAGAACCCACTGTCACTGTGTGCTTTGGAAGGGACTGAGGGCGGGCCTCCTACCCACAGATTATGGCCCAGAGGAGACTGGAGACTCGGGGAGAAGCTGGCATTGAGATAATGTAATGTAATGCTACATCCCTTTTCCCCCATCCCCCCCCCCCTCTTGTTGCTGTGTTTAGCTGTGTTGGTTCATGGCACACAGACAATGGTCTGGACTGCAGACATCTCTCCGCAGGGGATGTGTATTGAGGGGTTGCCTGCTTACCATAATCCCTTTATGTTTATCTGTAGTCTCTGTTTCAATGTACAAGTGTTCAGTTCCCATTGATTCTTCCTTGTCCCCTACCCCCCCTCTATGACAAGGCTAAGGGGAGTGTCCCTAACTGTGTGTAAAAGTGTATGTTTTGGATTTAATAAAGAGTTAATGCTCTGCATGTTTAACCCTCAACACCTGTGTGGATTGTCTCGTGATTGAGGGGTTAAGGGCTGGTTATGGCGAATCTGCAGGCTGCGGGTGCGTTTGGAGGACAGGAGACACAAGTCTGGCGGATGTGCCCATCTGGGGTATCTGAGATCCGTTACAGTGGTGGCAGCGGTGGGATGTCTCCTGCAGTCCGGGCCATCCAAACCACCACCAGGATTCAAGATCTGTGCAGCCGTCGAGGAGCAATACGGGGACCAGCCAGCATGAGAGCGGAGTTTGAGAGGAGGCTGCAAGGCATGCGGAAGCAACATCGGGGACCAGCGACAGAGCGCACCATGCTCGGCTGGGAGGATGTGATCCGCTGGCAACTCTGGCATGAAACGCTAAGCCACGAGCAGCGCCATCAGGGGAAGATCCTTCCCTCCTCCACAGAGATGTACTGGACGCAGTACCATGCGCGAGAGGTGTTCCTGAGGGAACGACCGCGAGATGAGTGGAAGACGGAGCTCGGAAGATTGGTCCAGGAGGAGATGAGGCTGGACGCCAGCTACAGAGCCCTCCGGTGGTTCGCGGCTCAACTGTGGCCAAGTACAGCAGACGGCAGCCCGACAGAAGGCGTTGGCTACGGCGGCGTGGGGCTGCTCCATCAAAAAATGTACGGAGACCCAGACTTTGGGAGCGATGAGGAGTGGCGGCTGGAAAACATCCTGGACTTCCGAGATGAGGTGCTGGACCTCCCTGAAGAGGCGTGTGACCTGGAGGAATTGGAGTTCCTGGTTGAGCAGGAATGGGAGCTCGAGATTGCCTACAAGCGGCTGTTTGATGGTGATCAGCAGCCTGGCATGGCTCCCGTTGCCTGGGACTGTCCTGGAGAAATAGCGGACAGTAACGAAGATGCGGAGCAAATGGGGCCAGGAGTGCCCCTACGTTTTCCCGTCCTAACCGCAATGGAAGAAGCGGCGATGATACAGAGGGCACTGCGAGTGCTAGAATGCCGGAACGCACCAGAGGTTCCCCAAGCAGAGAGACAAGATAATAGCATAAAGGTCTCAGAAGGGGAAGTTGAAACTGGCGCTGGAAGGCTGGTAAATGGTGATCAGCAGCAAGTCGAGAGTATCGCATCTGGTGCCCCAGCAGAAGCGCTGGCTACAGGGCAGAGTGCCACTAGCCTCTGCCCAGCATCAGAAAAAGAGTTGGATCCGGAGAGTCTGAGAGATGATTTTCGTGAGCCGTTTCCCCAACAGCAGATATCCCCAACGGGAGTGGAGGAATCAATTCTCCCTCCCCAGCAATTGGACATTACCCCAATGTTCATCCCCCCAGCAGAAGCGCTGGCTACGGGGCAGAGTGCCGCGGGCCTCTGCCCACCCTCAGAGTTAGATCCAGGGAGTCCGAGGGATGACCTCAGTGAGCTGGTTGCCCAGCACTTGGACACTACCCCAGTGTATATCCCCCCAGCAGAAGCACTGGCTGCATGGCAGAGTGTTACCAGCCCCGACCCAGCCCTCAGTAGATTTTTGGAGGGTTTGGGAGACAGCCCCTGTCAGAAGTCGCCTCAGAAGCTGGTCACAGAACCAGGAGGGGAGAAAATCCTTCCCCCTCTTCAGCTGCTGAACTCTACCATTGTATATGTCCCCCTAGCAGAAGCACTGGCTACGGGGCAGAGCGATGTTGGCCTCTGCCCAGCATCAGAAAAAGAGACGGAGAGTCCGGGAGACAGTCCCTGCAAGATACCTCCTCAGCGGCTGTTAGCTACTCCAGGAGAAAAGCAAGAACCTTTCCCTCCCCAACTGCATAGCACTGCCAGCCTATGTTCCCTACAAGCTGAAGCGCTGGCATCGGGGCAGAGGATTATTCAGCTCCCCTCAATATCTGCAACCCAGCCCCGGATCACGGGAGTGCGGACAGCTGTTCCCACTCTGCAGCGGCTGTTTTTATTCACGGGAGACCGTATGTGCGATTTTGCTCCCCAGCCCCAGAGACGTACTTTTCCTTTTCCTGGTGGCCTGGGGTGGAAGTTTGCGACTAACGCAGGTCCAGACCAGTTCGGGGTCAGGAACCTGGTTAGTCTGTTTTTAAAAGGGGAGAAATGTGACAGAACCCACTGTCACTGTGTGCTTTGGAAGGGACTGAGGGCGGGCCTCCTACCCACAGATTATGGCCCAGAGGAGACTGGAGACTCGGGGAGAAGCTGGCATTGAGATAATGTAATGTAATGCTACATCCCTTTTCCCCCATCCCCCCCCCCTCTTGTTGCTGTGTTTAGCTGTGTTGGTTCATGGCACACAGACAATGGTCTGGACTGCAGACATCTCTCCGCAGGGGATGTGTATTGAGGGGTTGCCTGCTTACCATAATCCCTTTATGTTTATCTGTAGTCTCTGTTTCAATGTACAAGTGTTCAGTTCCCATTGATTCTTCCTTGTCCCCTACCCCCCCTCTATGACAAGGCTAAGGGGAGTGTCCCTAACTGTGTGTAAAAGTGTATGTTTTGGATTTAATAAAGAGTTAATGCTCTGCATGTTTAACCCTCAACACCTGTGTGGATTGTCTCGTGATTGAGGGGTTAAGGGCTGGTTATGGCGAATCTGCAGGCTGCGGGTGCGTTTGGAGGACAGGAGACACAAGTCTGGCGGATGTGCCCATCTGGGGTATCTGAGATCCGTTACAGTGGTGGCAGCGGTGGGATGTCTCCTGCAGTCCGGGCCATCCAAACCACCACCAGGATTCAAGATCTGTGCAGCCGTCGAGGAGCAATACGGGGACCAGCCAGCATGAGAGCGGAGTTTGAGAGGAGGCTGCAAGGCATGCGGAAGCAACATCGGGGACCAGCGACAGAGCGCACCATGCTCGGCTGGGTGGATGTGATCCGCTGGCAACTCTGGCATGAAACGCTAAGCCACGAGCGGCGCCATCAGGGGAAGATCCTTCCCTCCTCCACAGAGATGTACTGGACGCAGTACCATGCGCGAGAGGTGTTCCTGAGGGAACGACCGCGAGATGAGTGGAAGACGGAGCTCGGAAGATTGGTCCAGGAGGAGATGAGGCTGGACGCCAGCTACAGAGCCCTCCGGTGGTTCGCGGCTCAACTGTGGCCAAGTACAGCAGACGGCAGCCCGACAGAAGGCGTTGGCTACGGCGGCGTGGGGCTGCTCCATCAAAAAATGTACGGAGACCCAGACTTTGGGAGCGATGAGGAGTGGCGGCTGGAAAACATCCTGGACTTCCGAGATGAGGTGCTGGACCTCCCTGAAGAGGCGTGTGACCTGGAGGAATTGGAGTTCCTGGTTGAGCAGGAATGGGAGCTCGAGATTGCCTACAAGCGGCTGTTTGATGGTGATCAGCAGCCTGGCATGGCTCCCGTTGCCTGGGACTGTCCTGGAGAAATAGCGGACAGTCACGAAGATGCGGAGCAAATGGGGCCAGGAGTGCCCCTACGTTTTCCCGTCCTAACCGCAATGGAAGAAGCGGCGATGATACAGAGGGCACTGCGAGTGCTAGAATGCCGGAACGCACCAGAGGTTCCCCAAGCAGAGAGACAAGATAATAGCATAAAGGTCTCAGAAGGGGAAGTTGAAACTGGCGCTGGAAGGCTGGTAAATGGTGATCAGCAGCAAGTCGAGAGTATCGCATCTGGTGCCCCAGCAGAAGCGCTGGCTACAGGGCAGAGTGCCACTAGCCTCTGCCCAGCATCAGAAAAAGAGTTGGATCCGGAGAGTCTGAGAGATGATTTTCGTGAGCCGTTTCCCCAACAGCAGATATCCCCAACGGGAGTGGAGGAATCAATTCTCCCTCCCCAGCAATTGGACATTACCCCAATGTTCATCCCCCCAGCAGAAGCGCTGGCTACGGGGCAGAGTGCCGCGGGCCTCTGCCCACCCTCAGAGTTAGATCCAGGGAGTCCGAGGGATGACCTCAGTGAGCTGGTTGCCCAGCACTTGGACACTACCCCAGTGTATATCCCCCCAGCAGAAGCACTGGCTGCATGGCAGAGTGTTACCAGCCCCGACCCAGCCCTCAGTAGATTTTTGGAGGGTTTGGGAGACAGCCCCTGTCAGAAGTCGCCTCAGAAGCTGGTCACAGAACCAGGAGGGGAGAAAATCCTTCCCCCTCTTCAGCTGCTGAACTCTACCATTGTATATGTCCCCCTAGCAGAAGCACTGGCTACGGGGCAGAGCGATGTTGGCCTCTGCCCAGCATCAGAAAAAGAGACGGAGAGTCCGGGAGACAGTCCCTGCAAGATACCTCCTCAGCGGCTGTTAGCTACTCCAGGAGAAAAGCAAGAACCTTTCCCTCCCCAACTGCATAGCACTGCCAGCCTATGTTCCCTACAAGCTGAAGCGCTGGCATCGGGGCAGAGGATTATTCAGCTCCCCTCAATATCTGCAACCCAGCCCCGGATCACGGGAGTGCGGACAGCTGTTCCCACTCTGCAGCGGCTGTTTTTATTCACGGGAGACCGTATGTGCGATTTTGCTCCCCAGCCCCAGAGACGTACTTTTCCTTTTCCTGGTGGCCTGGGGTGGAAGTTTGCGACTAACGCAGGTCCAGACCAGTTCGGGGTCAGGAACCTGGTTAGTCTGTTTTTAAAAGGGGAGAAATGTGACAGAACCCACTGTCACTGTGTGCTTTGGAAGGGACTGAGGGCGGGCCTCCTACCCACAGATTATGGCCCAGAGGAGACTGGAGACTCGGGGAGAAGCTGGCATTGAGATAATGTAATGTAATGCTACATCCCTTTTCCCCCATCCCCCCCCCCTCTTGTTGCTGTGTTTAGCTGTGTTGGTTCATGGCACACAGACAATGGTCTGGACTGCAGACATCTCTCCGCAGGGGATGTGTATTGAGGGGTTGCCTGCTTACCATAATCCCTTTATGTTTATCTGTAGTCTCTGTTTCAATGTACAAGTGTTCAGTTCCCATTGATTCTTCCTTGTCCCCTACCCCCCCTCTATGACAAGGCTAAGGGGAGTGTCCCTAACTGTGTGTAAAAGTGTATGTTTTGGATTTAATAAAGAGTTAATGCTCTGCATGTTTAACCCTCAACACCTGTGTGGATTGTCTCGTGATTGAGGGGTTAAGGGCTGGTTATGGCGAATCTGCAGGCTGCGGGTGCGTTTGGAGGACAGGAGACACAAGTCTGGCGGATGTGCCCATCTGGGGTATCTGAGATCCGTTACAGGGGAGATCTGTACTGGGGGAGATCTGTACTGAGGGAGATCTGTACTGGGGGAGATCTGTATAGGGGGAGATCTGTACTGAGGGAGATCTGTATTGGGGGAGATCTCTATAGGGGGAGATCTGTATAGGGAAAGATCTTTATAGGGGGAGATCTGTACTGGGGGAGATCTGTACTGGGGGAGATCTGTACTGGGGGAGATCTGTACTTGGGGGAGATCAGTACAGGGGGAGATCTGTACTGGGGGAGATCTGTATAGGGGGAGATCTGTACTGGGGGAGATCTGTATTGGGGGAGATCTCTATAGGGGGAGATCTGTATAGGGAAAGATCTTTATTGGGGGAGATCTGTACTGGGGGAGATCTGTACTGGGGGAGATCTGTACTGGGGGAGATCTGTACTTGGGGGAGATCAGTACAGGGGGAGATCTGTACTGGGGGAGATTTGTACTGGGGGAGATTTGTATTGGGGGAGATCTGTATTGGGGGAGATCTGTATAGGAGGAGATCTGTATAGAGGGAGATCTGTATTGGGGGAGATCTGTACTGGAGGAGATCTGTATAGGGGGAGATCTGTACTGGGGGAGATCTGTACTGGGGGACATCTGTACTGGGGGAGATTTGTATTGGGGGAGATCTGTATTGGGGGAGATCTGTATAGAGGGAGATCTGTATAGGGGGAGATCTATATTTGGGGAGATCTGTATAAGAGGAGATCTGTACTGGGGGAGATCTGTACAGGGGGAGATCTGTATAGGGGGAGATCTGTACTGGGGGAGATCTGTACTGGGGAAGATGTGTACTGGCGGAGATCTGTACAGGGGGAGATCTGTACTGGGGGAGATCTATATTGGGGGAGATCTGTACTAGGGGAGATCTGTACTGGGGGAGATCTGTACTGGGGGAGATCTGTACTGGGGGAGATCTGTACAGGGGGAGATCTGTATAGGGGGAGATCTGTATAGGAGGAGATCTGTATTGGGGGAGATCTGTATTGGAGGAGATCTGTATAGGGGGAGAACTGTACTGGGGGAGATCTGTATAGGGGGAGATCTGTACTGGGGGATATCTGTACTGGGGGAGATCTGTACTGGGGGAGATCTGTACAGGGGGAGATCTGTACTGGGGGAGATCTGTATAGGAGGAGATCTGTACTGCGGGGGATCTGTACTGGGGGAGATCTCTATAGGGGGAGATCTGTATACGGGGAGATCTGTACTGGGGGAGATCTGTACTGGGGGAGATCTGTATTGGGGGAGATCTGTATAGGGGGAGATCTGTATAGGAGGAGATCTGTACTGGGGGAGATCTATATTGGGGGAGATCTGTACTGGGGGAGATCTGTACTGGGGGAGATCTGTACTGGGGGAGATCTGTACTTGGGGGAGATCAGTACAGGGGGAGATCTGTACTGGGGGAGATTTGTACTGGGGGAGATTTGTATTGGGGGAGATCTGTATTGGGGGAGATCTGTATAGGAGGAGATCTGTATAGAGGGAGATCTGTATTGGGGGAGATCTGTACTGGAGGAGATCTGTATAGGGGGAGATCTGTACTGGGGGAGATCTGTACTGGGGGAGATCTGTACTGGGGGAGATCTGTACTGGGGGACATCTGTACTGGAGGAGATTTGTATTGGGGGAGATCTGTATTGGGGGAGATCTGTATAGAGGGAGATCTGTATAGGGGGAGATCTATATTTGGGGAGATCTGTATAAGAGGAGATCTGTACTGGGGGAGATCTGTACAGGGGGAGATCTGTATAGGGGGAGATCTGTACTGGGGGAGATCTGTACTGGGGAAGATGTGTACTGGCGGAGATCTGTACAGGGGGAGATCTGTACTGGGGGAGATCTATATTGGGGGAGATCTGTACTAGGGGAGATCTGTACTGGGGGAGATCTGTACTGGGGGAGATCTGTACTGGGGAAGATCTGTACTGGGGGAGATCTGTACAGGGGGAGATCTGTACTGGGGGAGATCTATATTGGGGGAGATCTGTACTGGGGGAGATCTGTACTGGGGAGATCTGTACTGGGGGAGATCTGTACTTGGGGGAGATCAGTACAGGGGGAGATCTGTACTGGGGGAGATTTGGACTGGGGGAGATTTGTATTGGGGGAGATCTGTATTGGGGGAGATCTGTATAGGAGGAGATCTGTATAGAGGGAGATCTGTATTGGGGGAGATCTGTACTTTAGGAGATCTGTACAGGGGGAGATCTGTACTGGGGAAAATCTGTACTGGGGGAGATCTGTACTGGGGGAGATCTGTACTGGGGGAGATTTGTATTGGGGGAGATCTGTATTGGGGGAGATCTGTATAGGAGGAGATCTGTATAGAGGGAGATCTGTATTGGGGGAGATCTGTATAGGGGGAGATCTGTACTCGGGGAGATCTGTATAGGGGGAGATCTGTACTGGGGGAGATCTGTACTGGGGGAGATCTGTATAGGAGGAGATCTGTATAGGAGGAGATCTGTACTGGGAGAGATCTATATTGGGGGAGATCTGTATAGGGGGAGATCTGTATAGGGGGAGATCTGTACTGGGGGAGATCTATATTGGGGGAGATCTGTATAAGAGGAGATCTGTACTGGGGGAGATCTGTACTGGGGGAGATCTGTATAGGGGGAGATCTGTACTGGGGGAGATCTGTACTGGGGGAGATCTGTATAGGGGGAGATCTGTACTGGGGAGATCTGTATTGGGGGAGATCTGTACTGTGGGAGATCTGTACTGGGGGAGATCTGTACAGGGGGAGATCTGTACTGGGGGAGATCTGTACTGGGGGAGATCTGTATAGGGGGAGATCTGTACTGGAGGAGATCTGTATAGGGGGAGATCTGTACTGGGGGAGATCTGTACTGAGGGAGATCTGTATAGGGGAGATCTGTATAGGGGAGATCTGTATTGGGGGAGATCTCTATAGGGGGAGATCTGTATAGGGAGAGATCTTTATAGGGGGAGATCTGTACTGGGGGAGATCTGTATAGGGGGGATCTGTACTGGGGGAGATCTGTACTGGGGGAGATCTGTATAGGGGGAGATCTGTACTGGGGAGATCTGTATAGGGGGAGATATCTACTGGGGGAGATCTGTATAAGGGGAGATCTGTACTGGGGGAGATCTATATTGGGGGAGATCTGTACTGGGGGAGATCTGTACTGGGGGAGATCTGTACAGGGGGAGATCTGTATAGGGGGAGATCTGTATAGGAGGAGATCTGTATTGGGGGAGATCTGTATTGGAGGAGATCTGTATAGGGGGAGAACTGTACTGGGGGAGATCTGTATAGGGGGAGATCTGTACTGGGGGATATCTGTACTGGGGGAGATCTGTACTGGGGGAGATCTGTACAGGGGGAGATCTGTACTGGGGGAGATCTGTATAGGAGGAGATCTGTACTGCGGGGGATCTGTACTGGGGGAGATCTCTATAGGGGGAGATCTGTATACGGGGAGATCTGTACTGGGGGAGATCTGTACTGGGGGAGATCTGTATTGGGGGAGATCTGTATAGGGGGAGATCTGTATAGGAGGAGATCTGTACTGGGGGAGATCTATATTGGGGGAGATCTGTACTGGGGGAGATCTGTACTGGGGGAGATCTGTACTGGGGGAGATCTGTACTTGGGGGAGATCAGTACAGGGGGAGATCTGTACTGGGGGAGATTTGTACTGGGGGAGATTTGTATTGGGGGAGATCTGTATTGGGGGAGATCTGTATAGGAGGAGATCTGTATAGAGGGAGATCTGTATTGGGGGAGATCTGTACTGGAGGAGATCTGTATAGGGGGAGATCTGTACTGGGGGAGATCTGTACTGGGGGAGATCTGTACTGGGGGAGATCTGTACTGGGGGACATCTGTACTGGGGGAGATTTGTATTGGGGGAGATCTGTATTGGGGGAGATCTGTATAGAGGGAGATCTGTATAGGGGGAGATCTATATTTGGGGAGATCTGTATAAGAGGAGATCTGTACTGGGGGAGATCTGTACAGGGGGAGATCTGTATAGGGGGAGATCTGTACTGGGGGAGATCTGTACTGGGGAAGATGTGTACTGGCGGAGATCTGTACAGGGGGAGATCTGTACTGGGGGAGATCTATATTGGGGGAGATCTGTACTAGGGGAGATCTGTACTGGGGGAGATCTGTACTGGGGGAGATCTGTACTGGGGGAGATCTGTACAGGGGGAGATCTGTATAGGGGGAGATCTGTATAGGAGGAGATCTGTATTGGGGGAGATCTGTACTGGAGGAGATCTGTATAGGGGGAGATCTGTACTGGGGGAGATCTGTATAGGGGGAGATCTGTACTGGGGGATATCTGTACTGGGGGAGATCTGTACTGGGGGAGATCTGTACAGGGGGAGATCTGTACTGGGGGAGATCTGTACTGGGGGAGATCTGTATAGGGGGAGATCTGTACTGGAGGAGATCTGTATAGGGGGATGTGACAGAACCCACTGTCACTGTGTGCTTTGGAAGGGACTGAGGGCGGGCCTCCTACCCACAGATTATGGCCCAGAGGAGACTGGAGACTCGGGGAGAAGCTGGCATTGAGATAATGTAATGTAATGCTACATCCCTTTTCCCCCATCCCCCCCCCTCTTGTTGCTGTGTTTAGCTGTGTTGGTTCATGGCACACAGACAATGGTCTGGACTGCAGACATCTCTCCGCAGGGGATGTGTATTGAGGGGTTGCCTGCTTACCATAATCCCTTTATGTTTATCTGTAGTCTCTGTTTCAATGTACAAGTGTTCAGTTCCCATTGATTCTTCCTTGTCCCCTACCCCCCCTCTATGACAAGGCTAAGGGGAGTGTCCCTAACTGTGTGTAAAAGTGTATGTTTTGGATTTAATAAAGAGTTAATGCTCTGCATGTTTAACCCTCAACACCTGTGTGGATTGTCTCGTGATTGAGGGGTTAAGGGCTGGTTATGGCGAATCTGCAGGCTGCGGGTGCGTTTGGAGGACAGGAGACACAAGTCTGGCGGATGTGCCCATCTGGGGTATCTGAGATCCGTTACAGGGGAGATCTGTACTGGGGGAGATCTGTACTGAGGGAGATCTGTACTGGGGGAGATCTGTATAGGGGGAGATCTGTACTGGGGGAGATCTGTATTGGGGGAGATCTCTATAGGGGGAGATCTGTATAGGGAAAGATCTTTATAGGGGGAGATCTGTACTGGGGGAGATCTGTTCTGGGGGAGATCTGTATAGGGGGAGATCTATACTGGGGAGATCTGTATAGGGGGAGATATCTACTGGGGGAGATCTGTATAGGGGGAGATCTGTACTGGGGGAGATCTGTACTGGGGGAGATCTGTACTGGGGGAGATCTGTACAGGGGGAGATCTGTATAGGGGGAGATCTGTATAGGAGGAGATCTGTATTGGGGGAGATCTGTACTGGAGGAGATCTGTATAGGGGGAGATCTGTACTGGGGGAGATCTGTATAGGGGGAGATCTGTACTGGGGGATATCTGTACTGGGGGAGATCTGTACTGGGGGAGATCTGTACAGGGGGAGATCTGTACTGGGGGAGATCTGTATAGGAGGAGATCTGTACTGCGGGGGATCTGTACTGGGGGAGATCTCTATAGGGGGAGATCTGTATACGGGGAGATCTGTACTGGGGGAGATCTGTACTGGGGGAGATCTGTATTGGGGGAGATCTGTATAGGGGGAGATCTGTATAGGAGGAGATCTGTACTGGGGGAGATCTGTATAGAGGGAGATCTGTATTGGGGGAGATCTGTACTGGGGGAGATCTGTACTGGGGGAGATCTGTACTGGGGGAGATCTGTATAGGGGTAGATCTGTATTGGGGGAGATCTGTACTGGAGGAGATCTGTACTGTGGGGGATCTGTACTGGGGGAGATCTCTATAGGGGGAGATCTGTATACGGGGAGATCTGTACTGGGGGAGATCTGTACTGGGGGAGATCTGTATTGGGTTAGATCTGTATAGGGGGAGATCTGTATAGGAGGAGATCTGTACTGGGGGAGATCTGTATAGAGGGAGATCTGTATTGGGGGAGATCTGTACTGGGGGAGATCTGTACTGGGGGAGATCTTTACTGGGGGAGATCTGTACTGGGGGAGATCTGTATAGGGGTAGATCTGTATAGGGGGAGATCTGTACTGGGGGAGATCTGTACTGGGGGAGATCTGTATAGGTGGAGATCTGTATTGGGGGAGATCTGTATTGGAGGAGATCTGTACTGGGGGAGATCTGTATAGAGGGAGATCTGTATTGGGGGAGATCTGTACTGGGGAAGATCTGTACTGGGGGAGATCTTTACCGGGGGAGATCTGTACTGGGGGAGATCTGTACAGGGGGAGATCTGTATAGGAGGAGATCTGTATTGGGGGAGATCTGTACTGCAGGAGATCTGTATAGGGGGAGATCTGTACTGGGGGAGATCTGTATAGGGGGAGATCTGTACTGGGGGATGTAACGGCACCCCAAGTATGAAAGGGGTTAACACCGTTAGGATATTCCCTTTCCAACCACACGACAGCCACCAGACACTCCAACCAGCTGAATAAGACCCCATACGAATGATTCTCCCCCCAGATACGAGACAACGCTCTGTATTCAAGTTCCAAAACAGGATATGACTTTATTTTCAAAACACACGATAACACATTTCTCTTCAAAACCCTCCCCTCCCATCCTTTGGGGAACAGGGCGGGTTAAACTGTCCAATGACAATGGTAATACAGGTCAGGTGTGTTCAAACTTCTCCTTTGATAAACAGTCTTAGGCAGGAGGGGTGATTCCCCCCCCTCCTCACAGAAGACACTTCAACATCCCATAATATGCAGCCAGACGGTTGACCAGCTCCAATCCACATTGTCACAGTAGCAGACTTAATTCATAATAGACAATAGAATGCAAATAACCTTAACACCTCACCGCAATGATTACACCCCCCCTCACAGTACACATTCAATCTAGATACAATGTATGTGCAGCTTGAATACGGCCATCATAGGCCATATTGGGGTTTTCATTCACCCTGTGCCCCTAATAGAGACACAGGGTGATTGACACATAAGAGCCATTGGGGGAGCTGAAGCAAGGGTATCTCATACTTTCTAAGCGATTCTGAGTCCCCCGGGCCTTCCAGTTACAGGGGATATCTGTACTGGGGGAGATCTGTACAGGGGGAGATCTGTACTGGGGGAGATCTGTATAGGAGGAGATCTGTATAGAGGGAGATCTGTATAGGGGGGATCTGTATTGGGGGAGATCTGTACTGCGGGGATCTGTACTGGGGGAGATCTCTATAGGGGGAGATCTGTACTGGGGGGAGATCTGTACTGGGGGAGATCTGTATTGGGGGAGATCTGTATAGGGGGAGATCTGTATAGGAGGAGATCTGTATTGGGGGAGATCTGTACTGGAGGAGATCTGTATAGGGGGAGATCTGTACTGGGGGAGATCTGTATAGGGGGAGATCTGTACTGGGGGATATCTGTACTGGGGGAGATCTGTACTGGGGGAGATCTGTACAGGGGGAGATCTGTACTGGGGGAGATCTGTATAGGAGGAGATCTGTACTGCGGGGGATCTGTACTGGGGGAGATCTCTATAGGGGGAGATCTGTATACGGGGAGATCTGTACTGGGGGAGATCTGTACTGGGGGAGATCTGTATTGGGGGAGATCTGTATAGGGGGAGATCTGTATAGGAGGAGATCTGTACTGGGGGAGATCTGTATAGAGGGAGATCTGTATTGGGGGAGATCTGTACTGGGGGAGATCTGTACTGGGGGAGATCTGTACTGGGGGAGATCTGTATAGGGGTAGATCTGTATTGGGGGAGATCTGTACTGGAGGAGATCTGTACTGTGGGGGATCTGTACTGGGGGAGATCTCTATAGGGGGAGATCTGTATACGGGGAGATCTGTACTGGGGGAGATCTGTACTGGGGGAGATCTGTATTGGGGGAGATCTGTATAGGGGGAGATCTGTATAGGAGGAGATCTGTACTGGGGGAGATCTGTATAGAGGGAGATCTGTATTGGGGGAGATCTGTACTGGGGGAGATCTGTACTGGGGGAGATCTTTACTGGGGGAGATCTGTACTGGGGGAGATCTGTATAGGGGTAGATCTGTATAGGGGGAGATCTGTACTGGGGGAGATCTGTACTGGGGGAGATCTGTATAGGTGGAGATCTGTATTGGGGGAGATCTGTATTGGAGGAGATCTGTACTGGGGGAGATCTGTATAGAGGGAGATCTGTATTGGGGGAGATCTGTACTGGGGGAGATCTGTACTGGGGGAGATCTTTACCGGGGGAGATCTGTACTGGGGGAGATCTGTACAGGGGGAGATCTGTATAGGGGGAGATCTGTATAGGAGGAGATCTGTATTGGGGGAGATCTGTACTGCAGGAGATCTGTATAGGGGGAGATCTGTACTGGGGGAGATCTGTATAGGGGGAGATCTGTACTGGGGGATGTAACGGCACCCCAAGTATGAAAGGGGTTAACACCGTTAGGATATTCCCTTTCCAACCACACGACAGCCACCAGACACTCCAACCAGCTGAATAAGACCCCATACGAATGATTCTCCCCCCAGATATGAGACAACGCTCTGTATTCAAGTTCCAAAACAGGATATGACTTTATTTTCAAAACACACGATAACACATTTCTCTTCAAAACCCTCCCCTCCCATCCTTTGGGGAACAGGGCGGGTTAAACTGTCCAATGACAATGGTAATACAGGTCAGGTGTGTTCAAACTTCTCCTTTGATAAACAGTCGTAGGCAGGAGGGGTGATTCCCCCCCCCTCCTCACAGAAGACACTTCAACATCCCATAATATGCAGCCAGACGGTTGACCAGCTCCAATCCACATTGTCACAGTAGCAGACTTAATTCATAATAGACAATAGAATGCAAATAACCTTAACACCTCACCGCAATGATTACACACCCCCTCACAGTACACATTCAATCTAGATACAATGTATGTGCAGCTTGAATATGGCCATCATAGGCCATATTGGGGTTTTCATTCACCCTGTGCCCCTAATAGAGACACAGGGTGATTGACACATAAGAGCCATTGGGGGAGCTGAAGCAAGGGTATCTCATACTTTCTAAGCGATTCTGAGTCCCCCGGGCCTTCCAGTTACAGGGGATATCTGTACTGGGGGAGATCTGTACAGGGGGAGATCTGTACTGGGGGAGATCTGTATAGGAGGAGATCTGTATAGAGGGAGATCTGTATAGGGTGGATCTGTATTGGGGGAGATCTGTACTGGAGGAGATCTGTACTGCGGGGGATCTGTACTGGGGGAGATCTCTATAGGGGGAGATCTGTACTGGGGGGAGATCTGTACTGGGGGAGATCTGTACTGGGGGAGATCTGTATTGGGGGAGATCTGTATAGGGGGAGATCTGTATAGGAGGAGATCTGTATTGGGGGAGATCTGTACTGGAGGAGATCTGTATAGGGGGAGATCTGTACTGGGGGAGATCTGTATAGGGGGAGATCTGTACTGGGGGATATCTGTACTGGGGGAGATCTGTACTGGGGGAGATCTGTACAGGGGGAGATCTGTACTGGGGGAGATCTGTATAGGAGGAGATCTGTACTGCGGGGGATCTGTACTGGGGGAGATCTCTATAGGGGGAGATCTGTATACGGGGAGATCTGTACTGGGGGAGATCTGTACTGGGGGAGATCTGTATTGGGGGAGATCTGTATAGGGGGAGATCTGTATAGGAGGAGATCTGTACTGGGGGAGATCTGTATAGAGGGAGATCTGTATTGGGGGAGATCTGTACTGGGGGAGATCTGTACTGGGGGAGATCTGTACTGGGGGAGATCTGTATAGGGGTAGATCTGTATTGGGGGAGATCTGTACTGGAGGAGATCTGTACTGTGGGGGATCTGTACTGGGGGAGATCTCTATAGGGGGAGATCTGTATACGGGGAGATCTGTACTGGGGGAGATCTGTACTGGGGGAGATCTGTATTGGGGGAGATCTGTATAGGGGGAGATCTGTATAGGAGGAGATCTGTACTGGGGGAGATCTGTATAGAGGGAGATCTGTATTGGGGGAGATCTGTACTGGGGGAGATCTGTACTGGGGGAGATCTTTACTGGGGGAGATCTGTACTGGGGGAGATCTGTATAGGGGTAGATCTGTATAGGGGGAGATCTGTACTGGGGGAGATCTGTACTGGGGGAGATCTGTATAGGTGGAGATCTGTATTGGGGGAGATCTGTATTGGAGGAGATCTGTACTGGGGGAGATCTGTATAGAGGGAGATCTGTATTGGGGGAGATCTGTACTGGGGGAGATCTGTACTGGGGGAGATCTTTACCGGGGGAGATCTGTACTGGGGGAGATCTGTACAGGGGGAGATCTGTATAGGGGGAGATCTGTATAGGAGGAGATCTGTATTGGGGGAGATCTGTACTGCAGGAGATCTGTATAGGGGGAGATCTGTACTGGGGGAGATCTGTATAGGGGGAGATCTGTACTGGGGGATGTAACGGCACCCCAAGTATGAAAGGGGTTAACACCGTTAGGATATTCCCTTTCCAACCACACGACAGCCACCAGACACTCCAACCAGCTGAATAAAACCCCATACGAATGATTCTCCCCCCAGATACGAGACAACGCTCTGTATTCAAGTTCCAAAACAGGTTATGACTTTATTTTCAAAACACACGATAACACATTTCTCTTCAAAACCCTCCCCTCCCATCCTTTGGGGAACAGGGCGGGTTAAACTGTCCAATGACAATGGTAATACAGGTCAGGTGTGTTCAAACTTCTCCTTTGATAAACAGTCTTAGGCAGGAGGGGTGATTCCCCCCCCCCCTCCTCACAGAAGACACTTCAACATCCCATAATATGCAGCCAGACGGTTGACCAGCTCCAATCCACATTGTCACAGTAGCAGACTTAATTCATAATAGACAATAGAATGCAAATAACCTTAACACCTCACCGCAATGATTACACCCCCCCTCACAGTACACATTCAATCTAGATACAATGTATGTGCAGCTTGAATATGGCCATCATAGGCCATATTGGGGTTTTCATTCACCCTGTGCCCCTAATAGAGACACAGGGTGATTGACACATAAGAGCCATTGGGGGAGCTGAAGCAAGGGTATCTCATACTTTCTAAGCGATTCTGAGTCCCCCGGGCCTTCCAGTTACAGGGGATATCTGTACTGGGGGAGATCTGTACAGGGGGAGATCTGTACTGGGGGAGATCTGTATAGGAGAAGATCTGTATAGAGGGAGATCTGTATAGGGGGGATCTGTATTGGGGGAGATCTGTACTGGAGGAGATCTGTACT
Organism: Rana muscosa; assembly: GCA_029206835.1. Taxonomy (NCBI): domain Eukaryota; kingdom Metazoa; phylum Chordata; class Amphibia; order Anura; family Ranidae; genus Rana; species Rana muscosa. The sequence continues at coordinate 419,297 of JARGYO010005606.1, forward strand.
GCGGGGGATCTGTACTGGGGGAGATCTCTATAGGGGGAGATCTGTACTGGGGGGAGATCTGTACTGGGGGAGATCTGTATTGGGGGAGATCTGTATAGGGGGAGATCTGTATAGGAGGAGATCTGTACTGGGGGAGATCTGTATAGAGGGAGATCTGTATTGGGGGAGATCTGTACTGGGGGAGATCTGTACTGGGGGAGATCTTTACTGGGGGAGATCTGTACTGGGGGAGATCTGTATAGGAGTAGATCTGTATAGGGGGAGATCTGTACTGGGGGAGATCTGTACTGGGGGAGATCTGTACTGGGGGAGATCTGTATAGGAGGAGATCTGTATAGAGGGAGATCTGTATAGGGGGGATCTGTATTGGGGGAGATCTGTACTGCGGGGGATCTGTACTGGGGGAGATCTCTATAGGGGGAGATCTGTACTGGGGGGAGATCTGTACTGGGGGAGATCTGTATTGGGGGAGATCTGTATAGGGGGAGATCTGTATAGGAGGAGATCTGTATTGGGGGAGATCTGTACTGGAGGAGATCTGTATAGGGGGAGATCTGTACTGGGGGAGATCTGTATAGGGGGAGATCTGTACTGGGGGATATCTGTACTGGGGGAGATCTGTACTGGGGGAGATCTGTACAGGGGGAGATCTGTACTGGGGGAGATCTGTATAGGAGGAGATCTGTACTGTGGGGGATCTGTACTGGGGGAGATCTCTATAGGGGGAGATCTGTATACGGGGAGATCTGTACTGGGGGAGATCTGTACTGGGGGAGATCTGTATTGGGGGAGATCTGTATAGGGGGAGATCTGTATAGGAGGAGATCTGTACTGGGGGAGATCTGTATAGAGGGAGATCTGTATTGGGGGAGATCTGTACTGGGGGAGATCTGTACTGGGGGAGATCTGTACTGGGGGAGATCTGTATAGGGGTAGATCTGTATTGGGGGAGATCTGTACTGGAGGAGATCTGTACTGTGGGGGATCTGTACTGGGGGAGATCTCTATAGGGGGAGATCTGTATACGGGGAGATCTGTACTGGGGGAGATCTGTACTAGGGGAGATCTGTACTGGGGGAGATCTGTATAGGGGGAGATCTGTATAGGAGGAGATCTGTACTGGGGGAGATCTGTATAGAGGGAGATCTGTATTGGGGGAGATCTGTACTGGGGGAGATCTGTACTGGGGGAGATCTTTACTGGGGGAGATCTGTACTGGGGGAGATCTGTATAGGGGTAGATCTGTATAGGGGGAGATCTGTACTGGGGGAGATCTGTACTGGGGGAGATCTGTATAGGTGGAGATCTGTATTGGGGGAGATCTGTATTGGAGGAGATCTGTACTGGGGGAGATCTGTATAGAGGGAGATCTGTATTGGGGGAGATCTGTACTGGGGGAGATCTGTACTGGGGGAGATCTTTACCGGGGGAGATCTGTACTGGGGGAGATCTGTACAGGGGGAGATCTGTATAGGGGGAGATCTGTATAGGAGGAGATCTGTATTGGGGGAGATCTGTACTGCAGGAGATCTGTATAGGGGGAGATCTGTACTGGGGGAGATCTGTATAGGGGGAGATCTGTACTGGGGGATGTAACGGCACCCCAAGTATGAAAGGGGTTAACACCGTTAGGATATTCCCTTTCCAACCACACGACAGCCACCAGACACTCCAACCAGCTGAATAAGACCCCATACGAATGATTCTCCCCCCAGATATGAGACAACGCTCTGTATTCAAGTTCCAAAACAGGATATGACTTTATTTTCAAAACACACGATAACACATTTCTCTTCAAAACCCTCCCCTCCCATCCTTTGGGGAACAGGGCGGGTTAAACTGTCCAATGACAATGGTAATACAGGTCAGGTGTGTTCAAACTTCTCCTTTGATAAACAGTCGTAGGCAGGAGGGGTGATTCCCCCCCCCTCCTCACAGAAGACACTTCAACATCCCATAATATGCAGCCAGACGGTTGACCAGCTCCAATCCACATTGTCACAGTAGCAGACTTAATTCATAATAGACAATAGAATGCAAATAACCTTAACACCTCACCGCAATGATTACACACCCCCTCACAGTACACATTCAATCTAGATACAATGTATGTGCAGCTTGAATATGGCCATCATAGGCCATATTGGGGTTTTCATTCACCCTGTGCCCCTAATAGAGACACAGGGTGATTGACACATAAGAGCCATTGGGGGAGCTGAAGCAAGGGTATCTCATACTTTCTAAGCGATTCTGAGTCCCCCGGGCCTTCCAGTTACAGGGGATATCTGTACTGGGGGAGATCTGTACAGGGGGAGATCTGTACTGGGGGAGATCTGTATAGGAGGAGATCTGTATAGAGGGAGATCTGTATAGGGTGGATCTGTATTGGGGGAGATCTGTACTGGAGGAGATCTGTACTGCGGGGGATCTGTACTGGGGGAGATCTCTATAGGGGGAGATCTGTACTGGGGGGAGATCTGTACTGGGGGAGATCTGTATTGGGGGAGATCTGTATAGGGGGAGATCTGTATAGGAGGAGATCTGTATTGGGGGAGATCTGTACTGGAGGAGATCTGTATAGGGGGAGATCTGTACTGGGGGAGATCTGTATAGGGGGAGATCTGTACTGGGGGATATCTGTACTGGGGGAGATCTGTACTGGGGGAGATCTGTACAGGGGGAGATCTGTACTGGGGGAGATCTGTATAGGAGGAGATCTGTACTGCGGGGGATCTGTACTGGGGGAGATCTCTATAGGGGGAGATCTGTATACGGGGAGATCTGTACTGGGGGAGATCTGTACTGGGGGAGATCTGTATTGGGGGAGATCTGTATAGGGGGAGATCTGTATAGGAGGAGATCTGTACTGGGGGAGATCTGTATAGAGGGAGATCTGTATTGGGGGAGATCTGTACTGGGGGAGATCTGTACTGGGGGAGATCTGTACTGGGGGAGATCTGTATAGGGGTAGATCTGTATTGGGGGAGATCTGTACTGGAGGAGATCTGTACTGTGGGGGATCTGTACTGGGGGAGATCTCTATAGGGGGAGATCTGTATACGGGGAGATCTGTACTGGGGGAGATCTGTACTGGGGGAGATCTGTATTGGGGGAGATCTGTATAGGGGGAGATCTGTATAGGAGGAGATCTGTACTGGGGGAGATCTGTATTGGGGGAGATCTGTACTGGGGGAGATCTGTACTGGGGGAGATCTTTACTGGGGGAGATCTGTACTGGGGGAGATCTGTATAGGGGTAGATCTGTATAGGGGGAGATCTGTACTGGGGGAGATCTGTACTGGGGGAGATCTGTATAGGTGGAGATCTGTATTGGGGGAGATCTGTATTGGAGGAGATCTGTACTGGGGGAGATCTGTATAGAGGGAGATCTGTATTGGGGGAGATCTGTACTGGGGGAGATCTGTACTGGGGGAGATCTTTACCGGGGGAGATCTGTACTGGGGGAGATCTGTACAGGGGGAGATCTGTATAGGGGGAGATCTGTATAGGAGGAGATCTGTATTGGGGGAGATCTGTACTGCAGGAGATCTGTATAGGGGGAGATCTGTACTGGGGGAGATCTGTATAGGGGGAGATCTGTACTGGGGGATGTAACGGCACCCCAAGTATGAAAGGGGTTAACACCGTTAGGATATTCCCTTTCCAACCACACGACAGCCACCAGACACTCCAACCAGCTGAATAAGACCCCATACGAATGATTCTCCCCCCAGATACGAGACAACGCTCTGTATTCAAGTTCCAAAACAGGTTATGACTTTATTTTCAAAACACACGATAACACATTTCTCTTCAAAACCCTCCCCTCCCATCCTTTGGGGAACAGGGCGGGTTAAACTGTCCAATGACAATGGTAATACAGGTCAGGTGTGTTCAAACTTCTCCTTTGATAAACAGTCTTAGGCAGGAGGGGTGATTCCCCCCCCCCTCCTCACAGAAGACACTTCAACATCCCATAATATGCAGCCAGACGGTTGACCAGCTCCAATCCACATTGTCACAGTAGCAGACTTAATTCATAATAGACAATAGAATGCAAATAACCTTAACACCTCACCGCAATGATTACACCCCCCCTCACAGTACACATTCAATCTAGATACAATGTATGTGCAGCTTGAATATGGCCATCATAGGCCATATTGGGGTTTTCATTCACCCTGTGCCCCTAATAGAGACACAGGGTGATTGACACATAAGAGCCATTGGGGGAGCTGAAGCAAGGGTATCTCATACTTTCTAAGCGATTCTGAGTCCCCCGGGCCTTCCAGTTACAGGGGAGATCTGTACTGGGGGAGATCTGTACAGGGGGAGATCTGTACTGGGGGAGATCTGTATAGGAGGTGATCTGTATAGAGGGAGATCTGTACTGGGGGGATCTGTATTGGGGGAGATCTGTACTGGAGGAGATCTGTACTGCTGGGGATCTGTACTGGGGGAGATCTCTATAGGGGAGATCTGTACAGGGGGAGATCTGTACTGGGGGAGATCTGTATTGGGGGAGATCTGTATAGGGGGAGATCTGTATAGGAGGAGATCTGTACTGGGGGAGATCTGTATAGAGGGAGATCTGTATTGGGGAGATCTGTACTGGGGGAGATCTGTACTGGGGGAGATCTTTACTGGGGGAGATCTGTACTGGGGGAGATCTGTATAGGAGTAGATCTGTATAGGGGGAGATCTGTATAGGGGGAGATCTGTATTGGGGGGAGATCTGTATTGGAGGAGATCTGAACTGGGGGAGATCTGTATAGAGGGAGATCTGTATTGGGGGAGATCTGTACTGGGGGAGATCTGTATAGGGGGAGATCTGTATTGGGGGGAGATCTGTATTGGAGGAGATCTGAACTGGGGGAGATCTGTATAGAGGGAGATCTGTATTGGGGGAGATCTGTACTGGGGGAGATCTGTACTGGGGGAGATCTTTACCGGGGGAGATCTGTACTGGGGGAGATCTGTATAGGGGTAGATCTGTATAGGGGGAGATCTGTACTGGGGGAGATCTGTACTGGGGGAGATCTGTATAGGGGGAGATCTGTACTGGGGGAGATCTGTACTGGGGGAGATCTGTACAGGGGGAGATCTATATAGGGGGAGATCTGTACTGGGGGGGGTTTGTGCTGGGGGAGATCTGTATTGGGGGAGATCTGTATAGGAGGAGATCTGTATAGAGGGAGATCTGTATTGGGGGAGATCTGTACTGGAGGAGATCTGTACAGGGGGAGATCTGTACTGGGGAAGATCTGTATTGGGGGAGATCTGTACAGGGAGAGATCTGTACTGGGGGAGATCTATATTGGGGGAGATCTGTATAGGGGAAGATCTGTATAGGGGGAGATCTGTACTGGGGGAGATCTGTACTCGGGGAGATCTGTATAGGGGGAGATCTGTACTGGGGGAGATCTGTACTGGGGGAGATCTGTATAGGAGGAGATCTGTACTGGGAGAGATCTATATTGGGGGAGATCTGTATAGGGGGAGATCTGTATAGGGGGAGATCTGTATAGGGGGAGATCTGTACTGGGGGAGATCTATATTGGGGGAGATCTGTATAAGAGGAGATCTGTACTGGGGGAGATCTGTACTGGGGGAGATCTGTATAGGGGGAGATCTGTACTGGGGGAGATCTGTACTGGGGGAGATCTGTATAGGGGGAGATCTGTACTGGGGAGATCTGTATTGGGGGAGATCTGTACTGTGGGAGATCTGTACTGGGGGAGATCTGTACAGGGGGAGATCTGTACTGGGGGAGATCTGTACTGGGGGAGATCTGAACTGGGGGAGATCTGTATATGGGGAGATCTGTACTGGAGGAGATCTGTATAGGGGGAGATCTGTACTGGGGGAGATCTTTATAGAGGGAGATCTGTATAGGGGGAGATCTGTATAGGGGGAGATCTGTACTGGGGGAGATCTGTATTGGGGGAGATCTCTATAGGGGGAGATCTGTATAGGGAGAGATCTTTATAGGGGGAGATCTGTACTGGGGGAGATCTGTATAGGGGGGATCTGTACTGGGGGAGATCTGTACTGGGGGAGATCTGTATAGGGGGAGATCTGTACTGGGGAGATCTGTATTGGGGGAGATCTGTACTGGGGAGATCTGTATAGGGGGAGATATCTACTGGGGGAGATCTGTATAGGGGGAGATCTGTACTGGGGAGATCTGTATAGGGGGAGATATCTACTGGGGGAGATCTGTATAGGGGGAGATCTGCACTGGAGGAGATCTGTATTGGGGGAGATCTGTACTGGGGGAGATCTGTACTGGGGGAGATCTGTATAGAGGGAGATCTGTATTGGGGGAGATCTGTACTGGAGGAGATCTGTATAGGGGGAGATCTGTACTGGGGGAGATCTGTATAGGGGGAGATCTGTACTGGGGGATATCTGTACTGGGGGAGATCTGTACTGGGGGAGATCTGTACAGGGGGAGATCTGTACTGGGGGAGATCTGTATAGGAGGTGATCTGTATAGAGGGAGATCTGTACTGGGGGGATCTGTATTGGGGGAGATCTGTACTGGAGGAGATCTGTACTGCTGGGGATCTGTACTGGGGGAGATCTCTATAGGGGGAGATCTGTACAGGGGGAGATCTGTACTGGGGGAGATCTGTATTGGGGGAGATCTGTATAGGGGGAGATCTGTATAGGAGGAGATCTGTACTGGGGGAGATCTGTATAGAGGGAGATCTGTATTGGGGAGATCTGTACTGGGGGAGATCTGTACTGGGGGAGATCTTTACTGGGGGAGATCTGTACTGGGGGAGATCTGTATAGGGGTAGATCTGTCTAGGGGGAGATCTGTACTGGGGGAGATCTGTACTGGGGGAGATCTGTACTGGGGGAGATCTGTATTGGGGGAGATCTGTACTGGGGGAGATCTGTACTGGGGAAGATCTGTACTGGGGGAGATCTGTACAGGGGGAGATCTGTATAGGGGGAGATCTGTACTGGGGGAGATCTGTACTGGGGAAGATCTGTACTGGGGGAGATCTGTACAGGGGGAGATCTGTACTGGGGGAGATCTATATTGGGGGAGATCTGTACTGGGGGAGATCTGTACTGGGGGAGATCTGTACTGGGGGAGATCTTTACTGGGGGAGATCTGTATAGGGGGAGATCTGTACTGGGGGAGATCTGTACTGGGGAAGATCTGTACTGGGGGAGATCTGTACAGGGGGAGATCTGTACTGGGGGAGATCTATATTGGGGGAGATCTGTACTGGGGGAGATCTGTACTGGGGGAGATCTGTACTGGGGGAGATCTGTATAGGGGGAGATCTGTACTGGGGGAGATCTGTACTGGGGGAGATCTGGACTTGGGGGAGATCAGTACAGGGGGAGATCTGTACTGGGGGAGATTTGTACTGGGGAGATTTGTATTGGGGGAGATCTGTATTGGGGGAGATCTGTATAGGAGGAGATCTGTACTGGGGGAGATCTATATTGGGGGAGATCTGTACAGGAGGAGATCTGTACTGGGGGAGATCTATATTGGGGGAGATCTGTATAGGGGAAGATCTGTATAGGGGGAGATCTGTACTGGGGGAGATCTGTATAGGGGGAGAGCTGTACTGGGGGAGATTTGTATTGGGGGAGATCTGTATTGGGGGAGATCTGTATAGGAGGAGATCTGTATAGAGGGAGATCTGTATAGGGGAGATCTGTATAGGGGGAGATCTGTACTCGGGGAGATCTGTATAGGGGGAGATCTGTACTGGGGGAGATCTGTACTGGGGGAGATCTGTATAGGAGGAGATCTGTATAGGAGGAGATCTGTACTGGGAGAGATCTATATTGGGGGAGATCTGTATAGGGGGAGATCTGTATAGGGGGAGATCTGTACTGGGTGAGATCTGTATAGAGGGAGATCTGTATTGGGGGAGATCTGTATTGGGGATGATCTGTACTGGGGGAGATCTGTACTGGGGGAGATCTGTACTGGGGGAGATCTGTATAGGGGGAGATCTGGACTGCGGGAGATCTGTACTGGGGGAGATCTGTACTGGGGGAGATCTATATAGGGGGAGATCTGTACTGGGGGGGTTGTGCTGGGGGAGATCTGTACTGGGGGAGATCTGTACTGGGGGAGATTTGTATTGGGGGAGATCTGTATAGGAGGAGATCTGTACTGGGGGAGATCTGTATAGAGGGAGATCTGTATTGGGGGAGATCTATACTGGAGGAGATCTGTACATTAGGGAGATCTATACTGGAGGAGATCTGTACAGGGGGAGATCTGTACTTGGGAAGATCTGTACTGGGGGAGATCTGTACTGGGGGAGATCTGTACTGGGGGAGATCTATATTGGGGGAGATCTGTATAGGGGAGATCTGTACTGGGGGAGATCTGTATAGAGGGAGATCTGTATTGGGGGAGATCTATATTGGAGGAGATCTGTACATTAGGGAGATCTATACTGGAGGAGATCTGTACAGGGGGAGATCTGTACTTGGGAAGATCTGTACTGGGGGAGATCTGTACTGGGGGAGATCTATATTGGGGGAGATCTGTATAGGGGAGATCTGTATAGGGGGAGATCTGTACTGGGGGAGATCTGTACTGGGGGAGATCTGTATAGGAGGAGATCTGTACTGGGGGAGATCTGTATAGGGGGAGATCTGTATAGGAGGAGATCTGTACTGGGGGAGATGTGTATTGGGGGAGATCTGTACAGGGGGAGATCTGTATAGGGGGAGATCTGTACTGGGGGAGATCTATATTGGGGGAGATCTGTATAAGAGGAGATCTGTACTGGGGGAGATCTGTACTGGGGGAGATCTGTATAGGGGGAGATCTGTACTGGGGGAGATCTGTACTGGGGGAGATCTGTACTGGGGGAGATCTGTATAGGGGGAGATCTGTACTGGGGAGATCTGTATTGGGGGAGATCTGTACTGTGGGAGATCTGTACTGGGGGAGATCTGTACAGGGGGAGATCTGTACTGGGGGAGATCTGTACTGGGGGAGATCTGAACTGGGGGAGATCTGTATATGGGGAGATCTGTACTGGAGGAGATCTGTATAGGGGGAGATCTGTACTGGGGGAGATCTGTATAGAGGGAGATCTGTATAGGGGGAGATCTGTATAGGGGGAGATCTGTACTGGGGGAGATCTGTATTGGGGGAGATCTCTATAGGGGGAGATCTGTATAGGGAGAGATCTTTATAGGGGGAGATCTGTACTGGGGGAGATCTGTATAGGGGGGATCTGTACTGGGGGAGATCTGTACTGGGGGAGATCTGTATAGGGGGAGATCTGTACTGGGGAGATCTGTATTGGGGGAGATCTGTACTGGGGAGATCTGTATAGGGGGAGATATCTACTGGGGGAGATCTGTATAGGGGGAGATCTGTACTGGGGAGATCTGTATAGGGGGAGATATCTACTGGGGGAGATCTGTATAGGGGGAGATCTGCACTGGAGGAGATCTGTATTGGGGGAGATCTGTACTGGGGGAGATCTGTACTGGGGGAGATCTGTATAGAGGGAGATCTGTATTGGGGGAGATCTGTACTGGAGGAGATCTGTATAGGGGGAGATCTGTACTGGGGGAGATCTGTATAGGGGGAGATCTGTACTGGGGGATATCTGTACTGGGGGAGATCTGTACTGGGGGAGATCTGTACAGGGGGAGATCTGTACTGGGGGAGATCTGTATAGGAGGTGATCTGTATAGAGGGAGATCTGTACTGGGGGGATCTGTATTGGGGGAGATCTGTACTGGAGGAGATCTGTACTGCTGGGGATCTGTACTGGGGGAGATCTCTATAGGGGAGATCTGTACAGGGGGAGATCTGTACTGGGGGAGATCTGTATTGGGGGAGATCTGTATAGGGGGAGATCTGTATAGGAGGAGATCTGTACTGGGGGAGATCTGTATAGAGGGAGATCTGTATTGGGGAGATCTGTACTGGGGGGGATCTGTACTGGGGGAGATCTTTACTGGGGGAGATCTGTACTGGGGGAGATCTGTATAGGGGTAGATCTGTCTAGGGGGAGATCTGTACTGGGGGAGATCTGTACTGGGGGAGATCTGTACTGGGGGAGATCTGTATTGGGGGAGATCTGTACTGGGGGAGATCTGTACTGGGGAAGATCTGTACTGGGGGAGATCTGTACAGGGGGAGATCTGTATAGGGGGAGATCTGTACTGGGGGAGATCTGTACTGGGGAAGATCTGTACTGGGGGAGATCTGTACAGGGGGAGATCTGTACTGGGGGAGATCTATATTGGGGGAGATCTGTACTGGGGGAGATCTGTACTGGGGGAGATCTGTACTGGGGGAGATCTTTACTGGGGGAGATCTGTATAGGGGGAGATCTGTACTGGGGGAGATCTGTACTGGGGAAGATCTGTACTGGGGGAGATCTGTACAGGGGGAGATCTGTACTGGGGGAGATCTATATTGGGGGAGATCTGTACTGGGGGAGATCTGTACTGGGGGAGATCTGTACTGGGGGAGATCTGTATAGGGGGAGATCTGTACTGGGGGAGATCTGTACTGGGGGAGATCTGGACTTGGGGGAGATCAGTACAGGGGGAGATCTGTACTGGGGGAGATTTGTACTGGGGAGATTTGTATTGGGGGAGATCTGTATTGGGGGAGATCTGTATAGGAGGAGATCTGTACTGGGGGAGATCTATATTGGGGGAGATCTGTACAGGAGGAGATCTGTACTGGGGGAGATCTATATTGGGGGAGATCTGTATAGGGGAAGATCTGTATAGGGGGAGATCTGTACTGGGGGAGATCTGTATAGGGGGAGAGCTGTACTGGGGGAGATTTGTATTGGGGGAGATCTGTATTGGGGGAGATCTGTATAGGAGGAGATCTGTATAGAGGGAGATCTGTATAGGGGAGATCTGTATAGGGGGAGATCTGTACTCGGGGAGATCTGTATAGGGGGAGATCTGTACTGGGGGAGATCTGTACTGGGGGAGATCTGTATAGGAGGAGATCTGTATAGGAGGAGATCTGTACTGGGAGAGATCTATATTGGGGGAGATCTGTATAGGGGGAGATCTGTATAGGGGGAGATCTGTATAGAGGGAGATCTGTATTGGGGGAGATCTGTATTGGGGGTGATCTGTACTGGGGGAGATCTGTACTGGGGGAGATCTGTATAGGGGGAGATCTGGACTGCGGGAGATCTGTACTGGGGGAGATCTGTACTGGGGGAGATCTATATAGGGGGAGATCTGTACTGGGGGGGGTTGTGCTGGGGGAGATCTGTACTGGGGGAGATCTGTACTGGGGGAGATTTGTATTGGGGGAGATCTGTATAGGAGGAGATCTGTACTGGGGGAGATCTGTATAGAGGGAGATCTGTATTGGGGGAGATCTATACTGGAGGAGATCTGTACATTAGGGAGATCTATACTGGAGGAGATCTGTACAGGGGGAGATCTGTACTTGGGAAGATCTGTACTGGGGGAGATCTGTACTGGGGGAGATCTGTACTGGGGGAGATCTATATTGGGGGAGATCTGTATAGGGGAGATCTGTACTGGGGGAGATCTGTATAGAGGGAGATCTGTATTGGGGGAGATCTATATTGGAGGAGATCTGTACATTAGGGAGATCTATACTGGAGGAGATCTGTACAGGGGGAGATCTGTACTTGGGAAGATCTGTACTGGGGGAGATCTGTACTGGGGGAGATCTATATTGGGGGAGATCTGTATAGGGGAGATCTGTATAGGGGGAGATCTGTACTGGGGGAGATCTGTATAGGAGGAGATCTGTACTGGGGGAGATCTGTATAGGGGGAGATCTGTATAGGAGGAGATCTGTACTGGGGGAGATGTGTATTGGGGGAGATCTGTACTGGGGGAGATCTGTACTGGGGGGATCTGTATAGGAGGAGATCTGTATAGAGGGAGATCTGTATAGGGGGAGATCTGTATAGTGGTAGATCTGTATAGGGGGAGATCTGTACTGGGGGAGATCTGTACTGGGGGGGATCTGTATAGGGGAAGATCTGTACTGGGGGAGATCTGTATAGGGGGAGATCTGTACTGGGGGAGATCTGTACTGGGGGAGATCTGTACTGGGGAGATCTGTATTGGGGGAGATCTGTACTGGAGGAGATCTGTACTGGGGGAGATCTGTACTGGGGGAGATCTGTATAGGGGGAGATCTCTATAGGGGGAGATCTGTATAGGGGGAGATCTGTACTGGGGGAGATCTGTACTGGGGGAGATCTGTACTGGGGAGATCTGTATTGGGGGAGATCTGTACTGGAGGAGATCTGTACTGGGGGAGATCTGTACTGGGGGAGATCTGTATAGGGGGAGATCTCTATAGGGGGAGATCTGTATAGGGAGAGATCTGTATAGGGGGAGATCGGTACTGGGGGAGATCTGTACAGAGGGAGATCTGTATTGGGGGAGATCTGTACTGGAGGAGATCTGTATAGAGGGAGATATGTACTGGGGGAGATCTGTATAGGGGGATATCTGCACTGGAGGAGATCTGTATTGGGGGAGATCTGTACTGGGGAAGATCTGTACTGGGGGAGATCTGTACAGGGGGATATCTGTACTGGGGGAGATCTGTATAGGAGGAGATCTGTATAGTGGGAGATCTGTATAGGGGGGATCTGTATTGGGGGAGATCTGTACTGGAGGAGATCTGTACTGGGGGGATCTGTACTGGGGGAGATCTGTATAGGGGGAGATCTCTATAGGGGGAGATCTGTATAGGGGGAGATCTGTACTGGGGAGATCTGTACTGGGGGAGATCTGTATAGGGGGAGATCTGTATAGGAGGAGATCTGTACTGGGGGAGATCTGTATAGAGGGAGATCTGTATTGGGGGAGATCTGTACTGGGGAGATCTGTACTGGGGGAGATCTTTACTGGGGGAGATCTGTACTGGGGGAGATCTGTATAGGGGGAGATCTGTACTGGGGGAGATCTGTACTGGGGGAGATCTGTACAGGGGGACATCTGTACTGGGGGAGATTTGTATTGGGGGAGATCTGTATTGGGGGAGATCTGTATAGGAGGAGATCTGTATAGGGGGAGATCTATATTTGGGGAGATCTGTATAAGAGGAGATCTGTACTGGGGGAGATCTGTACAGGGGGAGATCTGTATAGGGGGAGATCTGTACTGGGGGAGATCTGTACTGGGGAAGATCTGTACTGGCGGAGATCTGTACTGGGGGAGATCTATATTGGGGGAGATCTGTACTAGGGGAGATCTGTACTGGGGGAGATCTGTACTGGGGGAGATCTGTACTGGGGAAGATCTGTACTGGGGGAGATCTGTACAGGGGGAGATCTGTACTGGGGGAGATCTATATTGGGGGAGATCTGTACTGGGGGAGATCTGTACTGGGGGAGATCTGTACTGGGGGAGATCTGTACTTGGGGGAGATCAGTACAGGGGGAGATCTGTACTGGGGGAGATTTGGACTGGGGGAGATTTGTATTGGGGGAGATCTGTATTGGGGGAGATCTGTATAGGAGGAGATCTGTATAGAGGGAGATCTGTATTGGGGGAGATCTGTATAGGGGAAGATCTGTACTCGGGGAGATCTGTATAGGGGGAGATCTGTACTGGGGGAGATCTGTACTGGGGGAGATCTGTATAGGAGGAGATCTGTATAGGAGGAGATCTGTACTGGGAGAGATCTATATTGGGGGAGATCTGTATAGGGGGAGATCTGTATAGGGGGAGATCTGTACTGGGGGAGATCTATATTGGGGGAGATCTGTATAAGAGGAGATCTGTACTGGGGGAGATCTGTACTGGGGGAGATCTATATTGGGGGAGATCTGTACTGGGGGAGATCTGTACTGGGGGAGATCTGTATAGGGGGAGATATCTACTGGGGGAGATCTGTATAGGGGGAGATCTGTACTGGGGGAGATCTGTACTGGGGGAGATCTGTATAGGGGGAGATCTGTACTGGGGGAGATCTGTACTGGGGGAGATCTGTACTGGGGGAGATCTGTATAGGGGGAGATCTGTACTGGGGAGATCTGTATTGGGGGAGATCTGTACTGAGGGAGATCTGTACTGGGGGAGATCTGTACAGGGGGAGATCTGTACTGGGGGAGATCTGTACTGGGGGAGATCTGCATAGGGGGGAGATCTGTACTGGAGGAGATCTGTATAGGGGGAGATCTGTACTGGGGGAGATCTGTACTGAGGGAGATCTGTATAGGGGGAGATCTGTATAGGGGGAGATCTGTACTGGGGGAGATCTGTATTGGGGGAGATCTCTATAGGGGGAGATCTGTATAGGGAGAGATCTTTATAGGGGGAGATCTGTACTGGGGGAGATCTGTATAGGGGGGATCTGTACTGGGGGAGATCTGTACTGGGGGAGATCTGTATAGGGGGAGATCTGTACTGGGGAGATCTGTATAGGGGGAGATATCTACTGGGGGAGATCTGTATAGGGGGAGATCTGTACTGGGGGAGATCTATATTGGGGGAGATCTGTACTGGGGGAGATCTGTACTGGGGGAGATCTGTATAGAGGGAGATCTGTATAGGGGGAGATCTGTATAGGGGGAGATCTGTACTGGGGGAGATCTGTATTGGGGGAGATCTCTATAGGGGGAGATCTGTATAGGGAGAGATCTTTATAGGGGGAGATCTGTACTGGGGGAGATCTGTATAGGGGGGATCTGTACTGGGGGAGATCTGTACTGGGGGAGATCTGTATAGGGGGAGATCTGTACTGGGGAGATCTGTATTGGGGGAGATCTGTACTGGGGAGATCTGTATAGGGGGAGATATCTACTGGGGGAGATCTGTATAGGGGGAGATCTGTACTGGGGAGATCTGTATAGGGGGAGATATCTACTGGGGGAGATCTGTATAGGGGGAGATCTGCACTGGAGGAGATCTGTATTGGGGGAGATCTGTACTGGGGGAGATCTGTACTGGGGGAGATCTGTATAGAGGGAGATCTGTATTGGGGGAGATCTGTACTGGAGGAGATCTGTATAGGGGGAGATCTGTACTGGGGGAGATCTGTATAGGGGGAGATCTGTACTGGGGGATATCTGTACTGGGGGAGATCTGTACTGGGGGAGATCTGTACAGGGGGAGATCTATATTGGGGGAGATCTGTATAGGGGGAGATCTGTATAGGGGGAGATCTGTATAGAGGGAGATCTGTATTGGGGGAGATCTGTATTGGGGGTGATCTGTACTGGGGGAGATCTGTACTGGGGGAGATCTGTATAGGGGGAGATCTGGACTGCGGGAGATCTGTACTGGGGGAGATCTGTACTGGGGGAGATCTATATAGGGGGAGATCTGTACTGGGGGGGGTTGTGCTGGGGGAGATCTGTACTGGGGGAGATCTGTACTGGGGGAGATTTGTATTGGGGGAGATCTGTATAGGAGGAGATCTGTACTGGGGGAGATCTGTATAGAGGGAGATCTGTATTGGGGGAGATCTATACTGGAGGAGATCTGTACATTAGGGAGATCTATACTGGAGGAGATCTGTACAGGGGGAGATCTGTACTTGGGAAGATCTGTACTGGGGGAGATCTGTACTGGGGGAGATCTGTACTGGGGGAGATCTATATTGGGGGAGATCTGTATAGGGGAGATCTGTACTGGGGGAGATCTGTATAGAGGGAGATCTGTATTGGGGGAGATCTATATTGGAGGAGATCTGTACATTAGGGAGATCTATACTGGAGGAGATCTGTACAGGGGGAGATCTGTACTTGGGAAGATCTGTACTGGGGGAGATCTGTACTGGGGGAGATCTATATTGGGGGAGATCTGTATAGGGGAGATCTGTATAGGGGGAGATCTGTACTGGGGGAGATCTGTATAGGAGGAGATCTGTACTGGGGGAGATCTGTATAGGGGGAGATCTGTATAGGAGGAGATCTGTACTGGGGGAGATGTGTATTGGGGGAGATCTGTACTGGGGGAGATCTGTACTGGGGGGATCTGTATAGGAGGAGATCTGTATAGAGGGAGATCTGTATAGGGGGAGATCTGTATAGTGGTAGATCTGTATAGGGGGAGATCTGTACTGGGGGAGATCTGTACTGGGGGGGATCTGTATAGGGGAAGATCTGTACTGGGGGAGATCTGTATAGGGGGAGATCTGTACTGGGGGAGATCTGTACTGGGGGAGATCTGTACTGGGGAGATCTGTATTGGGGGAGATCTGTACTGGAGGAGATCTGTACTGGGGGAGATCTGTACTGGGGGAGATCTGTATAGGGGGAGATCTCTATAGGGGGAGATCTGTATAGGGGGAGATCTGTACTGGGGGAGATCTGTACTGGGGGAGATCTGTACTGGGGAGATCTGTATTGGGGGAGATCTGTACTGGAGGAGATCTGTACTGGGGGAGATCTGTACTGGGGGAGATCTGTATAGGGGGAGATCTCTATAGGGGGAGATCTGTATAGGGAGAGATCTGTATAGGGGGAGATCGGTACTGGGGGAGATCTGTACAGAGGGAGATCTGTATTGGGGGAGATCTGTACTGGAGGAGATCTGTATAGAGGGAGATATGTACTGGGGGAGATCTGTATAGGGGGATATCTGCACTGGAGGAGATCTGTATTGGGGGAGATCTGTACTGGGGAAGATCTGTACTGGGGGAGATCTGTACAGGGGGATATCTGTACTGGGGGAGATCTGTATAGGAGGAGATCTGTATAGTGGGAGATCTGTATAGGGGGGATCTGTATTGGGGGAGATCTGTACTGGAGGAGATCTGTACTGGGGGGATCTGTACTGGGGGAGATCTGTATAGGGGGAGATCTCTATAGGGGGAGATCTGTATAGGGGGAGATCTGTACTGGGGAGATCTGTACTGGGGGAGATCTGTATAGGGGGAGATCTGTATAGGAGGAGATCTGTACTGGGGGAGATCTGTATAGAGGGAGATCTGTATTGGGGGAGATCTGTACTGGGGAGATCTGTACTGGGGGAGATCTTTACTGGGGGAGATCTGTACTGGGGGAGATCTGTATAGGGGGAGATCTGTACTGGGGGAGATCTGTACTGGGGGAGATCTGTACAGGGGGACATCTGTACTGGGGGAGATTTGTATTGGGGGAGATCTGTATTGGGGGAGATCTGTATAGGAGGAGATCTGTATAGGGGGAGATCTATATTTGGGGAGATCTGTATAAGAGGAGATCTGTACTGGGGGAGATCTGTACAGGGGGAGATCTGTATAGGGGGAGATCTGTACTGGGGGAGATCTGTACTGGGGAAGATCTGTACTGGCGGAGATCTGTACTGGGGGAGATCTATATTGGGGGAGATCTGTACTAGGGGAGATCTGTACTGGGGGAGATCTGTACTGGGGGAGATCTGTACTGGGGAAGATCTGTACTGGGGGAGATCTGTACAGGGGGAGATCTGTACTGGGGGAGATCTATATTGGGGGAGATCTGTACTGGGGGAGATCTGTACTGGGGGAGATCTGTACTGGGGGAGATCTGTACTTGGGGGAGATCAGTACAGGGGGAGATCTGTACTGGGGGAGATTTGGACTGGGGGAGATTTGTATTGGGGGAGATCTGTATTGGGGGAGATCTGTATAGGAGGAGATCTGTATAGAGGGAGATCTGTATTGGGGGAGATCTGTATAGGGGAAGATCTGTACTCGGGGAGATCTGTATAGGGGGAGATCTGTACTGGGGGAGATCTGTACTGGGGGAGATCTGTATAGGAGGAGATCTGTATAGGAGGAGATCTGTACTGGGAGAGATCTATATTGGGGGAGATCTGTATAGGGGGAGATCTGTATAGGGGGAGATCTGTACTGGGGGAGATCTATATTGGGGGAGATCTGTATAAGAGGAGATCTGTACTGGGGGAGATCTGTACTGGGGGAGATCTATATTGGGGGAGATCTGTACTGGGGGAGATCTATATTGGGGGAGATCTGTACTAGGGGAGATCTGTACTGGGGGAGATCTGTACTGGGGAAGATCTGTACTGGGGGAGATCTGTACAGGGGGAGATCTGTACTGGGGGAGATCTATATTGGGGGAGATCTGTACTGGGGGAGATCTGTACTGGGGGAGATCTGTACTGGGGGAGATCTGTACTTGGGGGAGATCAGTACAGGGGGAGATCTGTACTGGGGGAGATTTGGACTGGGGGAGATTTGTATTGGGGGAGATCTGTATTGGGGGAGATCTGTATAGGAGGAGATCTGTATAGAGGGAGATCTGTATTGGGGGAGATCTGTATAGGGGAAGATCTGTACTCGGGGAGATCTGTATAGGGGGAGATCTGTACTGGGGGAGATCTGTACTGGGGGAGATCTGTATAGGAGGAGATCTGTATAGGAGGAGATCTGTACTGGGAGAGATCTATATTGGGGGAGATCTGTATAGGGGGAGATCTGTATAGGGGGAGATCTGTACTGGGGGAGATCTATATTGGGGGAGATCTGTATAAGAGGAGATCTGTACTGGGGGAGATCTGTACTGGGGGAGATCTATATTGGGGGAGATCTGTACTGGGGGAGATCTGTACTGGGGGAGATCTGTATAGGGGGAGATATCTACTGGGGGAGATCTGTATAGGGGGAGATCTGTACTGGGGGAGATCTGTACTGGGGGAGATCTGTATAGGGGGAGATCTGTACTGGGGGAGATCTGTACTGGGGGAGATCTGTACTGGGGGAGATCTGTATAGGGGGAGATCTGTACTGGGGAGATCTGTATTGGGGGAGATCTGTACTGAGGGAGATCTGTACTGGGGGAGATCTGTACAGGGGGAGATCTGTACTGGGGGAGATCTGTACTGGGGGAGATCTGCATAGGGGGGAGATCTGTACTGGAGGAGATCTGTATAGGGGGAGATCTGTACTGGGGGAGATCTGTACTGAGGGAGATCTGTATAGGGGGAGATCTGTATAGGGGGAGATCTGTACTGGGGGAGATCTGTATTGGGGGAGATCTCTATAGGGGGAGATCTGTATAGGGAGAGATCTTTATAGGGGGAGATCTGTACTGGGGGAGATCTGTATAGGGGGGATCTGTACTGGGGGAGATCTGTACTGGGGGAGATCTGTATAGGGGGAGATCTGTACTGGGGAGATCTGTATAGGGGGAGATATCTACTGGGGGAGATCTGTATAGGGGGAGATCTGTACTGGGGGAGATCTATATTGGGGGAGATCTGTACTGGGGGAGATCTGTACTGGGGGAGATCTGTATAGAGGGAGATCTGTATTGGGGGAGATCTGTACTGGAGGAGATCTGTATAGGGGGAGATCTGTACTGGGGGAGATCTGTATAGGGGGAGATCTGTACTGGGGGAGATCTGTATAGGGGGAGATCTGTACTGGGGGATATCTGTACTGGGGGAGATCTGTACAGGGGGAGATCTGTACTGGGGGAGATCTGTATAGGAGGAGATCTGAATAGAGGGAGATCTGTACTGGGGGGATCTGTATTGGGGGAGATCTGTACTGGAGGAGATCTGTACTGCGGGGGATCTGTACTGGGAGAGATCTCTATAGGGGGAGATCTGTACAGGGGGAGATCTGTACTGGGGGAGATCTGTACTGGGGGAGATCTGTATAGGGGGAGATCTGTATAGGAGGAGATCTGTACTGGGGGAGATCTGTATAGAGGGAGATCTGTTTTGGGGGAGATCTGTACTGGGGGAGATCTGTACTGGGGGAGATCTTTACTGGGGGAGATCTGTACTGGGGGAGATCTGTATAGGGGTAGATCTGTATAGGGGGAGATCTGTACTGGGGGAGATCTGTACTGGGGGAGATCTGTACTGGGGGAGATCTGTATAGGGGGAGATCTGTATTGGGGGAGATCTGTATTGGAGGAGATCTGTACTATGGGAGATCTGTACTGGGGAAGATCTGTACTGGGGGAGATCTGTACAGGGGGAGATCTGTATAGGGGGAGAGCTGTACTGGGGGAGATCTGTACTGGGGAAGATCTGTACTGGGGGAGATCTGTACAGGGGGAGATCTGTACTGGGGGAGATCTATATTGGGGGAGATCTGTACTGGGGGAGATCTGTACTGGGGGAGATCTGTACTGGGGGAGATCTGTATAGGGGGACATCTGTACTAGGGGAGATCTGTACTGGGGAAGATCTGTACTGGGGGAGATCTGTACAGGGGGAGTTCTGTACTGGGGGAGATCTATATTGGGGGAGATCTGTACTGGGGGAGATCTGTATAGGAGGAGATCTGTATAGGAGGAGATCTGTACTGGGAGAGATCTATATTGGGGGAGATCTGTATAGGGGGAGATCTGTATAGGGGGAGATCTGTACTGGGGGAGATCTATATTGGGGGAGATCTGTATAAGAGGAGATCTGTACTGGGGGAGATCTGTACTGGTGGAGATCTATATTGGGGGAGATCTGTACTGGGGGAGATCTGTACTGGGGGAGATCTGTATAGGGGGAGATATCTACTGGGGGAGATCTGTATAGGGGGAGATCTGTACTGGGGGAGATCTGTACTGGGGGAGATCTGTATAGGGGGAGATCTGTACTGGGGGAGATCTGTACTGGGGGAGATCTGTACTGGGGGAGATCTGTATAGGGGGAGATCTGTACTGGGGAGATCTGTATTGGGGGAGATCTGTACTGAGGGAGATCTGTACTGGGGGAGATCTGTACAGGGGGAGATCTGTACTGGGGGAGATCTGTACTGGGGGAGATCTGCATAGGGGGGAGATCTGTACTGGAGGAGATCTGTATAGGGGGAGATCTGTACTGGGGGAGATCTGTACTGAGGGAGATCTGTATAGGGGGAGATCTGTATAGGGGGAGATCTGTACTGGGGGAGATCTGTACAGGGGGAGATCTGTACTGGGGGAGATCTATATTGGGGGAGATCTGTACTGGGGGAGATCTGTACTGGGGGAGATCTGTACTGGGGGAGATCTGTACTTGGGGGAGATCAGTACAGGGGGAGATCTGTACTGGGGGAGATTTGGACTGGGGGAGATTTGTATTGGGGGAGATCTGTATTGGGGGAGATCTGTATAGGAGGAGATCTGTATAGAGGGAGATCTGTATTGGGGGAGATCTGTATAGGGGAAGATCTGTACTCGGGGAGATCTGTATAGGGGGAGATCTGTACTGGGGGAGATCTGTACTGGGGGAGATCTGTATAGGAGGAGATCTGTATAGGAGGAGATCTGTACTGGGAGAGATCTATATTGGGGGAGATCTGTATAGGGGGAGATCTGTATAGGGGGAGATCTGTACTGGGGGAGATCTATATTGGGGGAGATCTGTATAAGAGGAGATCTGTACTGGGGGAGATCTGTACTGGGGGAGATCTATATTGGGGGAGATCTGTACTGGGGGAGATCTATATTGGGGGAGATCTGTACTAGGGGAGATCTGTACTGGGGGAGATCTGTACTGGGGAAGATCTGTACTGGGGGAGATCTGTACAGGGGGAGATCTGTACTGGGGGAGATCTATATTGGGGGAGATCTGTACTGGGGGAGATCTGTACTGGGGGAGATCTGTACTGGGGGAGATCTGTACTTGGGGGAGATCAGTACAGGGGGAGATCTGTACTGGGGGAGATTTGGACTGGGGGAGATTTGTATTGGGGGAGATCTGTATTGGGGGAGATCTGTATAGGAGGAGATCTGTATAGAGGGAGATCTGTATTGGGGGAGATCTGTATAGGGGAAGATCTGTACTCGGGGAGATCTGTATAGGGGGAGATCTGTACTGGGGGAGATCTGTACTGGGGGAGATCTGTATAGGAGGAGATCTGTATAGGAGGAGATCTGTACTGGGAGAGATCTATATTGGGGGAGATCTGTATAGGGGGAGATCTGTATAGGGGGAGATCTGTACTGGGGGAGATCTATATTGGGGGAGATCTGTATAAGAGGAGATCTGTACTGGGGGAGATCTGTACTGGGGGAGATCTATATTGGGGGAGATCTGTACTGGGGGAGATCTGTACTGGGGGAGATCTGTATAGGGGGAGATATCTACTGGGGGAGATCTGTATAGGGGGAGATCTGTACTGGGGGAGATCTGTACTGGGGGAGATCTGTATAGGGGGAGATCTGTACTGGGGGAGATCTGTACTGGGGGAGATCTGTACTGGGGGAGATCTGTATAGGGGGAGATCTGTACTGGGGAGATCTGTATTGGGGGAGATCTGTACTGAGGGAGATCTGTACTGGGGGAGATCTGTACAGGGGGAGATCTGTACTGGGGGAGATCTGTACTGGGGGAGATCTGCATAGGGGGGAGATCTGTACTGGAGGAGATCTGTATAGGGGGAGATCTGTACTGGGGGAGATCTGTACTGAGGGAGATCTGTATAGGGGGAGATCTGTATAGGGGGAGATCTGTACTGGGGGAGATCTGTATTGGGGGAGATCTCTATAGGGGGAGATCTGTATAGGGAGAGATCTTTATAGGGGGAGATCTGTACTGGGGGAGATCTGTATAGGGGGGATCTGTACTGGGGGAGATCTGTACTGGGGGAGATCTGTATAGGGGGAGATCTGTACTGGGGAGATCTGTATAGGGGGAGATATCTACTGGGGGAGATCTGTATAGGGGGAGATCTGTACTGGGGGAGATCTATATTGGGGGAGATCTGTACTGGGGGAGATCTGTACTGGGGGAGATCTGTATAGAGGGAGATCTGTATTGGGGGAGATCTGTACTGGAGGAGATCTGTATAGGGGGAGATCTGTACTGGGGGAGATCTGTATAGGGGGAGATCTGTACTGGGGGAGATCTGTATAGGGGGAGATCTGTACTGGGGGATATCTGTACTGGGGGAGATCTGTACAGGGGGAGATCTGTACTGGGGGAGATCTGTATAGGAGGAGATCTGAATAGAGGGAGATCTGTACTGGGGGGATCTGTATTGGGGGAGATCTGTACTGGAGGAGATCTGTACTGCGGGGGATCTGTACTGGGAGAGATCTCTATAGGGGGAGATCTGTACAGGGGGAGATCTGTACTGGGGGAGATCTGTACTGGGGGAGATCTGTATAGGGGGAGATCTGTATAGGAGGAGATCTGTACTGGGGGAGATCTGTATAGAGGGAGATCTGTTTTGGGGGAGATCTGTACTGGGGGAGATCTGTACTGGGGGAGATCTTTACTGGGGGAGATCTGTACTGGGGGAGATCTGTATAGGGGTAGATCTGTATAGGGGGAGATCTGTACTGGGGGAGATCTGTACTGGGGGAGATCTGTACTGGGGGAGATCTGTATAGGGGGAGATCTGTATTGGGGGAGATCTGTATTGGAGGAGATCTGTACTATGGGAGATCTGTACTGGGGAAGATCTGTACTGGGGGAGATCTGTACAGGGGGAGATCTGTATAGGGGGAGAGCTGTACTGGGGGAGATCTGTACTGGGGAAGATCTGTACTGGGGGAGATCTGTACAGGGGGAGATCTGTACTGGGGGAGATCTATATTGGGGGAGATCTGTACTGGGGGAGATCTGTACTGGGGGAGATCTGTACTGGGGGAGATCTGTATAGGGGGACATCTGTACTAGGGGAGATCTGTACTGGGGAAGATCTGTACTGGGGGAGATCTGTACAGGGGGAGTTCTGTACTGGGGGAGATCTATATTGGGGGAGATCTGTACTGGGGGAGATCTGTATAGGAGGAGATCTGTATAGGAGGAGATCTGTACTGGGAGAGATCTATATTGGGGGAGATCTGTATAGGGGGAGATCTGTATAGGGGGAGATCTGTACTGGGGGAGATCTATATTGGGGGAGATCTGTATAAGAGGAGATCTGTACTGGGGGAGATCTGTACTGGTGGAGATCTATATTGGGGGAGATCTGTACTGGGGGAGATCTGTACTGGGGGAGATCTGTATAGGGGGAGATATCTACTGGGGGAGATCTGTATAGGGGGAGATCTGTACTGGGGGAGATCTGTACTGGGGGAGATCTGTATAGGGGGAGATCTGTACTGGGGGAGATCTGTACTGGGGGAGATCTGTACTGGGGGAGATCTGTATAGGGGGAGATCTGTACTGGGGAGATCTGTATTGGGGGAGATCTGTACTGAGGGAGATCTGTACTGGGGGAGATCTGTACAGGGGGAGATCTGTACTGGGGGAGATCTGTACTGGGGGAGATCTGCATAGGGGGGAGATCTGTACTGGAGGAGATCTGTATAGGGGGAGATCTGTACTGGGGGAGATCTGTACTGAGGGAGATCTGTATAGGGGGAGATCTGTATAGGGGGAGATCTGTACTGGGGGAGATCTGTATTGGGGGAGATCTCTATAGGGGGAGATCTGTATAGGGAGAGATCTTTATAGGGGGAGATCTGTACTGGGGGAGATCTGTATAGGGGGGATCTGTACTGGGGGAGATCTGTACTGGGGGAGATCTGTATAGGGGGAGATCTGTACTGGGGAGATCTGTATAGGGGGAGATATCTACTGGGGGAGATCTGTATAGGGGGAGATCTGTACTGGGGGAGATCTATATTGGGGGAGATCTGTACTGGGGGAGATCTGTACTGGGGGAGATCTGTATAGAGGGAGATCTGTATTGGGGGAGATCTGTACTGGAGGAGATCTGTATAGGGGGAGATCTGTACTGGGGGAGATCTGTATAGGGGGAGATCTGTACTGGGGGAGATCTGTATAGGGGGAGATCTGTACTGGGGGATATCTGTACTGGGGGAGATCTGTACAGGGGGAGATCTGTACTGGGGGAGATCTGTATAGGAGGAGATCTGAATAGAGGGAGATCTGTACTGGGGGGATCTGTATTGGGGGAGATCTGTACTGGAGGAGATCTGTACTGCGGGGGATCTGTACTGGGAGAGATCTCTATAGGGGGAGATCTGTACAGGGGGAGATCTGTACTGGGGGAGATCTGTACTGGGGGAGATCTGTATAGGGGGAGATCTGTATAGGAGGAGATCTGTACTGGGGGAGATCTGTATAGAGGGAGATCTGTTTTGGGGGAGATCTGTACTGGGGGAGATCTGTACTGGGGGAGATCTTTACTGGGGGAGATCTGTACTGGGGGAGATCTGTATAGGGGTAGATCTGTATAGGGGGAGATCTGTACTGGGGGAGATCTGTACTGGGGGAGATCTGTACTGGGGGAGATCTGTATAGGGGGAGATCTGTATTGGGGGAGATCTGTATTGGAGGAGATCTGTACTATGGGAGATCTGTACTGGGGAAGATCTGTACTGGGGGAGATCTGTACAGGGGGAGATCTGTATAGGGGGAGATCTGTACTGGGGGAGATCTGTACTGGGGAAGATCTGTACTGGGGGAGATCTGTACAGGGGGAGATCTGTACTGGGGGAGATCTATATTGGGGGAGATCTGTACTGGGGGAGATCTGTACTGGGGGAGATCTGTACTGGGGGAGATCTGTATAGGGGGAGATCTGTACTAGGGGAGATCTGTACTGGGGAAGATCTGTACTGGGGGAGATCTGTACAGGGGGAGTTCTGTACTGGGGGAGATCTATATTGGGGGAGATCTGTACTGGGGGAGATCTGTACTGGGGGAGATCTGTACTGGGGGAGATCTGTACTGGGGGAGATCTGTATAGGGGGAGATCTGTACTGGGGGAGATCTGTACTGGG
The DNA here is from genome assembly GCA_029206835.1 of Rana muscosa. NCBI lineage: Eukaryota > Metazoa > Chordata > Amphibia > Anura > Ranidae > Rana > Rana muscosa. The sequence goes on from JARGYO010005606.1 coordinate 444,910, forward strand.
GGAGATCTGGACTTGGGGGAGATCAGTACAGGGGGAGATCTGTACTGGGGGAGATTTGTACTGGGGGAGATTTGTATTGGGGGGGATCTGTATTGGGGGAGATCTGTATAGGAGGAGATCTGTATAGAGGGAGATCTGTATTGGGGGAGATCTGTACTGGAGGAGATCTGTACAGGGGGAGATCTGTAATGGGGAAGATCTGTACTGGGGGAGATCTGTACTGGGGGAGATCTGTACTGGGGGAGATTTGTATTGGGGGAGATCTGTATTGGGGGAGATCTGTATAGGAGGAGATCTGTATAGAGGGAGATCTGTATTGGGGGAGATCTGTATAGGGGGAGATCTGTACTCGGGGAGATCTGTATAGGGGAGATCTGTACTGGGGGAGATCTGTACTGGGGGAGATCTGTATAGGAGGAGATCTGTATAGGAGGAGATCTGTACTGGAAGAGATCTATATTGGGGGAGATCTGTATAGGGGGAGATCTGTATAGGGGGAGATCTGTACTGGGGGAGATCTATATTGGGGGAGATCTGTATAAGAGGAGATCTGTACTGGGGGAGATCTGTACTGGGGGAGATCTGTACTGGGGGAGATCTGTACTGGGGGAGATCTGTACTGGGGGAGATCTGTATAGGGGGAGATCTGTACTGGGGAGATCTGTATTGGGGGAGATCTGTACTGTGGGAGATCTGTACTGGGGGAGATCTGTACTGGGGGAGATCTGTATAGGGGGAGATCTGTACTGGAGGAGATCTGTATAGGGGGAGATCTGTACTGGGGGAGATCTGTACTGAGGGAGATCTGTATAGGGGGAGATCTGTATAGGGAGAGATCTTTATAGGGGGAGATCTGTATTGGGGGAGATCTGTACTGGAGGAGATCTGTATAGGGGGAGATCTGTACTGGGGGAGATCTGTATAGGGGGAGATCTGTACTGGGGGATATCTGTACTGGGGGAGATCTGTACTGGGGGAGATCTGTACTGGGGGAGATCTGGACTTGGGGGAGATCAGTACAGGGGGAGATCTGTACTGGGGTAGATTTGTACTGGGGGAGATTTGTATTTGGGGGAGATCTGTATTGGGGGAGATCTGTATAGGAGGAGATCTGTATAGAGGGAGATCTGTATTGGGGGAGATCTGTACTGGAGGAGATCTGTACAGGGGGAGATCTGTAATGGGGAAGATCTGTACTGGGGGAGATCTGTACTGGGGGAGATCTGTACTGATCTGTACTGGGGGAGATTTGTATTGGGGGAGATCTGTATTGGGGGAGATCTGTATAGGAGGAGATCTGTATAGAGGGAGATCTGTATTGGGGGAGATCTGTATAGGGGGAGATCTGTACTCGGGGAGATCTGTATAGGGGGAGATCTGTACTGGGGGAGATCAGTACTGGGGGAGATCTGTATAGGAGGAGATCTGTATAGGAGGAGATCTGTACTGGAAGAGATCTATATTGGGGGAGATCTGCATAGGGGGAGATCTGTATAGGGGGAGATCTGTACTGGGGGAGATCTATATTGGGGAGATCTGTATAAGAGGAGATCTGTACTGGGGGAGATCTGTACTGGGGGAGATCTGTATAGGGGGAGATCTGTACTGGGGGAGATCTGTACTGGGGGAAATCTGTATAGGGGGAGATCTGTACTGGGGAGATCTGTTTTGGGGGAGATCTGTACTGTGGGAGATCTGTACTGGGGGAGATCTGTACAGGGGGAGATCTGTACTGGGGGAGATCTGTACTGGGGGAGATCTGTATAGGGGGAGATCTGTACTGGAGGAGATCTGTATAGGGGGAGATCTGTACTGGGGGAGATCTGTACTGAGGGAGATCTGTACTGGGGGAGATCTGTATAGGGGGAGATCTGTACTGGGGGAGATCTGTATTGGGGGAGATCTCTATAGGGGGAGATCTGTATAGGGAAAGATCTTTATAGGGGGAGATCTGTACTGGGGGAGATCTGTATAGGGGGGATCTGTACTGGGGGAGATCTGTACTGGGGGAGATCTGTATAGGGGGAGATCTGTACTGGGGAGATCTGTATAGGGGGAGATATCTACTGGGGGAGATCTGTATAGGGGGAGATCTGTACTGGGGGAGATCTGTACTGGGGGAGATCTGTACTGGGGGAGATCTGTACAGGGGGAGATCTGTATAGGGGGAGATCTGTATAGGAGGAGATCTGTATTGGGGGAGATCTGTACTGGAGGAGATCTGTATAGGGGGAGATCTGTACTGGGGGAGATCTGTATAGGGGGAGATCTGTACTGGGGGATATCTGTACTGGGGGAGATCTGTACTGGGGGAGATCTGTACAGGGGGAGATCTGTACTGGGGGAGATCTGTATAGGAGGAGATCTGTACTGCGGGGGATCTGTACTGGGGCAGATCTCTATAGGGGGAGATCTGTATACGGGGAGATCTGTACTGGGGGAGATCTGTACTGGGGGAGATCTGTATTGGGGGAGATCTGTATAGGGGGAGATCTGTACTGGGGGATATCTGTACTGGGGGAGATCTGTACTGGGGGAGATCTGTACTGGGGGAGATCTGGACTTGGGGGAGATCAGTACAGGGGGAGATCTGTACTGGGGTAGATTTGTACTGGGGGAGATTTGTATTGGGGGAGATCTGTATTGGGGGAGATCTGTATAGGAGGAGATCTGTATAGAGGGAGATCTGTATTGGGGGAGATCTGTACTGGAGGAGATCTGTACAGGGGGAGATCTGTAATGGGGAAGATCTGTACTGGGGGAGATCTGTACTGGGGGAGATCTGTACTGATCTGTACTGGGGGAGATTTGTATTGGGGGAGATCTGTATTGGGGGAGATCTGTATAGGAGGAGATCTGTATAGAGGGAGATCTGTATTGGGGGAGATCTGTATAGGGGGAGATCTGTACTCGGGGAGATCTGTATAGGGGGAGATCTGTACTAGGGGAGATCTGTACTGGGGGAGATCTGTATAGGAGGAGATCTGTATAGGAGGAGATCTGTACTGGAAGAGATCTATATTGGGGGAGATCTGTATAGGGGGAGATCTGTATAGGGGGAGATCTGTACTGGGGGAGATCTATATTGGGGGAGATCTGTATAAGAGGAGATCTGTACTGGGGGAGATCTGTACTGGGGGAGATCTGTATAGGGGGAGATCTGTACTGGGGGAGATCTGTACTGGGGAAGATCTGTATAGGGGGAGATCTGTACTGGGGAGATCTGTATTGGGGGAGATCTGTACTGTGGGAGATCTGTACTGGGGGAGATCTGTACAGGGGGAGATCTGTACTGGGGGAGATCTGTACTGGGGGAGATCTGTATAGGGGGAGATCTGTACTGGAGGAGATCTGTATAGGGGGATGTGACAGAACCCACTGTCACTGTGTGCTTTGGAAGGGACTGAGGGCGGGCCTCCTACCCACAGATTATGGCCCAGAGGAGACTGGAGACTCGGGGAGAAGCTGGCATTGAGATAATGTAATGTAATGCTACATCCCTTTTCCCCCATCCCCCCCCCTCTTGTTGCTGTGTTTAGCTGTGTTGGTTCATGGCACACAGACAATGGTCTGGACTGCAGACATCTCTCCACAGGGGATGTGTATTGAGGGGTTGCCTGCTTACCATAATCCCTTTATGTTTATCTGTAGTCTCTGTTTCAATGTACAAGTGTTCAGTTCCCATTGATTCTTCCTTGTCCCCTACCCCCCCTCTATGACAAGGCTAAGGGGAGTGTCCCTAACTGTGTGTAAAAGTGTATGTTTTGGATTTAATAAAGAGTTAATGCTCTGCATGTTTAACCCTCAACACCTGTGTGGATTGTCTCGTGATTGAGGGGTTAAGGGCTGGTTATGGCGAATCTGCAGGCTGCGGGTGCGTTTGGAGGACAGGAGACACAAGTCTGGCGGATGTGCCCATCTGGGGTATCTGAGATCCGTTACAGTGGTGGCAGCGGTGGGATGTCTCCTGCAGTCCGGGCCATCCAAACCACCACCAGGATTCAAGATCTGTGCAGCCGTCGAGGAGCAATACGGGGACCAGCCAGCATGAGAGCGGAGTTTGAGAGGAGGCTGCAAGGCATGCGGAAGCAACATCGGGGACCAGCGACAGAGCGCACCATGCTCGGCTGGGAGGATGTGATCCGCTGGCAACTCTGGCATGAAACGCTAAGCCACGAGCGGCGCCATCAGGGGAAGATCCTTCCCTCCTCCACAGAGATGTACTGGACGCAGTACCATGCGCGAGAGGTGTTCCTGAGGGAACGACCGCGAGATGAGTGGAAGACGGAGCTCGGAAGATTGGTCCAGGAGGAGATGAGGCTGGACGCCAGCTACAGAGCCCTCCGGTGGTTCGCGGCTCAACTGTGGCCAAGTACAGCAGACGGCAGCCCGACAGAAGGCGTTGGCTACGGCGGCGTGGGGCTGCTCCATCAAAAAATGTACGGAGACCCAGACTTTGGGAGCGATGAGGAGTGGCGGCTGGAAAACATCCTGGACTTCCGAGATGAGGTGCTGGACCTCCCTGAAGAGGCGTGTGACCTGGAGGAATTGGAGTTCCTGGTTGAGCAGGAATGGGAGCTCGAGATTGCCTACAAGCGGCTGTTTGATGGTGATCAGCAGCCTGGCATGGCTCCCGTTGCCTGGGACTGTCCTGGAGAAATAGCGGACAGTCACGAAGATGCGGAGCAAATGGGGCCAGGAGTGCCCCTACGTTTTCCCGTCCTAACCGCAATGGAAGAAGCGGCGATGATACAGAGGGCACTGCGAGTGCTAGAATGCCGGAACGCACCAGAGGTTCCCCAAGCAGAGAGACAAGATAATAGCATAAAGGTCTCAGAAGGGGAAGTTGAAACTGGCGCTGGAAGGCTGGTAAATGGTGATCAGCAGCAAGTCGAGAGTATCGCATCTGGTGCCCCAGCAGAAGCGCTGGCTACAGGGCAGAGTGCCACTAGCCTCTGCCCAGCATCAGAAAAAGAGTTGGATCCGGAGAGTCTGAGAGATGATTTTCGTGAGCCGTTTCCCCAACAGCAGATATCCCCAACGGGAGTGGAGGAATCAATTCTCCCTCCCCAGCAATTGGACATTACCCCAATGTTTATCCCCCCAGCAGAAGCGCTGGCTACGGGGCAGAGTGCCGCGGGCCTCTGCCCACCCTCAGAGTTAGATCCAGGGAGTCCGAGGGATGACCTCAGTGAGCTGGTTGCCCAGCACTTGGACACTACCCCAGTGTATATCCCCCCAGCAGAAGCACTGGCTGCATGGCAGAGTGTTACCAGCCCCGACCCAGCCCTCAGTAGATTTTTGGAGGGTTTGGGAGACAGCCCCTGTCAGAAGTCGCCTCAGAAGCTGGTCACAGAACCAGGAGGGGAGAAAATCCTTCCCCCTCTTCAGCTGCTGAACTCTACCATTGTATATGTCCCCCTAGCAGAAGCACTGGCTACGGGGCAGAGCGATGTTGGCCTCTGCCCAGCATCAGAAAAAGAGACGGAGAGTCCGGGAGACAGTCCCTGCAAGATACCTCCTCAGCGGCTGTTAGCTACTCCAGGAGAAAAGCAAGAACCTTTCCCTCCCCAACTGCATAGCACTGCCAGCCTATGTTCCCTACAAGCTGAAGCGCTGGCATCGGGGCAGAGGATTATTCAGCTCCCCTCAATATCTGCAACCCAGCCCCGGATCACGGGAGTGCGGACAGCTGTTCCCACTCTGCAGCGGCTGTTTTTATTCACGGGAGACCGTATGTGCGATTTTGCTCCCCAGCCCCAGAGACGTACTTTTCCTTTTCCTGGTGGCCTGGGGTGGAAGTTTGCGACTAACGCAGGTCCAGACCAGTTCGGGGTCAGGAACCTGGTTAGTCTGTTTTTAAAAGGGGAGAAATGTGACAGAACCCACTGTCACTGTGTGCTTTGGAAGGGACTGAGGGCGGGCCTCCTACCCACAGATTATGGCCCAGAGGAGACTGGAGACTCGGGGAGAAGCTGGCATTGAGATAATGTAATGTAATGCTACATCCCTTTTCCCCCATCCCCCCCCCTCTTGTTGCTGTGTTTAGCTGTGTTGGTTCATGGCACACAGACAATGGTCTGGACTGCAGACATCTCTCCGCAGGGGATGTGTATTGAGGGGTTGCCTGCTTACCATAATCCCTTTATGTTTATCTGTAGTCTCTGTTTCAATGTACAAGTGTTCAGTTCCCATTGATTCTTCCTTGTCCCCTACCCCCCCTCTATGACAAGGCTAAGGGGAGTGTCCCTAACTGTGTGTAAAACTGTATGTTTTGGATTTAATAAAGAGTTAATGCTCTGCATGTTTAACCCTCAACACCTGTGTGGATTGTCTCGTGATTGAGGGGTTAAGGGCTGGTTATGGCGAATCTGCAGGCTGCGGGTGCGTTTGGAGGACAGGAGACACAAGTCTGGCGGATGTGCCCATCTGGGGTATCTGAGATCCGTTACAGGGGAGATCTGTACTGGGGGAGATCTGTACTGAGGGAGATCTGTACTGGGGGAGATCTGTATAGGGGGAGATCTGTACTGGGGGAGATCTGTATTGGGGGAGATCTCTATAGGGGGAGATCTGTATAGGGAAAGATCTTTATAGGGGGAGATCTGTACTGGGGGAGATCTGTTCTGGGGGAGATCTGTATAGGGGGAGATCTATACTGGGGAGATCTGTATAGGGGGAGATATCTACTGGGGGAGATCTGTATAGGGGGAGATCTGTACTGGGGGAGATCTGTACTGGGGGAGATCTGTACTGGGGGAGATCTGTACAGGGGGAGATCTGTATAGGGGGAGATCTGTATAGGAGGAGATCTGTATTGGGGGAGATCTGTACTGGAGGAGATCTGTATAGGGGGAGATCTGTACTGGGGGAGATCTGTATAGGGGGAGATCTGTACTGGGGGATATCTGTACTGGGGGAGATCTGTACTGGGGGAGATCTGTACAGGGGGAGATCTGTACTGGGGGAGATCTGTATAGGAGGAGATCTGTACTGCGGGGGATCTGTACTGGGGGAGATCTCTATAGGGGGAGATCTGTATACGGGGAGATCTGTACTGGGGGAGATCTGTACTGGGGGAGATCTGTATTGGGGGAGATCTGTATAGGGGGAGATCTGTATAGGAGGAGATCTGTACTGGGGGAGATCTGTATAGAGGGAGATCTGTATTGGGGGAGATCTGTACTGGGGGAGATCTGTACTGGGGGAGATCTGTACTGGGGGAGATCTGTATAGGGGTAGATCTGTATTGGGGGAGATCTGTACTGGAGGAGATCTGTACTGTGGGGGATCTGTACTGGGGGAGATCTCTATAGGGGGAGATCTGTATACGGGGAGATCTGTACTGGGGGAGATCTGTATTGGGTTAGATCTGTATAGGGGGAGATCTGTATAGGAGGAGATCTGTACTGGGGGAGATCTGTATAGAGGGAGATCTGTATTGGGGGAGATCTGTACTGGGGGAGATCTGTACTGGGGGAGATCTTTACTGGGGGAGATCTGTACTGGGGGAGATCTGTATAGGGGTAGATCTGTATAGGGGGAGATCTGTACTGGGGGAGATCTGTACTGGGGGAGATCTGTATAGGTGGAGATCTGTATTGGGGGAGATCTGTATTGGAGGAGATCTGTACTGGGGGAGATCTGTATAGAGGGAGATCTGTATTGGGGGAGATCTGTACTGGGGGAGATCTGTACTGGGGGAGATCTTTACCGGGGGAGATCTGTACTGGGGGAGATCTGTACAGGGGGAGATCTGTATAGGAGGAGATCTGTATTGGGGGAGATCTGTACTGCAGGAGATCTGTATAGGGGGAGATCTGTACTGGGGGAGATCTGTATAGGGGGAGATCTGTACTGGGGGATGTAACGGCACCCCAAGTATGAAAGGGGTTAACACCGTTAGGATATTCCCTTTCCAACCACACGACAGCCACCAGACACTCCAACCAGCTGAATAAGACCCCATACGAATGATTCTCCCCCCAGATACGAGACAACGCTCTGTATTCAAGTTCCAAAACAGGATATGACTTTATTTTCAAAACACACGATAACACATTTCTCTTCAAAACCCTCCCCTCCCATCCTTTGGGGAACAGGGCGGGTTAAACTGTCCAATGACAATGGTAATACAGGTCAGGTGTGTTCAAACTTCTCCTTTGATAAACAGTCTTAGGCAGGAGGGGTGATTCCCCCCCCCCTCCTCACAGAAGACACTTCAACATCCCATAATATGCAGCCAGACGGTTGACCAGCTCCAATCCACATTGTCACAGTAGCAGACTTAATTCATAATAGACAATAGAATGCAAATAACCTTAACACCTCACCACAATGATTACACCCCCCCTCACAGTACACATTCAATCTAGATACAATGTATGTGCAGCTTGAATACGGCCATCATAGGCCATATTGGGGTTTTCATTCACCCTGTGCCCCTAATAGAGACACAGGGTGATTGACACATAAGAGCCATTGGGGGAGCTGAAGCAAGGGTATCTCATACTTTCTAAGCGATTCTGAGTCCCCCGGGCCTTCCAGTTACAGGGGATATCTGTACTGGGGGAGATCTGTACAGGGGGAGATCTGTACTGGGGGAGATCTGTATAGGAGGAGATCTGTATAGAGGGAGATCTGTATAGGGGGGATCTGTATTGGGGGAGATCTGTACTGCGGGGGATCTGTACTGGGGGAGATCTCTATAGGGGGAGATCTGTACTGGGGGGAGATCTGTACTGGGGGAGATCTGTATTGGGGGAGATCTGTATAGGGGGAGATCTGTATAGGAGGAGATCTGTATTGGGGGAGATCTGTACTGGAGGAGATCTGTATAGGGGGAGATCTGTACTGGGGGAGATCTGTATAGGGGGAGATCTGTACTGGGGGATATCTGTACTGGGGGAGATCTGTACTGGGGGAGATCTGTACAGGGGGAGATCTGTACTGGGGGAGATCTGTATAGGAGGAGATCTGTACTGCGGGGATCTGTACTGGGGGAGATCTCTATAGGGGGAGATCTGTATACGGGGAGATCTGTACTGGGGGAGATCTGTACTGGGGGAGATCTGTATTGGGGGAGATCTGTATAGGGGGAGATCTGTATAGGAGGAGATCTGTACTGGGGGAGATCTGTATAGAGGGAGATCTGTATTGGGGGAGATCTGTACTGGGGGAGATCTGTACTGGGGGAGATCTGTACTGGGGGAGATCTGTATAGGGGTAGATCTGTATTGGGGGAGATCTGTACTGGAGGAGATCTGTACTGTGGGGGATCTGTACTGGGGGAGATCTCTATAGGGGGAGATCTGTATACGGGGAGATCTGTACTGGGGGAGATCTGTACTGGGGGAGATCTGTATTGGGGGAGATCTGTATAGGGGGAGATCTGTATAGGAGGAGATCTGTACTGGGGGAGATCTGTATAGAGGGTGATCTGTATTGGGGGAGATCTGTACTGGGGGAGATCTGTACTGGGGGAGATCTTTACTGGGGGAGATCTGTACTGGGGGAGATCTGTATAGGGGTAGATCTGTATAGGGGGAGATCTGTACTGGGGGAGATCTGTACTGGGGGAGATCTGTATAGGTGGAGATCTGTATTGGGGGAGATCTGTATTGGAGGAGATCTGTACTGGGGGAGATCTGTATAGAGGGAGATCTGTATTGGGGGAGATCTGTACTGGGGGAGATCTGTACTGGGGGAGATCTTTACCGGGGGAGATCTGTACTGGGGGAGATCTGTACAGGGGGAGATCTGTATAGGGGGAGATCTGTATAGGAGGAGATCTGTATTGGGGGAGATCTGTACTGCAGGAGATCTGTATAGGGGGAGATCTGTACTGGGGGAGATCTGTATAGGGGGAGATCTGTACTGGGGGATGTAACGGCACCCCAAGTATGAAAGGGGTTAACACCGTTAGGATATTCCCTTTCCAACCACACGACAGCCACCAGACACTCCAACCAGCTGAATAAGACCCCATACGAATGATTCTCCCCCCAGATATGAGACAACGCTCTGTATTCAAGTTCCAAAACAGGATATGACTTTATTTTCAAAACACACGATAACACATTTCTCTTCAAAACCCTCCCCTCCCATCCTTTGGGGAACAGGGCGGGTTAAACTGTCCAATGACAATGGTAATACAGGTCAGGTGTGTTCAAACTTCTCCTTTGATAAACAGTCGTAGGCAGGAGGGGTGATTCCCCCCCCTCCTCACAGAAGACACTTCAACATCCCATAATATGCAGCCAGACGGTTGACCAGCTCCAATCCACATTGTCACAGTAGCAGACTTAATTCATAATAGACAATAGAATGCAAATAACCTTAACACCTCACCGCAATGATTACACACCCCCTCACAGTACACATTCAATCTAGATACAATGTATGTGCAGCTTGAATATGGCCATCATAGGCCATATTGGGGTTTTCATTCACCCTGTGCCCCTAATAGAGACACAGGGTGATTGACACATAAGAGCCATTGGGGGAGCTGAAGCAAGGGTATCTCATACTTTCTAAGCGATTCTGAGTCCCCCGGGCCTTCCAGTTACAGGGGATATCTGTACTGGGGGAGATCTGTACAGGGGGAGATCTGTACTGGGGGAGATCTGTATAGGAGGAGATCTGTATAGAGGGAGATCTGTATAGGGTGGATCTGTATTGGGGGAGATCTGTACTGGAGGAGATCTGTACTGCGGGGGATCTGTACTGGGGGAGATCTCTATAGGGGGAGATCTGTACTGGGGGGAGATCTGTACTGGGGGAGATCTGTATTGGGGGAGATCTGTATAGGGGGAGATCTGTATAGGAGGAGATCTGTATTGGGGGAGATCTGTACTGGAGGAGATCTGTATAGGGGGAGATCTGTACTGGGGGAGATCTGTATAGGGGGAGATCTGTACTGGGGGATATCTGTACTGGGGGAGATCTGTACTGGGGGAGATCTGTACAGGGGGAGATCTGTACTGGGGGAGATCTGTATAGGAGGAGATCTGTACTGCGGGGGATCTGTACTGGGGGAGATCTCTATAGGGGGAGATCTGTATACGGGGAGATCTGTACTGGGGGAGATCTGTACTGGGGGAGATCTGTATTGGGGGAGATCTGTATAGGGGGAGATCTGTATAGGAGGAGATCTGTACTGGGGGAGATCTGTATAGAGGGAGATCTGTATTGGGGGAGATCTGTACTGGGGGAGATCTGTACTGGGGGAGATCTGTACTGGGGGAGATCTGTATAGGGGTAGATCTGTATTGGGGGAGATCTGTACTGGAGGAGATCTGTACTGTGGGGGATCTGTACTGGGGGAGATCTCTATAGGGGGAGATCTGTATACGGGGAGATCTGTACTGGGGGAGATCTGTACTGGGGGAGATCTGTATTGGGGGAGATCTGTATAGGGGGAGATCTGTATAGGAGGAGATCTGTACTGGGGGAGATCTGTATAGAGGGAGATCTGTATTGGGGGAGATCTGTACTGGGGGAGATCTGTACTGGGGGAGATCTTTACTGGGGGAGATCTGTACTGGGGGAGATCTGTATAGGGGTAGATCTGTATAGGGGGAGATCTGTACTGGGGGAGATCTGTACTGGGGGAGATCTGTATAGGTGGAGATCTGTATTGGGGGAGATCTGTATTGGAGGAGATCTGTACTGGGGGAGATCTGTATAGAGGGAGATCTGTATTGGGGGAGATCTGTACTGGGGGAGATCTGTACTGGGGGAGATCTTTACCGGGGGAGATCTGTACTGGGGGAGATCTGTACAGGGGGAGATCTGTATAGGGGGAGATCTGTATAGGAGGAGATCTGTATTGGGGGAGATCTGTACTGCAGGAGATCTGTATAGGGGGAGATCTGTACTGGGGGAGATCTGTATAGGGGGAGATCTGTACTGGGGGATGTAACGGCACCCCAAGTATGAAAGGGGTTAACACCGTTAGGATATTCCCTTTCCAACCACACGACAGCCACCAGACACTCCAACCAGCTGAATAAGACCCCATACGAATGATTCTCCCCCCAGATACGAGACAACGCTCTGTATTCAAGTTCCAAAACAGGTTATGACTTTATTTTCAAAACACACGATAACACATTTCTCTTCAAAACCCTCCCCTCCCATCCTTTGGGGAACAGGGCGGGTTAAACTGTCCAATGACAATGGTAATACAGGTCAGGTGTGTTCAAACTTCTCCTTTGATAAACAGTCTTAGGCAGGAGGGGTGATTCCCCCCCCCCTCCTCACAGAAGACACTTCAACATCCCATAATATGCAGCCAGACGGTTGACCAGCTCCAATCCACATTGTCACAGTAGCAGACTTAATTCATAATAGACAATAGAATGCAAATAACCTTAACACCTCACCGCAATGATTACACCCCCCCTCACAGTACACATTCAATCTAGATACAATGTATGTGCAGCTTGAATATGGCCATCATAGGCCATATTGGGGTTTTCATTCACCCTGTGCCCCTAATAGAGACACAGGGTGATTGACACATAAGAGCCATTGGGGGAGCTGAAGCAAGGGTATCTCATACTTTCTAAGCGATTCTGAGTCCCCCGGGCCTTCCAGTTACAGGGGATATCTGTACTGGGGGAGATCTGTACAGGGGGAGATCTGTACTGGGGGAGATCTGTATAGGAGGAGATCTGTATAGAGGGAGATCTGTATAGGGGGGATCTGTATTGGGGGAGATCTGTACTGGAGGAGATCTGTACTGCGGGGGATCTGTACTGGGGGAGATCTCTATAGGGGGAGATCTGTACTGGGGGGAGATCTGTACTGGGGGAGATCTGTATTGGGGGAGATCTGTATAGGGGGAGATCTGTATAGGAGGAGATCTGTACTGGGGGAGATCTGTATAGAGGGAGATCTGTATTGGGGGAGATCTGTACTGGGGGAGATCTGTACTGGGGGAGATCTTTACTGGGGGAGATCTGTACTGGGGGAGATCTGTATAGGAGTAGATCTGTATAGGGGGAGATCTGTACTGGGGGAGATCTGTACTGGGGGAGATCTGTACTGGGGGAGATCTGTATAGGAGGAGATCTGTATAGAGGGAGATCTGTATAGGGGGGATCTGTATTGGGGGAGATCTGTACTGCGGGGGATCTGTACTGGGGGAGATCTCTATAGGGGGAGATCTGTACTGGGGGGAGATCTGTACTGGGGGAGATCTGTATTGGGGGAGATCTGTATAGGGGGAGATCTGTATAGGAGGAGATCTGTATTGGGGGAGATCTGTACTGGAGGAGATCTGTATAGGGGGAGATCTGTACTGGGGGAGATCTGTATAGGGGGAGATCTGTACTGGGGGATATCTGTACTGGGGGAGATCTGTACTGGGGGAGATCTGTACAGGGGGAGATCTGTACTGGGGGAGATCTGTATAGGAGGAGATCTGTACTGCGGGGGATCTGTACTGGGGGAGATCTCTATAGGGGGAGATCTGTATACGGGGAGATCTGTACTGGGGGAGATCTGTACTGGGGGAGATCTGTATTGGGGGAGATCTGTATAGGGGGAGATCTGTATAGGAGGAGATCTGTACTGGGGGAGATCTGTATAGAGGGAGATCTGTATTGGGGGAGATCTGTACTGGGGGAGATCTGTACTGGGGGAGATCTGTACTGGGGGAGATCTGTATAGGGGTAGATCTGTATTGGGGGAGATCTGTACTGGAGGAGATCTGTACTGTGGGGGATCTGTACTGGGGGAGATCTCTATAGGGGGAGATCTGTATACGGGGAGATCTGTACTGGGGGAGATCTGTACTGGGGGAGATCTGTATTGGGGGAGATCTGTATAGGGGGAGATCTGTATAGGAGGAGATCTGTACTGGGGGAGATCTGTATAGAGGGAGATCTGTATTGGGGGAGATCTGTACTGGGGGAGATCTGTACTGGGGGAGATCTTTACTGGGGGAGATCTGTACTGGGGGAGATCTGTATAGGGGTAGATCTGTATAGGGGGAGATCTGTACTGGGGGAGATCTGTACTGGGGGAGATCTGTATAGGTGGAGATCTGTATTGGGGGAGATCTGTATTGGAGGAGATCTGTACTGGGGGAGATCTGTATAGAGGGAGATCTGTATTGGGGGAGATCTGTACTGGGGGAGATCTGTACTGGGGGAGATCTTTACCGGGGGAGATCTGTACTGGGGGAGATCTGTACAGGGGGAGATCTGTATAGGGGGAGATCTGTATAGGAGGAGATCTGTATTGGGGGAGATCTGTACTGCAGGAGATCTGTATAGGGGGAGATCTGTACTGGGGGAGATCTGTATAGGGGGAGATCTGTACTGGGGGATGTAACGGCACCCCAAGTATGAAAGGGGTTAACACCGTTAGGATATTCCCTTTCCAACCACACGACAGCCACCAGACACTCCAACCAGCTGAATAAGACCCCATACGAATGATTCTCCCCCCAGATATGAGACAACGCTCTGTATTCAAGTTCCAAAACAGGATATGACTTTATTTTCAAAACACACGATAACACATTTCTCTTCAAAACCCTCCCCTCCCATCCTTTGGGGAACAGGGCGGGTTAAACTGTCCAATGACAATGGTAATACAGGTCAGGTGTGTTCAAACTTCTCCTTTGATAAACAGTCGTAGGCAGGAGGGGTGATTCCCCCCCACTCCTCACAGAAGACACTTCAACATCCCATAATATGCAGCCAGACGGTTGACCAGCTCCAATCCACATTGTCACAGTAGCAGACTTAATTCATAATAGACAATAGAATGCAAATAACCTTAACACCTCACCGCAATGATTACACACCCCCTCACAGTACACATTCAATCTAGATACAATGTATGTGCAGCTTGAATATGGCCATCATAGGCCATATTGGGGTTTTCATTCACCCTGTGCCCCTAATAGAGACACAGGGTGATTGACACATAAGAGCCATTGGGGGAGCTGAAGCAAGGGTATCTCATACTTTCTAAGCGATTCTGAGTCCCCCGGGCCTTCCAGTTACAGGGGATATCTGTACTGGGGGAGATCTGTACAGGGGGAGATCTGTACTGGGGGAGATCTGTATAGGAGGAGATCTGTATAGAGGGAGATCTGTATAGGGTGGATCTGTATTGGGGGAGATCTGTACTGGAGGAGATCTGTACTGCGGGGGATCTGTACTGGGGGAGATCTCTATAGGGGGAGATCTGTACTGGGGGGAGATCTGTACTGGGGGAGATCTGTATTGGGGGAGATCTGTATAGGGGGAGATCTGTATAGGAGGAGATCTGTATTGGGGGAGATCTGTACTGGAGGAGATCTGTATAGGGGGAGATCTGTACTGGGGGAGATCTGTATAGGGGGAGATCTGTACTGGGGGATATCTGTACTGGGGGAGATCTGTACTGGGGGAGATCTGTACAGGGGGAGATCTGTACTGGGGGAGATCTGTATAGGAGGAGATCTGTACTGCGGGGGATCTGTACTGGGGGAGATCTCTATAGGGGGAGATCTGTATACGGGGAGATCTGTACTGGGGGAGATCTGTACTGGGGGAGATCTGTATTGGGGGAGATCTGTATAGGGGGAGATCTGTATAGGAGGAGATCTGTACTGGGGGAGATCTGTATAGAGGGAGATCTGTATTGGGGGAGATCTGTACTGGGGGAGATCTGTACTGGGGGAGATCTGTACTGGGGGAGATCTGTATAGGGGTAGATCTGTATTGGGGGAGATCTGTACTGGAGGAGATCTGTACTGTGGGGGATCTGTACTGGGGGAGATCTCTATAGGGGGAGATCTGTATACGGGGAGATCTGTACTGGGGGAGATCTGTACTGGGGGAGATCTGTATTGGGGGAGATCTGTAGAGGGGGAGATCTGTATAGGAGGAGATCTGTACTGGGGGAGATCTGTATAGAGGGAGATCTGTATTGGGGGAGATCTGTACTGGGGGAGATCTGTACTGGGGGAGATCTTTACTGGGGGAGATCTGTACTGGGGGAGATCTGTATAGGGGTAGATCTGTATAGGGGGAGATCTGTACTGGGGGAGATCTGTACTGGGGGAGATCTGTATAGGTGGAGATCTGTATTGGGGGAGATCTGTATTGGAGGAGATCTGTACTGGGGGAGATCTGTATAGAGGGAGATCTGTATTGGGGGAGATCTGTACTGGGGGAGATCTGTACTGGGGGAGATCTTTACCGGGGGAGATCTGTACTGGGGGAGATCTGTATAGGGGGAGATCTGTATAGGAGGAGATCTGTATTGGGGGAGATCTGTACTGCAGGAGATCTGTATAGGGGGAGATCTGTACTGGGGGAGATCTGTATAGGGGGAGATCTGTACTGGGGGATGTAACGGCACCCCAAGTATGAAAGGGGTTAACACCGTTAGGATATTCCCTTTCCAACCACACGACAGCCACCAGACACTCCAACCAGCTGAATAAGACCCCATACGAATGATTCTCCCCCCAGATACGAGACAACGCTCTGTATTCAAGTTCCAAAACAGGTTATGACTTTATTTTCAAAACACACGATAACACATTTCTCTTCAAAACCCTCCCCTCCCATCCTTTGGGGAACAGGGCGGGTTAAACTGTCCAATGACAATGGTAATACAGGTCAGGTGTGTTCAAACTTCTCCTTTGATAAACAGTCTTAGGCAGGAGGGGTGATTCCCCCCCCCCCTCCTCACAGAAGACACTTCAACATCCCATAATATGCAGCCAGACGGTTGACCAGCTCCAATCCACATTGTCACAGTAGCAGACTTAATTCATAATAGACAATAGAATGCAAATAACCTTAACACCTCACCGCAATGATTACACCCCCCCTCACAGTACACATTCAATCTAGATACAATGTATGTGCAGCTTGAATATGGCCATCATAGGCCATATTGGGGTTTTCATTCACCCTGTGCCCCTAATAGAGACACAGGGTGATTGACACATAAGAGCCATTGGGGGAGCTGAAGCAAGGGTATCTCATACTTTCTAAGCAATTCTGAGTCCCCCGGGCCTTCCAGTTACAGGGGATATCTGTACTGGGGGAGATCTGTACAGGGGGAGATCTGTACTGGGGGAGATCTGTATAGGAGGAGATCTGTATAGAGGGAGATCTGTATAGGGGGGATCTGTATTGGGGGAGATCTGTACTGGAGGAGATCTGTACTGCGGGGGATCTGTACTGGGGGAGATCTCTATAGGGGGAGATCTGTACTGGGGGGAGATCTGTACTGGGGGAGATCTGTATTGGGGGAGATCTGTATAGGGGGAGATCTGTATAGGAGGAGATCTGTACTGGGGGAGATCTGTATAGAGGGAGATCTGTATTGGGGGAGATCTGTACTGGGGGAGATCTGTACTGGGGGAGATCTTTACTGGGGGAGATCTGTACTGGGGGAGATCTGTATAGGAGTAGATCTGTATAGGGTGAGATCTGTACTGGGGGAGATCTGTACTGGGGGAGATCTGTATAGGGGGAGATCTGTATTGGGGGGAGATCTGTATTGGAGGAGATCTGAACTGGGGGAGATCTGTATAGAGGGAGATCTGTATTGGGGGAGATCTGTACTGGGGGAGATCTTTACCGGGGGAGATCTGTACTGGGGGAGATCTGTATAGGGGTAGATCTGTATAGGGGGAGATCTGTACTGGGGGAGATCTGTACTGGGGGAGATCTGTATAGGGGGAGATCTGTACTGGGGGAGATCTGTACTGGGGGAGATCTGTACAGGGGGAGATCTATATAGGGGGAGATCTGTACTGGGGGGGTTTGTGCTGGGGGAGATCTTATTGGGGGAGATCTGTATAGGAGGAGATCTGTATAGAGGGAGATCTGTATTGGGGGAGATCTGTACTGGAGGAGATCTGTACAGGGGGAGATCTGTACTGGGGAAGATCTGTATTGGGGGAGATCTGTACAGGGAGAGATCTGTACTGGGGGAGATCTATATTGGGGGAGATCTGTATAGGGGAAGATCTGTATAGGGGGAGATCTGTACTGGGGGAGATCTGTACTCGGGGAGATCTGTATAGGGGGAGATCTGTACTGGGGGAGATCTGTACTGGGGGAGATCTGTATAGGAGGAGATCTGTACTGGGAGAGATCTATATTGGGGGAGATCTGTATAGGGGGAGATCTGTATAGGGGGAGATCTGTATAGGGGGAGATCTGTACTGGGGGAGATCTATATTGGGGGAGATCTGTATAAGAGGAGATCTGTACTGGGGGAGATCTGTACTGGGGGAGATCTGTATAGGGGGAGATCTGTACTGGGGGAGATCTGTACTGGGGGAGATCTGTATAGGGGGAGATCTGTACTGGGGAGATCTGTATTGGGGGAGATCTGTACTGTGGGAGATCTGTACTGGGGGAGATCTGTACAGGGGGAGATCTGTACTGGGGGAGATCTGTACTGGGGGAGATCTGAACTGGGGGAGATCTGTATATGGGGAGATCTGTACTGGAGGAGATCTGTATAGGGGGAGATCTGTACTGGGGGAGATCTTTATAGAGGGAGATCTGTATAGGGGGAGATCTGTATAGGGGGAGATCTGTACTGGGGGAGATCTGTATTGGGGGAGATCTGTATAGGGGGAGATCTGTATAGGGAGAGATCTTTATAGGGGGAGATCTGTACTGGGGGAGATCTGTATAGGGGGGATCTGTAGTGGGGGAGATCTGTACTGGGGGAGATCTGTATAGGGGGAGATCTGTACTGGGGAGATCTGTATTGGGGGAGATCTGTACTGGGGAGATCTGTATAGGGGGAGATATCTACTGGGGGAGATCTGTATAGGGGGAGATCTGTACTGGGGAGATCTGTATAGGGGGAGATATCTACTGGGGGAGATCTGTATAGGGGGAGATCTGCACTGGAGGAGATCTGTATTGGGGGAGATCTGTACTGGGGGAGATCTGTACTGGGGGAGATCTGTATAGAGGGAGATCTGTATTGGGGGAGATCTGTACTGGAGGAGATCTGTATAGGGGGAGATCTGTACTGGGGGAGATCTGTATAGGGGGAGATCTGTACTGGGGGATATCTGTACTGGGGGAGATCTGTACTGGGGGAGATCTGTACAGGGGGAGATCTGTACTGGGGGAGATCTGTATAGGAGGTGATCTGTATAGAGGGAGATCTGTACTGGGGGGATCTGTATTGGGGGAGATCTGTACTGGAGGAGATCTGTACTGCTGGGGATCTGTACTGGGGGAGATCTCTATAGGGGGAGATCTGTACAGGGGGAGATCTGTACTGGGGGAGATCTGTATTGGGGGAGATCTGTATAGGGGGAGATCTGTATAGGAGGAGATCTGTACTGGGGGAGATCTGTATAGAGGGAGATCTGTATTGGGGAGATCTGTACTGGGGGAGATCTGTACTGGGGGAGATCTTTACTGGGGGAGATCTGTACTGGGGGAGATCTGTATAGGGGTAGATCTGTCTAGGGGGAGATCTGTACTGGGGGAGATCTGTACTGGGGGAGATCTGTACTGGGGGAGATCTGTATTGGGGGAGATCTGTACTGGGGGAGATCTGTACTGGGGAAGATCTGTACTGGGGGAGATCTGTACAGGGGGAGATCTGTATAGGGGGAGATCTGTACTGGGGGAGATCTGTACTGGGGAAGATCTGTACTGGGGGAGATCTGTACAGGGGGAGATCTGTACTGGGGGAGATCTATATTGGGGGAGATCTGTACTGGGGGAGATCTGTACTGGGGGAGATCTTTACTGGGGGAGATCTGTATAGGGGGAGATCTGTACTGGGGGAGATCTGTACTGGGGAAGATCTGTACTGGGGGAGATCTGTACAGGGGGAGATCTGTACTGGGGGAGATCTATATTGGGGGAGATCTGTACTGGGGGAGATCTGTACTGGGGGAGATCTGTACTGGGGGAGATCTGTATAGGGGGAGATCTGTACTGGGGGAGATCTGTACTGGGGGAGATCTGGACTTGGGGGAGATCAGTACAGGGGGAGATCTGTACTGGGGGAGATTTGTACTGGGGAGATTTGTATTGGGGGAGATCTGTATTGGGGGAGATCTGTATAGGAGGAGATCTGTACTGGGGGAGATCTATATTGGGGGAGATCTGTACAGGAGGAGATCTGTACTGGGGGAGATCTATATTGGGGGAGATCTGTATAGGGGAAGATCTGTATAGGGGGAGATCTGTACTGGGGGAGATCTGTATAGGGGGAGAGCTGTACTGGGGGAGATTTGTATTGGGGGAGATCTGTATTGGGGGAGATCTGTATAGGAGGAGATCTGTATAGAGGGAGATCTGTATAGGGGAGATCTGTATAGGGGGAGATCTGTACTCGGGGAGATCTGTATAGGGGGAGATCTGTACTGGGGGAGATCTGTACTGGGGGAGATCTGTATAGGAGGAGATCTGTATAGGAGGAGATCTGTACTGGGAGAGATCTATATTGGGGGAGATCTGTATAGGGGGAGATCTGTATAGGGGGAGATCTGTACTGGGTGAGATCTGTATAGAGGGAGATCTGTATTGGGGGAGATCTGTATTGGGGGTGATCTGTACTGGGGGAGATCTGTACTGGGGGAGATCTGTACTGGGGGAGATCTGTATAGGGGGAGATCTGGACTGCGGGAGATCTGTACTGGGGGAGATCTGTACTGGGGGAGATCTATATAGGGGGAGATCTGTACTGGGGGGGGGTTGTGCTGGGGGAGATCTGTACTGGGGGAGATCTGTACTGGGGGAGATTTGTATTGGGGGAGATCTGTATAGGAGGAGATCTGTACTGGGGGAGATCTGTATAGAGGGAGATCTGTATTGGGGGAGATCTATACTGGAGGAGATCTGTACATTAGGGAGATCTATACTGGAGGAGATCTGTACAGGGGGAGATCTGTACTTGGGAAGATCTGTACTGGGGGAGATCTGTACTGGGGGAGATCTGTACTGGGGGAGATCTATATTGGGGGAGATCTGTATAGGGGAGATCTGTACTGGGGGAGATCTGTATAGAGGGAGATCTGTATTGGGGGAGATCTATATTGGAGGAGATCTGTACATTAGGGAGATCTATACTGGAGGAGATCTGTACAGGGGGAGATCTGTACTTGGGAAGATCTGTACTGGGGGAGATCTGTACTGGGGGAGATCTATATTGGGGGAGATCTGTATAGGGGAGATCTGTATAGGGGGAGATCTGTACTGGGGGAGATCTGTACTGGGGGAGATCTGTATAGGAGGAGATCTGTACTGGGGGAGATCTGTATAGGGGGAGATCTGTATAGGAGGAGATCTGTACTGGGGGAGATGTGTATTGGGGGAGATCTGTACAGGGGGAGATCTGTATAGGGGGAGATCTGTACTGGGGGAGATCTATATTGGGGGAGATCTGTATAAGAGGAGATCTGTACTGGGGGAGATCTGTACTGGGGGAGATCTGTATAGGGGGAGATCTGTACTGGGGGAGATCTGTACTGGGGGAGATCTGTACTGGGGGAGATCTGTATAGGGGGAGATCTGTACTGGGGAGATCTGTATTGGGGGAGATCTGTACTGTGGGAGATCTGTACTGGGGGAGATCTGTACAGGGGGAGATCTGTACTGGGGGAGATCTGTACTGGGGGAGATCTTAACTGGGGGAGATCTGTATATGGGGAGATCTGTACTGGAGGAGATCTGTATAGGGGGAGATCTGTACTGGGGGAGATCTGTATAGAGGGAGATCTGTATAGGGGGAGATCTGTATAGGGGGAGATCTGTACTGGGGGAGATCTGTATTGGGGGAGATCTCTATAGGGGGAGATCTGTATAGGGAGAGATCTTTATAGGGGGAGATCTGTACTGGGGGAGATCTGTATAGGGGGGATCTGTACTGGGGGAGATCTGTACTGGGGGAGATCTGTATAGGGGGAGATCTGTACTGGGGAGATCTGTATTGGGGGAGATCTGTACTGGGGAGATCTGTATAGGGGGAGATATCTACTGGGGGAGATCTGTATAGGGGGAGATCTGTACTGGGGAGATCTGTATAGGGGGAGATATCTACTGGGGGAGATCTGTATAGGGGGAGATCTGCACTGGAGGAGATCTGTATTGGGGGAGATCTGTACTGGGGGAGATCTGTACTGGGGGAGATCTGTATAGAGGGAGATCTGTATTGGGGGAGATCTGTACTGGAGGAGATCTGTATAGGGGGAGATCTGTACTGGGGGAGATCTGTATAGGGGGAGATCTGTACTGGGGGATATCTGTACTGGGGGAGATCTGTACTGGGGGAGATCTGTACAGGGGGAGATCTGTACTGGGGGAGATCTGTATAGGAGGTGATCTGTATAGAGGGAGATCTGTACTGGGGGGATCTGTATTGGGGGAGATCTGTACTGGAGGAGATCTGTACTGCTGGGGATCTGTACTGGGGGAGATCTCTATAGGGGA
This sequence comes from Rana muscosa, assembly GCA_029206835.1. Taxonomy (NCBI): domain Eukaryota; kingdom Metazoa; phylum Chordata; class Amphibia; order Anura; family Ranidae; genus Rana; species Rana muscosa. The sequence goes on from JARGYO010005606.1 coordinate 467,352, forward strand.
GATCTGTACAGGGGGAGATCTGTACTGGGGGAGATCTGTATTGGGGGAGATCTGTATAGGGGGAGATCTGTATAGGAGGAGATCTGTACTGGGGGAGATCTGTATAGAGGGAGATCTGTATTGGGGAGATCTGTACTGGGGGAGATCTGTACTGGGGGAGATCTTTACTGGGGGAGATCTGTACTGGGGGAGATCTGTATAGGGGTAGATCTGTCTAGGGGGAGATCTGTACTGGGGGAGATCTGTACTGGGGGAGATCTGTACTGGGGGAGATCTGTATTGGGGGAGATCTGTACTGGGGGAGATCTGTACTGGGGAAGATCTGTACTGGGGGAGATCTGTACAGGGGGAGATCTGTATAGGGGGAGATCTGTACTGGGGGAGATCTGTACTGGGGAAGGTCTGTACTGGGGGAGATCTGTACAGGGGGAGATCTGTACTGGGGGAGATCTATATTGGGGGAGATCTGTACTGGGGGAGATCTGTACTGGGGGAGATCTGTACTGGGGGAGATCTTTACTGGGGGAGATCTGTATAGGGGGAGATCTGTACTGGGGGAGATCTGTACTGGGGAAGATCTGTACTGGGGGAGATCTGTACAGGGGGAGATCTGTACTGGGGGAGATCTATATTGGGGGAGATCTGTACTGGGGGAGATCTGTACTGGGGGAGATCTGTACTGGGGGAGATCTGTATAGGGGGAGATCTGTACTGGGGGAGATCTGGACTTGGGGGAGATCAGTACAGGGGGAGATCTGTACTGGGGGAGATTTGTACTGGGGAGATTTGTATTGGGGGAGATCTGTATTGGGGGAGATCTGTATAGGAGGAGATCTGTACTGGGGGAGATCTATATTGGGGGAGATCTGTACAGGAGGAGATCTGTACTGGGGGAGATCTATATTGGGGGAGATCTGTATAGGGGAAGATCTGTATAGGGGGAGATCTGTACTGGGGGAGATCTGTATAGGGGGAGAGCTGTACTGGGGGAGATTTATATTGGGGGAGATCTGTATTGGGGGAGATCTGTATAGGAGGAGATCTGTATAGAGGGAGATCTGTATAGGGGAGATCTGTATAGGGGGAGATCTGTACTCGGGGAGATCTGTATAGGGGGAGATCTGTACTGGGGGAGATCTGTACTGGGGGAGATCTGTATAGGAGGAGATCTGTATAGGAGGAGATCTGTACTGGGAGAGATCTATATTGGGGGAGATCTGTATAGGGGGAGATCTGTATAGGGGGAGATCTGTACTGGGTGAGATCTGTATAGAGGGAGATCTGTATTGGGGGAGATCTGTATTGGGGGTGATCTGTACTGGGGGAGATCTGTACTGGGGGAGATCTGTATAGGGGGAGATCTGGACTGCAGGAGATCTGTACTGGGGGAGATCTGTACTGGGGGAGATCTATATAGGGGGAGATCTGTACTGGGGGGGTTGTGCTGGGGGAGATCTGTACTGGGGGAGATCTGTACTGGGGGAGATTTGTATTGGGGGAGATCTGTATAGGAGGAGATCTGTACTGGGGGAGATCTGTATAGAGGGAGATCTGTATTGGGGGAGATCTATACTGGAGGAGATCTGTACATTAGGGAGATCTATACTGGAGGAGATCTGTACAGGGGGAGATCTGTACTTGGGAAGATCTGTACTGGGGGAGATCTGTACTGGGGGAGATCTGTACTGGGGGAGATCTATATTGGGGGAGATCTGTATAGGGGAGATCTGTACTGGGGGAGATCTGTATAGAGGGAGATCTGTATTGGGGGAGATCTATATTGGAGGAGATCTGTACATTAGGGAGATCTATACTGGAGGAGATCTGTACAGGGGGAGATCTGTACTTGGGAAGATCTGTACTGGGGGAGATCTGTACTGGGGGAGATCTATATTGGGGGAGATCTGTATAGGGGAGATCTGTATAGGGGGAGATCTGTACTGGGGGAGATCTGTATAGGAGGAGATCTGTACTGGGGGAGATCTGTATAGGGGGAGATCTGTATAGGAGGAGATCTGTACTGGGGGAGATGTGTATTGGGGGAGATCTGTACTGGGGGAGATCTGTACTGGGGGGATCTGTATAGGAGGAGATCTGTATAGAGGGAGATCTGTATAGGGGGAGATCTGTATAGTGGTAGATCTGTATAGGGGGAGATCTGTACTGGGGGAGATCTGTACTGGGGGGGATCTGTATAGGGGAAGATCTGTACTGGGGGAGATCTGTATAGGGGGAGATCTGTACTGGGGGAGATCTGTACTGGGGGAGATCTGTACTGGGGAGATCTGTATTGGGGGAGATCTGTACTGGAGGAGATCTGTACTGGGGGAGATCTGTACTGGGGGAGATCTGTATAGGGGGAGATCTCTATAGGGGGAGATCTGTATAGGGGGAGATCTGTACTGGGGGAGATCTGTACTGGGGGAGATCTGTACTGGGGAGATCTGTATTGGGGGAGATCTGTACTGGAGGAGATCTGTACTGGGGGAGATCTGTACTGGGGGAGATCTGTATAGGGGGAGATCTCTATAGGGGGAGATCTGTATAGGGAGAGATCTGTATAGGGGGAGATCGGTACTGGGGGAGATCTGTACAGAGGGAGATCTGTATTGGGGGAGATCTGTACTGGAGGAGATCTGTATAGAGGGAGATATGTACTGGGGGAGATCTGTATAGGGGGATATCTGCACTGGGGGAGATTTGTATTGGGGGAGATCTGTATTGGGGGAGATCTGTATAGGAGGAGATCTGTATAGGGGGAGATCTATATTGGGGGAGATCTGTACTGGGGGAGATCTGTACTGGGGGAGATCTGTACAGGGGGAGATCTGTATAGGGGGAGATCTGTATAGGAGGAGATCTGTATTGGGGGAGATCTGTATTGGAGGAGATCTGTATAGGGGGAGAACTGTACTGGGGGAGATCTGTATAGGGGGAGATCTGTACTGGGGGATATCTGTACTGGGGGAGATCTGTACTGGGGGAGATCTGTACAGGGGGAGATCTGTACTGGGGGAGATCTGTATAGGAGGAGATCTGTACTGCGGGGGATCTGTACTGGGGGAGATCTCTATAGGGGGAGATCTGTATACGGGGAGATCTGTACTGGGGGAGATCTGTATAGGGGGAGATCTGTACTGGGGGAGATCTGTACTGGGGGAGATCTGTACAGGGGGACATCTGTACTGGGGGAGATTTGTATTGGGGGAGATCTGTATTGGGGGAGATCTGTATAGGAGGAGATCTGTATAGGGGGAGATCTATATTTGGGGAGATCTGTATAAGAGGAGATCTGTACTGGGGGAGATCTGTACAGGGGGAGATCTGTATAGGGGGAGATCTGTACTGGGGGAGATCTGTACTGGGGAAGATCTGTACTGGCGGAGATCTGTACTGGGGGAGATCTATATTGGGGGATATCTGTACTAGGGGAGATCTGTACTGGGGGAGATCTGTACTGGGGGAGATCTGTACTGGGGAAGATCTGTACTGGGGGAGATCTGTACAGGGGGAGATCTGTACTGGGGGAGATCTATATTGGGGGAGATCTGTACTGGGGGAGATCTGTACTGGGGGAGATCTGTACTGGGGGAGATCTGTACTTGGGGGAGATCAGTACAGGGGGAGATCTGTACTGGGGGAGATTTGGACTGGGGGAGATTTGTATTGGGGGAGATCTGTATTGGGGGAGATCTGTATAGGAGGAGATCTGTATAGAGGGAGATCTGTATTGGGGGAGATCTGTATAGGGGAAGATCTGTACTCTGGGAGATCTGTATAGGGGGAGATCTGTACTGGGGGAGATCTGTACTGGGGGAGATCTGTATAGGAGGAGATCTGTATAGGAGGAGATCTGTACTGGGAGAGATCTATATTGGGGGAGATCTGTATAGGGGGAGATCTGTATAGGGGGAGATCTGTACTGGGGGAGATCTATATTGGGGGAGATCTGTATAAGAGGAGATCTGTACTGGGGGAGATCTGTACTGGGGGAGATCTGTATAGGGGGAGATCTGTACTGGGGGAGATCTGTACTGGGGGAGATCTGTATAGGGGGAGATCTGTACTGGGGAGATCTGTATTGGGGGAGATCTGTACTGTGGGAGATCTGTACTGGGGGAGATCTGTACAGGGGGAGATCTGTACTGGGGGAGATCTGTACTGGGGGAGATCTGTATAGGGGGAGATCTGTACTGGAGGAGATCTGTATAGGGGGAGATCTGTACTGGGGGAGATCTGTACTGAGGGAGATCTGTATAGGGGGAGATCTGTATAGGGGGAGATCTGTATTGGGGGAGATCTCTATAGGGGGAGATCTGTATAGGGAGAGATCTTTATAGGGGGAGATCTGTACTGGGGGAGATCTGTATAGGGGGGATCTGTACTGGGGGAGATCTGTACTGGGGGAGATCTGTATAGGGGGAGATCTGTACTGGGGAGATCTGTATAGGGGGAGATATCTACTGGGGGAGATCTGTATAAGGGGAGATCTGTACTGGGGGAGATCTATATTGGGGGAGATCTGTACTGGGGGAGATCTGTACTGGGGGAGATCTGTACAGGGGGAGATCTGTATAGGGGGAGATCTGTATAGGAGGAGATCTGTATTGGGGGAGATCTGTATTGGAGGAGATCTGTATAGGGGGAGAACTGTACTGGGGGAGATCTGTATAGGGGGAGATCTGTACTGGGGGATATCTGTACTGGGGGAGATCTGTACTGGGGGAGATCTGTACAGGGGGAGATCTGTACTGGGGGAGATCTGTATAGGAGGAGATCTGTACTGCGGGGGATCTGTACTGGGGGAGATCTCTATAGGGGGAGATCTGTATACGGGGAGATCTGTACTGGGGGAGATCTGTACTGGGGGAGATCTGTATTGGGGGAGATCTGTATAGGGGGAGATCTGTATAGGAGGAGATCTGTATAGGGGGAGATCTGTACTGGGGAAGATCTGTACTGGGGGAGATCTGTACAGGGGGATATCTGTACTGGGGGAGATCTGTATAGGAGGAGATCTGTATAGTGGGAGATCTGTATAGGGGGGATCTGTATTGGGGGAGATCTGTACTGGAGGAGATCTGTACTGGGGGGATCTGTACTGGGGGAGATCTGTATAGGGGGAGATCTCTATAGGGGGAGATCTGTATAGGGGGAGATCTGTACTGGGGAGATCTGTACTGGGGGAGATCTGTATAGGGGGAGATCTGTATAGGAGGAGATCTGTACTGGGGGAGATCTGTATAGAGGGAGATCTGTATTGGGGGAGATCTGTACTGGGGAGATCTGTACTGGGGGAGATCTTTACTGGGGGAGATCTGTACTGGGGGAGATCTGTATAGGTGGAGATCTGTACTGGGGGAGATCTGTACTGGGGGAGATCTGTACAGGGGGACATCTGTACTGGGGGAGATTTGTATTGGGGGAGATCTGTATTGGGGGAGATCTGTATAGGAGGAGATCTGTATAGGGGGAGATCTATATTTGGGGAGATCTGTATAAGAGGAGATCTGTACTGGGGGAGATCTGTACAGGGGGAGATCTGTATAGGGGGAGATCTGTACTGGGGGAGATCTGTATTGGGGAAGATCTGTACTGGCGGAGATCTGTACAGGGGGAGATCTGTACTGGGGGAGATCTATATTGGGGGAGATCTGTACTAGGGGAGATCTGTACTGGGGGAGATCTGTACTGGGGGAGATCTGTACTGGGGAAGATCTGTACTGGGGGAGATCTGTACAGGGGGAGATCTGTACTGGGGGAGATCTATATTGGGGGAGATCTGTACTGGGGGAGATCTGTACTGGGGGAGATCTGTACTTGGGGGAGATCAGTACAGGGGGAGATCTGTACTGGGGGAGATTTGGACTGGGGGAGATTTGTATTGGGGGAGATCTGTATTGGGGGAGATCTGTATAGGAGGAGATCTGTATAGAGGGAGATCTGTATTGGGGGAGATCTGTATAGGGGAAGATCTCTACTCGGGGAGATCTGTATAGGGGGAGATCTGTACTGGGGGAGATCTGTACTGGGGGAGATCTGTATAGGAGGAGATCTGTATAGGAGGAGATCTGTACTGGGAGAGATCTATATTGGGGGAGATCTGTATAGGGGGAGATCTGTATAGGGGGAGATCTGTATAGGAGGAGATCTGTATAGAGGGAGATCTGTATTGGGGGAGATCTGTATAGGGGAAGATCTGTACTCGGGGAGATCTGTATAGGGGGAGATCTGTACTGGGGGAGATCTGTACTGGGGGAGATCTGTATAGGGGGAGATCTGTACTGGGGAGATCTGTATTGGGGGAGATCTGTACTGTGGGAGATCTGTACTGGGGGAGATCTGTACAGGGGGAGATCTGTACTGGGGGAGATCTGTACTGGGGGAGATCTGTATAGGGGGAGATCTGTACTGGAGGAGATCTGTATAGGGGGAGATCTGTACTGGGGGAGATCTGTACTGAGGGAGATCTGTATAGGGGGAGATCTGTATTGGGGGAGATCTCTATAGGGGGAGATCTGTATAGGGAGAGATCTTTATAGGGGGAGATCTGTACTGGGGGAGATCTGTATAGGGGGGATCTGTACTGGGGGAGATCTGTACTGGGGGAGATCTGTATAGGGGGAGATCTGTACTGGGGAGATCTGTATAGGGGGAGATATCTACTGGGGGAGATCTGTATAAGGGGAGATCTGTACTGGGGGAGATCTATATTGGGGGAGATCTGTACTGGGGGAGATCTGTACTGGGGGAGATCTGTACAGGGGGAGATCTGTATAGGGGGAGATCTGTATAGGAGGAGATCTGTATTGGGGGAGATCTGTATTGGAGGAGATCTGTATAGGGGGAGAACTGTACTGGGGGAGATCTGTATAGGGGGAGATCTGTACTGGGGGATATCTGTACTGGGGGAGATCTGTACTGGGGGAGATCTGTACAGGGGGAGATCTGTGCTGGGGGAGATCTGTATAGGAGGAGATCTGTACTGCGGGGGATCTGTACTGGGGGAGATCTCTATAGGGGGAGATCTGTATACGGGGAGATCTGTACTGGGGGAGATCTGTACTGGGGGAGATCTGTATTGGGGGAGATCTGTATAGGGGGAGATCTGTATAGGTGGAGATCTGTACTGGGGGAGATCTATATTGGGGGAGATCTGTACTGGGGGAGATCTGTACTGGGGGAGATCTGTACTGGGGGAGATCTGTACTTGGGGGAGATCAGTACAGGGGGAGATCTGTACTGGGGGAGATTTGTACTGGGGGAGATTTGTATTGGGGGAGATCTGTATTGGGGGAGATCTGTATAGGAGGAGATCTGTATAGAGGGAGATCTGTATTGGGGGAGATCTGTACTGGAGGAGATCTGTATAGGGGGAGATCTGTACTGGGGGAGATCTGTACTGGGGGAGATCTGTACTGGGGGACATCTGTACTGGGGGAGATTTGTATTGGGGGAGATCTGTATTGGGGGAGATCTGTATAGAGGGAGATCTGTATAGGGGGAGATCTGTACTGGGGGAGATCTGTACTGGGGGAGATCTGTACTGGGGGAGATCTGTACTGGGGGACATCTGTACTGGGGGAGATTTGTATTGGGGGAGATCTGTATTGGGGGAGATCTGTATAGAGGGAGATCTGTATAGGGGGAGATCTATATTTGGGGAGATCTGTATAAGAGGAGATCTGTACTGGGGGAGATCTGTACAGGGGGAGATCTGTATAGGGGGAGATCTGTACTGGGGGAGATCTGTACTGGGGAAGATGTGTACTGGCGGAGATCTGTACAGGGGGAGATCTGTACTGGGGGAGATCTATATTGGGGGAGATCTGTACTAGGGGAGATCTGTACTGGGGGAGATCTGTACTGGGGGAGATCTGTACTGGGGGAGATCTGTACAGGGGGAGATCTGTATAGGGGGAGATCTGTATAGGAGGAGATCTGTATTGGGGGAGATCTGTACTGGAGGAGATCTGTATAGGGGGAGATCTGTACTGGGGGAGATCTGTATAGGGGGAGATCTGTACTGGGGGATATCTGTACTGGGGGAGATCTGTACTGGGGGAGATCTGTACAGGGGGAGATCTGTACTGGGGGAGATCTGTATAGGAGGAGATCTGTACTGCGGGGGATCTGTACTGGGGGAGATCTCTATAGGGGGAGATCTGTATACGGGGAGATCTGTACTGGGGGAGATCTGTACTGGGGGAGATCTGTATTGGGGGAGATCTGTATAGGGGGAGATCTGTACTGGGGGATATCTGTACTGGGGGAGATCTGTACTGGGGGAGATCTGGACTTGGGGGAGATCAGTACAGGGGGAGATCTGTACTGGGGTAGATTTGTACTGGGGGAGATTTGTATTGGGGGAGATCTGTATTGGGGGAGATCTGTATAGGAGGAGATCTGTATAGAGGGAGATCTGTATTGGGGGAGATCTGTACTGGAGGAGATCTGTACAGGGGGAGATCTGTAATGGGGAAGATCTGTACTGGGGGAGATCTGTACTGGGGGAGATCTGTACTGATCTGTACTGGGGGAGATTTGTATTGGGGGAGATCTGTATTGGGGGAGATCTGTATAGGAGGAGATCTGTATAGAGGGAGATCTGTATTGGGGGAGATCTGTAAAGGGGGAGATCTGTACTCGGGGAGATCTGTATAGGGGGAGATCTGTACTAGGGGAGATCTGTACTGGGGGAGATCTGTATAGGAGGAGATCTGTATAGGAGGAGATCTGTACTGGAAGAGATCTATATTGGGGGAGATCTGTATAGGGGGAGATCTGTATAGGGGGAGATCTGTACTGGGGGAGATCTATATTGGGGGAGATCTGTATAAGAGGAGATCTGTACTGGGGGAGATCTGTACTGGGGAGATCTGTATAGGGGGAGATCTGTACTGGGGGAGATCTGTACTGGGGGAGATCTGTATAGGGGGAGATCTGTACTGGGGAGATCTGTATTGGGGGAGATCTGTACTGTGGGAGATCTGTACTGGGGGAGATCTGTACAGGGGGAGATCTGTACTGGGGGAGATCTGTACTGGGGGAGATCTGTATAGGGGGAGATCTGTACTGGAGGAGATCTGTATAGGGGGATGTGACAGAACCCACTGTCACTGTGTGCTTTGGAAGGGACTGAGGGCGGGCCTCCTACCCACAGATTATGGCCCAGAGGAGACTGGAGACTCGGGGAGAAGCTGGCATTGAGATAATGTAATGTAATGCTACATCCCTTTTCCCCCATCCCCCCCCTCTTGTTGCTGTGTTTAGCTGTGTTGGTTCATGGCACACAGACAATGGTCTGGACTGCAGACATCTCTCCGCAGGGGATGTGTATTGAGGGGTTGCCTGCTTACCATAATCCCTTTATGTTTATCTGTAGTCTCTGTTTCAATGTACAAGTGTTCAGTTCCCATTGATTCTTCCTTGTCCCCTACCCCCCCTCTATGACAAGGCTAAGGGGAGTGTCCCTAACTGTGTGTAAAAGTGTATGTTTTGGATTTAATAAAGAGTTAATGCTCTGCATGTTTAACCCTCAACACCTGTGTGGATTGTCTCGTGATTGAGGGGTTAAGGGCTGGTTATGGCGAATCTGCAGGCTGCGGGTGCGTTTGGAGGACAGGAGACACAAGTCTGGCGGATGTGCCCATCTGGGGTATCTGAGATCCGTTACAGTGGTGGCAGCGGTGGGATGTCTCCTGCAGTCCGGGCCATCCAAACCACCACCAGGATTCAAGATCTGTGCAGCCGTCGAGGAGCAATACGGGGACCAGCCAGCATGAGAGCGGAGTTTGAGAGGAGGCTGCAAGGCATGCGGAAGCAACATCGGGGACCAGCGACAGAGCGCACCATGCTCGGCTGGGAGGATGTGATCCGCTGGCAACTCTGGCATGAAACGCTAAGCCACGAGCGGCGCCATCAGGGGAAGATCCTTCCCTCCTCCACAGAGATGTACTGGACGCAGTACCATGCGCGAGAGGTGTTCCTGAGGGAACGACCGCGAGATGAGTGGAAGACGGAGCTCGGAAGATTGGTCCAGGAGGAGATGAGGCTGGACGCCAGCTACAGAGCCCTCCGGTGGTTCGCGGCTCAACTGTGGCCAAGTACAGCAGACGGCAGCCCGACAGAAGGCGTTGGCTACGGCGGCGTGGGGCTGCTCCATCAAAAAATGTACGGAGACCCAGACTTTGGGAGCGATGAGGAGTGGCGGCTGGAAAACATCCTGGACTTCCGAGATGAGGTGCTGGACCTCCCTGAAGAGGCGTGTGACCTGGAGGAATTGGAGTTCCTGGTTGAGCAGGAATGGGAGCTCGAGATTGCCTACAAGCGGCTGTTTGATGGTGATCAGCAGCCTGGCATGGCTCCCGTTGCCTGGGACTGTCCTGGAGAAATAGCGGACAGTCACGAAGATGCGGAGCAAATGGGGCCAGGAGTGCCCCTACGTTTTCCCGTCCTAACCGCAATGGAAGAAGCGGCGATGATACAGAGGGCACTGCGAGTGCTAGAATGCCGGAACGCACCAGAGGTTCCCCAAGCAGAGAGACAAGATAATAGCATAAAGGTCTCAGAAGGGGAAGTTGAAACTGGCGCTGGAAGGCTGGTAAATGGTGATCAGCAGCAAGTCGAGAGTATCGCATCTGGTGCCCCAGCAGAAGCGCTGGCTACAGGGCAGAGTGCCACTAGCCTCTGCCCAGCATCAGAAAAAGAGTTGGATCCGGAGAGTCTGAGAGATGATTTTCGTGAGCCGTTTCCCCAACAGCAGATATCCCCAACGGGAGTGGAGGAATCAATTCTCCCTCCCCAGCAATTGGACATTACCCCAATGTTCATCCCCCCAGCAGAAGCGCTGGCTACGGGGCAGAGTGCCGCGGGCCTCTGCCCACCCTCAGAGTTAGATCCAGGGAGTCCGAGGGATGACCTCAGTGAGCTGGTTGCCCAGCACTTGGACACTACCCCAGTGTATATCCCCCCAGCAGAAGCACTGGCTGCATGGCAGAGTGTTACCAGCCCCGACCCAGCCCTCAGTAGATTTTTGGAGGGTTTGGGAGACAGCCCCTGTCAGAAGTCGCCTCAGAAGCTGGTCACAGAACCAGGAGGGGAGAAAATCCTTCCCCCTCTTCAGCTGCTGAACTCTACCATTGTATATGTCCCCCTAGCAGAAGCACTGGCTACGGGGCAGAGCGATGTTGGCCTCTGCCCAGCATCAGAAAAAGAGACGGAGAGTCCGGGAGACAGTCCCTGCAAGATACCTCCTCAGCGGCTGTTAGCTACTCCAGGAGAAAAGCAAGAACCTTTCCCTCCCCAACTGCATAGCACTGCCAGCCTATGTTCCCTACAAGCTGAAGCGCTGGCATCGGGGCAGAGGATTATTCAGCTCCCCTCAATATCTGCAACCCAGCCCCGGATCACGGGAGTGCGGACAGCTGTTCCCACTCTGCAGCGGCTGTTTTTATTCACGGGAGACCGTATGTGCGATTTTGCTCCCCAGCCCCAGAGACGTACTTTTCCTTTTCCTGGTGGCCTGGGGTGGAAGTTTGCGACTAACGCAGGTCCAGACCAGTTCGGGGTCAGGAACCTGGTTAGTCTGTTTTTAAAAGGGGAGAAATGTGACAGAACCCACTGTCACTGTGTGCTTTGGAAGGGACTGAGGGCGGGCCTCCTACCCACAGATTATGGCCCAGAGGAGACTGGAGACTCGGGGAGAAGCTGGCATTGAGATAATGTAATGTAATGCTACATCCCTTTTCCCCCATCCCCCCCCTCTTGTTGCTGTGTTTAGCTGTGTTGGTTCATGGCACACAGACAATGGTCTGGACTGCAGACATCTCTCCGCAGGGGATGTGTATTGAGGGGTTGCCTGCTTACCATAATCCCTTTATGTTTATCTGTAGTCTCTGTTTCAATGTACAAGTGTTCAGTTCCCATTGATTCTTCCTTGTCCCCTACCCCCCCTCTATGACAAGGCTAAGGGGAGTGTCCCTAACTGTGTGTAAAAGTGTATGTTTTGGATTTAATAAAGAGTTAATGCTCTGCATGTTTAACCCTCAACACCTGTGTGGATTGTCTCGTGATTGAGGGGTTAAGGGCTGGTTATGGCGAATCTGCAGGCTGCGGGTGCGTTTGGAGGACAGGAGACACAAGTCTGGCGGATGTGCCCATCTGGGGTATCTGAGATCCGTTACAGGGGAGATCTGTACTGGGGGAGATCTGTACTGAGGGAGATCTGTACTGGGGGAGATCTGTATAGGGGGAGATCTGTACTGGGGGAGATCTGTATTGGGGGAGATCTCTATAGGGGGAGATCTGTATAGGGAAAGATCTTTATAGGGGGAGATCTTTACTGGGGGAGATCTGTACTGGGGGAGATCTGTACTGGGGGAGATCTGTACTTGGGGGAGATCAGTACAGGGGGAGATCTGTACTGGGGGAGATCTGTATAGGGGGAGATCTGTACTGGGGGAGATCTGTATTGGGGGAGATCTCTATAGGGGGAGATCTGTATAGGGAAAGATCTTTATTGGGGGAGATCTGTACTGGGGGAGATCTGTACTGGGGGAGATCTGTACTGGGGGAGATCTGTACTTGGGGGAGATCAGTACAGGGGGAGATCTGTACTGGGGGAGATCTGTACTGGGGGAGATCTGTACTGGGGAAGATGTGTACTGGCGGAGATCTGTACAGGGGGAGATCTGTACTGGGGGAGATCTATATTGGGGGAGATCTGTACTAGGGGAGATCTGTACTGGGGGAGATCTGTACTGGGGGAGATCTGTACTGGGGGAGATCTGTACAGGGGGAGATCTGTATAGGGGGAGATCTGTATAGGAGGAGATCTGTATTGGGGGAGATCTGTATTGGAGGAGATCTGTATAGGGGGAGAACTGTACTGGGGGAGATCTGTATAGGGGGAGATCTGTACTGGGGGATATCTGTACTGGGGGAGATCTGTACTGGGGGAGATCTGTACAGGGGGAGATCTGTACTGGGGGAGATCTGTATAGGAGGAGATCTGTACTGCGGGGGATCTGTACTGGGGGAGATCTCTATAGGGGGAGATCTGTATACGGGGAGATCTGTACTGGGGGAGATCTGTACTGGGGGAGATCTGTATTGGGGGAGATCTGTATAGGGGGAGATCTGTATAGGAGGAGATCTGTACTAGGGGAGATCTATATTGGGGGAGATCTGTACTGGGGGAGATCTGTACTGGGGGAGATCTGTACTGGGGGAGATCTGTACTTGGGGGAGATCAGTACAGGGGGAGATCTGTACTGGGGGAGATTTGTACTGGGGGAGATTTGTATTGGGGGAGATCTGTATTGGGGGAGATCTGTATAGGAGGAGATCTGTATAGAGGGAGATCTGTATTGGGGGAGATCTGTACTGGAGGAGATCTGTATAGGGGGAGATCTGTACTGGGGGAGATCTGTACTGGGGGAGATCTGTACTGGGGGAGATCTGTACTGGGGGACATCTGTACTGGGGGAGATTTGTATTGGGGGAGATCTGTATTGGGGGAGATCTGTATAGAGGGAGATCTGTATAGGGGGAGATCTATATTTGGGGAGATCTGTATAAGAGGAGATCTGTACTGGGGGAGATCTGTACAGGGGGAGATCTGTATAGGGGGAGATCTGTACTGGGGGAGATCTGTACTGGGGAAGATGTGTACTGGCGGAGATCTGTACAGGGGGAGATCTGTACTGGGGGAGATCTATATTGGGGGAGATCTGTACTAGGGGAGATCTGTACTGGGGGAGATCTGTACTGGGGGAGATCTGTACTGGGGAAGATCTGTACTGGGGGAGATCTGTACAGGGGGAGATCTGTACTGGGGGAGATCTATATTGGGGGAGATCTGTACTGGGGGAGATCTGTACTGGGGAGATCTGTACTGGGGGAGATCTGTACTTGGGGGAGATCAGTACAGGGGGAGATCTGTACTGGGGGAGATTTGGACTGGGGGAGATTTGTATTGGGGGAGATCTGTATTGGGGGAGATCTGTATAGGAGGAGATCTGTATAGAGGGAGATCTGTATTGGGGGAGATCTGTACTGGAGGAGATCTGTACAGGGGGAGATCTGTACTGGGGAAGATCTGTACTGGGGGAGATCTGTACTGGGGGAGATCTGTACTGGGGGAGATTTGTATTGGGGGAGATCTGTATTGGGGGAGATCTGTATAGGAGGAGATCTGTATAGAGGGAGATCTGTATTGGGGGAGATCTGTATAGGGGGAGATCTGTACTCGGGGAGATCTGTATAGGGGGAGATCTGTACTGGGGGAGATCTGTACTGGGGGAGATCTGTATAGGAGGAGATCTGTATAGGAGGAGATCTGTACTGGGAGAGATCTATATTGGGGGAGATCTGTATAGGGGGAGATCTGTATAGGGGGAGATCTGTACTGGGGGAGATCTATATTGGGGGAGATCTGTATAAGAGGAGATCTGTACTGGGGGAGATCTGTACTGGGGGAGATCTGTATAGGGGGAGATCTGTACTGGGGGAGATCTGTACTGGGGGAGATCTGTATAGGGGGAGATCTGTACTGGGGAGATCTGTATTGGGGGAGATCTGTACTGTGGGAGATCTGTACTGGGGGAGATCTGTACAGGGGGAGATCTGTACTGGGGGAGATCTGTACTGGGGGAGATCTGTATAGGGGGAGATCTGTACTGGAGGAGATCTGTATAGGGGGAGATCTGTACTGGGGGAGATCTGTACTGAGGGAGATCTGTATAGGGGGAGATCTGTATAGGGGAGATCTGTATTGGGGGAGATCTCTATAGGGGGAGATCTGTATAGGGAGAGATCTTTATAGGGGGAGATCTGTACTGGGGGAGATCTGTATAGGGGGGATCTGTACTGGGGGAGATCTGTACTGGGGGAGATCTGTATAGGGGGAGATCTGTACTGGGGAGATCTGTATAGGGGGAGATATCTACTGGGGGAGATCTGTATAAGGGGAGATCTGTACTGGGGGAGATCTATATTGGGGGAGATCTGTACTGGGGGAGATCTGTACTGGGGGAGATCTGTACAGGGGGAGATCTGTATAGGGGGAGATCTGTATAGGAGGAGATCTGTATTGGGGGAGATCTGTATTGGAGGAGATCTGTATAGGGGGAGAACTGTACTGGGGGAGATCTGTATAGGGGGAGATCTGTACTGGGGGATATCTGTACTGGGGGAGATCTGTACTGGGGGAGATCTGTACAGGGGGAGATCTGTACTGGGGGAGATCTGTATAGGAGGAGATCTGTACTGCGGGGGATCTGTACTGGGGGAGATCTCTATAGGGGGAGATCTGTATACGGGGAGATCTGTACTGGGGGAGATCTGTACTGGGGGAGATCTGTATTGGGGGAGATCTGTATAGGGGGAGATCTGTATAGGAGGAGATCTGTACTGGGGGAGATCTATATTGGGGGAGATCTGTACTGGGGGAGATCTGTACTGGGGGAGATCTGTACTGGGGGAGATCTGTACTTGGGGGAGATCAGTACAGGGGGAGATCTGTACTGGGGGAGATTTGTACTGGGGGAGATTTGTATTGGGGGAGATCTGTATTGGGGGAGATCTGTATAGGAGGAGATCTGTATAGAGGGAGATCTGTATTGGGGGAGATCTGTACTGGAGGAGATCTGTATAGGGGGAGATCTGTACTGGGGGAGATCTGTACTGGGGGAGATCTGTACTGGGGGAGATCTGTACTGGGGGACATCTGTACTGGGGGAGATTTGTATTGGGGGAGATCTGTATTGGGGGAGATCTGTATAGAGGGAGATCTGTATAGGGGGAGATCTATATTTGGGGAGATCTGTATAAGAGGAGATCTGTACTGGGGGAGATCTGTACAGGGGGAGATCTGTATAGGGGGAGATCTGTACTGGGGGAGATCTGTACTGGGGAAGATGTGTACTGGCGGAGATCTGTACAGGGGGAGATCTGTACTGGGGGAGATCTATATTGGGGGAGATCTGTACTAGGGGAGATCTGTACTGGGGGAGATCTGTACTGGGGGAGATCTGTACTGGGGGAGATCTGTACAGGGGGAGATCTGTATAGGGGGAGATCTGTATAGGAGGAGATCTGTATTGGGGGAGATCTGTACTGGAGGAGATCTGTATAGGGGGAGATCTGTACTGGGGGAGATCTGTATAGGGGGAGATCTGTACTGGGGGATATCTGTACTGGGGGAGATCTGTACTGGGGGAGATCTGTACAGGGGGAGATCTGTACTGGGGGAGATCTGTATAGGAGGAGATCTGTACTGCGGGGGATCTGTACTGGGGGAGATCTCTATAGGGGGAGATCTGTATACGGGGAGATCTGTACTGGGGGAGATCTGTACTGGGGGAGATCTGTATTGGGGGAGATCTGTATAGGGGGAGATCTGTACTGGGGGATATCTGTACTGGGGGAGATCTGTACTGGGGGAGATCTGTACTGGGGGAGATCTGGACTTGGGGGAGATCAGTACAGGGGGAGATCTGTACTGGGGTAGATTTGTACTGGGGGAGATTTGTATTGGGGGAGATCTGTATTGGGGGAGATCTGTATAGGAGGAGATCTGTATAGAGGGAGATCTGTATTGGGGGAGATCTGTACTGGAGGAGATCTGTACAGGGGGAGATCTGTAATGGGGAAGATCTGTACTGGGGGAGATCTGTACTGGGGGAGATCTGTACTGATCTGTACTGGGGGAGATTTGTATTGGGGGAGATCTGTATTGGGGGAGATCTGTATAGGAGGAGATCTGTATAGAGGGAGATCTGTATTGGGGGAGATCTGTAAAGGGGGAGATCTGTACTCGGGGAGATCTGTATAGGGGGAGATCTGTACTAGGGGAGATCTGTACTGGGGGAGATCTGTATAGGAGGAGATCTGTATAGGAGGAGATCTGTACTGGAAGAGATCTATATTGGGGGAGATCTGTATAGGGGGAGATCTGTATAGGGGGAGATCTGTACTGGGGGAGATCTATATTGGGGGAGATCTGTATAAGAGGAGATCTGTACTGGGGGAGATCTGTATAGGGGGAGATCTGTACTGGGGGAGATCTGTACTGGGGGAGATCTGTATAGGGGGAGATCTGTACTGGGGAGATCTGTATTGGGGGAGATCTGTACTGTGGGAGATCTGTACTGGGGGAGATCTGTACAGGGGGAGATCTGTACTGGGGGAGATCTGTACTGGGGGAGATCTGTATAGGGGGAGATCTGTACTGGAGGAGATCTGTATAGGGGGATGTGACAGAACCCACTGTCACTGTGTGCTTTGGAAGGGACTGAGGGCGGGCCTCCTACCCACAGATTATGGCCCAGAGGAGACTGGAGACTCGGGGAGAAGCTGGCATTGAGATAATGTAATGTAATGCTACATCCCTTTTCCCCCATCCCCCCCCCTCTTGTTGCTGTGTTTAGCTGTGTTGGTTCATGGCACACAGACAATGGTCTGGACTGCAGACATCTCTCCGCAGGGGATGTTTATTGAGGGGTTGCCTGCTTACCATAATCCCTTTATGTTTATCTGTAGTCTCTGTTTCAATGTACAAGTGTTCAGTTCCCATTGATTCTTCCTTGTCCCCTACCCCCCCTCTATGACAAGGCTAAGGGGAGTGTCCCTAACTGTGTGTAAAAGTGTATGTTTTGGATTTAATAAAGAGTTAATGCTCTGCATGTTTAACCCTCAACACCTGTGTGGATTGTCTCGTGATTGAGGGGTTAAGGGCTGGTTATGGCGAATCTGCAGGCTGCGGGTGCGTTTGGAGGACAGGAGACACAAGTCTGGCGGATGTGCCCATCTGGGGTATCTGAGATCCGTTACAGTGGTGGCAGCGGTGGGATGTCTCCTGCAGTCCGGGCCATCCAAACCACCACCAGGATTCAAGATCTGTGCAGCCGTCGAGGAGCAATACGGGGACCAGCCAGCATGAGAGCGGAGTTTGAGAGGAGGCTGCAAGGCATGCGGAAGCAACATCGGGGACCAGCGACAGAGCGCACCATGCTCGGCTGGGAGGATGTGATCCGCTGGCAACTCTGGCATGAAACGCTAAGCCACGAGCGGCGCCATCAGGGGAAGATCCTTCCCTCCTCCACAGAGATGTACTGGACGCAGTACCATGCGCGAGAGGTGTTCCTGAGGGAACGACCGCGAGATGAGTGGAAGACGGAGCTCGGAAGATTGGTCCAGGAGGAGATGAGGCTGGACGCCAGCTACAGAGCCCTCCGGTGGTTCGCGGCTCAACTGTGGCCAAGTACAGCAGACGGCAGCCCGACAGAAGGCGTTGGCTACGGCGGCGTGGGGCTGCTCCATCAAAAAATGTACGGAGACCCAGACTTTGGGAGCGATGAGGAGTGGCGGCTGGAAAACATCCTGGACTTCCGAGATGAGGTGCTGGACCTCCCTGAAGAGGCGTGTGACCTGGAGGAATTGGAGTTCCTGGTTGAGCAGGAATGGGAGCTCGAGATTGCCTACAAGCGGCTGTTTGATGGTGATCAGCAGCCTGGCATGGCTCCCGTTGCCTGGGACTGTCCTGGAGAAATAGCGGACAGTCACGAAGATGCGGAGCAAATGGGGCCAGGAGTGCCCCTACGTTTTCCCGTCCTAACCGCAATGGAAGAAGCGGCGATGATACAGAGGGCACTGCGAGTGCTAGAATGCCGGAACGCACCAGAGGTTCCCCAAGCAGAGAGACAAGATAATAGCATAAAGGTCTCAGAAGGGGAAGTTGAAACTGGCGCTGGAAGGCTGGTAAATGGTGATCAGCAGCAAGTCGAGAGTATCGCATCTGGTGCCCCAGCAGAAGCGCTGGCTACAGGGCAGAGTGCCACTAGCCTCTGCCCAGCATCAGAAAAAGAGTTGGATCCGGAGAGTCTGAGAGATGATTTTCGTGAGCCGTTTCCCCAACAGCAGATATCCCCAACGGGAGTGGAGGAATCAATTCTCCCTCCCCAGCAATTGGACATTACCCCAATGTTCATCCCCCCAGCAGAAGCGCTGGCTACGGGGCAGAGTGCCGCGGGCCTCTGCCCACCCTCAGAGTTAGATCCAGGGAGTCCGAGGGATGACCTCAGTGAGCTGGTTGCCCAGCACTTGGACACTACCCCAGTGTATATCCCCCCAGCAGAAGCACTGGCTGCATGGCAGAGTGTTACCAGCCCCGACCCAGCCCTCAGTAGATTTTTGGAGGGTTTGGGAGACAGCCCCTGTCAGAAGTCGCCTCAGAAGCTGGTCACAGAACCAGGAGGGGAGAAAATCCTTCCCCCTCTTCAGCTGCTGAACTCTACCATTGTATATGTCCCCCTAGCAGAAGCACTGGCTACGGGGCAGAGCGATGTTGGCCTCTGCCCAGCATCAGAAAAAGAGACGGAGAGTCCGGGAGACAGTCCCTGCAAGATACCTCCTCAGCGGCTGTTAGCTACTCCAGGAGAAAAGCAAGAACCTTTCCCTCCCCAACTGCATAGCACTGCCAGCCTATGTTCCCTACAAGCTGAAGCGCTGGCATCGGGGCAGAGGATTATTCAGCTCCCCTCAATATCTGCAACCCAGCCCCGGATCACGGGAGTGCGGACAGTTGTTCCCACTCTGCAGCGGCTGTTTTTATTCACGGGAGACCGTATGTGCGATTTTGCTCCCCAGCCCCAGAGACGTACTTTTCCTTTTCCTGGTGGCCTGGGGTGGAAGTTTGCGACTAACGCAGGTCCAGACCAGTTCGGGGTCAGGAACCTGGTTAGTCTGTTTTTAAAAGGGGAGAAATGTGACAGAACCCACTGTCACTGTGTGCTTTGGAAGGGACTGAGGGCGGGCCTCCTACCCACAGATTATGGCCCAGAGGAGACTGGAGACTCGGGGAGAAGCTGGCATTGAGATAATGTAATGTAATGCTACATCCCTTTTCCCCCATCCCCCCCCCCTTGTTGCTGTGTTTAGCTGTGTTGGTTCATGGCACACAGACAATGGTCTGGACTGCAGACATCTCTCCGCAGGGGATGTGTATTGAGGGGTTGCCTGCTTACCATAATCCCTTTATGTTTATCTGTAGTCTCTGTTTCAATGTACAAGTGTTCAGTTCCCATTGATTCTTCCTTGTCCCCTACCCCCCCTCTATGACAAGGCTAAGGGGAGTGTCCCTAACTGTGTGTAAAAGTGTATGTTTTGGATTTAATAAAGAGTTAATGCTCTGCATGTTTAACCCTCAACACCTGTGTGGATTGTCTCGTGATTGAGGGGTTAAGGGCTGGTTATGGCGAATCTGCAGGCTGCGGGTGCGTTTGGAGGACAGGAGACACAAGTCTGGCGGATGTGCCCATCTGGGGTATCTGAGATCCGTTACAGGGGAGATCTGTACTGGGGGAGATCTGTACTGAGGGAGATCTGTACTGGGGGAGATCTGTATAGGGGGAGATCTGTACTGGGGGAGATCTGTATTGGGGGAGATCTCTATAGGGGGAGATCTGTATAGGGAAAGATCTTTATAGGGGGAGATCTGTACTGGGGGAGATCTGTATAGGGGGGATCTGTACTGGGGGAGATCTGTACTGGGGGAGATCTGTATAGGGGGAGATCTGTACTGGGGAGATCTGTATAGGGGGAGATATCTACTGGGGGAGATCTGTATAGGGGGAGATCTGTACTAGGGGAGATCTGTACTGGGGGAGATCTGTACTGGGGGAGATCTGTACAGGGGGAGATCTGTATAGGGGGAGATCTGTATAGGAGGAGATCTGTATTGGGGGAGATCTGTACTGGAGGAGATCTGTATAGGGGGAGATCTGTACTGGGGGAGATCTGTATAGGGGGAGATCTGTACTGGGGGAGATCTGTACTGGGGGAGATCTGTACAGGGGGAGATCTGTACTGGGGGAGATCTGTATAGGAGGAGATCTGTACTGCGGGGGATCTGTACTGGGGGAGATCTCTATAGGGGGAGATCTGTATACGGGGAGATCTGTACTGGGGGAGATCTGTACTGGGGGAGATCTGTATTGGGGGAGATCTGTATAGGGGGAGATCTGTATAGGAGGAGATCTGTACTGGGGGAGATCTGTATAGAGGGAGATCTGTATTGGGGGAGATCTGTACTGGGGGAGATCTGTACTGGGGGAGATCTGTACTGGGGGAGATCTGTATAGGGGTAGATCTGTATTGGGGGAGATCTGTACTGGAGGAGATCTGTACTGTGGGGGATCTGTACTGGGGGAGATCTCTATAGGGGGAGATCTGTATACGGGGAGATCTGTACTGGGGGAGATCTGTACTGGGGGAGATCTGTACTGGGGGAGATCTGTATAGGGGGAGATCTGTATAGGAGGAGATCTGTACTGGGGGAGATCTGTATAGAGGGAGATCTGTATTGGGGGAGATCTGTACTGGGGGAGATCTGTACTGGGGGAGATCTTTACTGGGGGAGATCTGTACTGGGGGAGATCTGTATAGGGGTAGATCTGTATAGGGGGAGATCTGTACTGGGGGAGATCTGTACTGGGGGAGATCTGTATAGGTGGAGATCTGTATTGGGGGAGATCTGTATTGGAGGAGATCTGTACTGGGGGAGATCTGTATAGAGGGAGATCTGTATTGGGGGAGATCTGTACTGGGGGAGATCTGTACTGGGGGAGATCTTTACCGGGGGAGATCTGTACTGGGGGAGATCTGTACAGGGGGAGATCTGTATAGGGGGAGATCTGTATAGGAGGAGATCTGTATTGGGGGAGATCTGTACTGCAGGAGATCTGTATAGGGGGAGATCTGTACTGGGGGAGATCTGTATAGGGGGAGATCTGTACTGGGGGATGTAACGGCACCCCAAGTATGAAAGGGGTTAACACCGTTAGGATATTCCCTTTCCAACCACACGACAGCCACCAGACACTCCAACCAGCTGAATAAGACCCCATACGAATGATTCTCCCCCCAGATACGAGACAACGCTCTGTATTCAAGTTCCAAAACAGGATATGACTTTATTTTCAAAACACACGATAACACATTTCTCTTCAAAACCCTCCCCTCCCATCCTTTGGGGAACAGGGCGGGTTAAACTGTCCAATGACAATGGTAATACAGGTCAGGTGTGTTCAAACTTCTCCTTTGATAAACAGTCTTAGGCAGGAGGGGTGATTCCCCCCCCCCTCCTCACAGAAGACACTTCAACATCCCATAATATGCAGCCAGACGGTTGACCAGCTCCAATCCACATTGTCACAGTAGCAGACTTAATTCATAATAGACAATAGAATGCAAATAACCTTAACACCTCACCGCAATGATTACACCCCCCCTCACAGTACACATTCAATCTAGATACAATGTATGTGCAGCTTGAATATGGCCATCATAGGCCATATTGGGGTTTTCATTCACCCTGTGCCCCTAATAGAGACACAGGGTGATTGACACATAAGAGCCATTGGGGGAGCTGAAGCAAGGGTATCTCATACTTTCTAAGCGATTCTGAGTCCCCCAGGCCTTCCAGTTACAGGGGATATCTGTACTGGGGGAGATCTGTACAGGGGGAGATCTGTACTGGGGGAGATCTGTATAGGAGGAGATCTGTATAGAGGGAGATCTGTATAGGGGGGATCTGTATTGGGGGAGATCTGTACTGCGGGGGATCTGTACTGGGGGAGATCTCTATAGGGGGAGATCTGTACTGGGGGGAGATCTGTACTGGGGGAGATCTGTATTGGGGGAGATCTGTATAGGGGGAGATCTGTATAGGAGGAGATCTGTATTGGGGGAGATCTGTACTGGAGGAGATCTGTATAGGGGGAGATCTGTACTGGGGGAGATCTGTATAGGGGGAGATCTGTACTGGGGGATATCTGTACTGGGGGAGATCTGTACTGGGGGAGATCTGTACAGGGGGAGATCTGTACTGGGGGAGATCTGTATAGGAGGAGATCTGTACTGCGGGGGATCTGTACTGGGGGAGATCTCTATAGGGGGAGATCTGTATACGGGGAGATCTGTACTGGGGGAGATCTGTACTGGGGGAGATCTGTATTGGGGGAGATCTGTATAGGGGGAGATCTGTATAGGAGGAGATCTGTACTGGGGGAGATCTGTATAGAGGGAGATCTGTATTGGGGGAGATCTGTACTGGGGGAGATCTGTACTGGGGGAGATCTGTATAGGGGTAGATCTGTATTGGGGGAGATCTGTACTGGAGGAGATCTGTACTGTGGGGGATCTGTACTGGGGGAGATCTCTATAGGGGGAGATCTGTATACGGGGAGATCTGTACTGGGGGAGATCTGTACTGGGGGAGATCTGTATTGGGGGAGATCTGTATAGGGGGAGATCTGTATAGGAGGAGATCTGTACTGGGGGAGATCTGTATAGAGGGAGATCTGTATTGGGGGAGATCTGTACTGGGGGAGATCTGTACTGGGGGAGATCTTTACTGGGGGAGATCTGTACTGGGGGAGATCTGTATAGGGGTAGATCTGTATAGGGGGAGATCTGTACTGGGGGAGATCTGTACTGGGGGAGATCTGTATAGGTGGAGATCTGTATTGGGGGAGATCTGTATTGGAGGAGATCTGTACTGGGGGAGATCTGTATAGAGGGAGATCTGTACTGGGGGAGATCTGTACTGGGGGAGATCTTTACCGGGGGAGATCTGTACTGGGGGAGATCTGTACAGGGGGAGATCTGTATAGGGGGAGATCTGTATAGGAGGAGATCTGTATTGGGGGAGATCTGTACTGCAGGAGATCTGTATAGGGGGAGATCTGTACTGGGGGAGATCTGTACTGGGGGATGTAACGGCACCCCAAGTATGAAAGGGGTTAACACCGTTAGGATATTCCCTTTCCAACCACACGACAGCCACCAGACACTCCAACCAGCTGAATAAGACCCCATACGAATGATTCTCCCCCCAGATATGAGACAACGCTCTGTATTCAAGTTCCAAAACAGGATATGACTTTATTTTCAAAACACACGATAACACATTTCTCTTCAAAACCCTCCCCTCCCATCCTTTGGGGAACAGGGCGGGTTAAACTGTCCAATGACAATGGTAATACAGGTCAGGTGTGTTCAAACTTCTCCTTTGATAAACAGTCGTAGGCAGGAGGGGTGATTCCCCCCCCCTCCTCACAGAAGACACTTCAACATCCCATAATATGCAGCCAGACGGTTGACCAGCTCCAATCCACATTGTCACAGTAGCAGACTTAATTCATAATAGACAATAGAATGCAAATAACCTTAACACCTCACCGCAATGATTACACCCCCCCTCACAGTACACATTCAATCTAGATACAATGTATGTGCAGCTTGAATATGGCCATCATAGGCCATATTGGGGTTTTCATTCACCCTGTGCCCCTAATAGAGACACAGGGTGATTGACACATAAGAGCCATTGGGGGAGCTGAAGCAAGGGTATCTCATACTTTCTAAGCGATTCTGAGTCCCCCGGGCCTTCCAGTTACAGGGGATATCTGTACTGGGGGAGATCTGTACAGGGGGAGATCTGTACTGGGGGAGATCTGTATAGGAGGAGATCTGTATAGAGGGAGATCTGTATAGGGTGGATCTGTATTGGGGGAGATCTGTACTGGAGGAGATCTGTACTGCGGGGGATCTGTACTGGGGGAGATCTCTATAGGGGGAGATCTGTACTGGGGGGAGATCTGTACTGGGGGAGATCTGTATTGGGGGAGATCTGTATAGGGGGAGATCTGTATAGGAGGAGATCTGTATTGGGGGAGATCTGTACTGGAGGAGATCTGTATAGGGGGAGATCTGTACTGGGGGAGATCTGTATAGGGGGAGATCTGTACTGGGGGATATCTGTACTGGGGGAGATCTGTACTGGGGGAGATCTGTACAGGGGGAGATCTGTACTGGGGGAGATCTGTATAGGAGGAGATCTGTACTGCGGGGGATCTGTACTGGGGGAGATCTCTATAGGGGGAGATCTGTATACGGGGAGATCTGTACTGGGGGAGATCTGTACTGGGGGAGATCTGTATTGGGGGAGATCTGTATAGGGGGAGATCTGTATAGGAGGAGATCTGTACTGGGGGAGATCTGTATAGAGGGAGATCTGTATTGGGGGAGATCTGTACTGGGGGAGATCTGTACTGGGGGAGATCTGTACTGGGGGAGATCTGTATAGGGGTAGATCTGTATTGGGGGAGATCTGTACTGGAGGAGATCTGTACTGTGGGGGATCTGTACTGGGGGAGATCTCTATAGGGGGAGATCTGTATACGGGGAGATCTGTACTGGGGGAGATCTGTACTGGGGGAGATCTGTATTGGGGGAGATCTGTATAGGGGGAGATCTGTATAGGAGGAGATCTGTACTGGGGGAGATCTGTATAGAGGGAGATCTGTATTGGGGGAGATCTGTACTGGGGGAGATCTGTACTGGGGGAGATCTTTACTGGGGGAGATCTGTACTGGGGAAGATCTGTATAGGGGTAGATCTGTATAGGGGGAGATCTGTACTGGGGGAGATCTGTACTGGGGGAGATCTGTATAGGTGGAGATCTGTATTGGGGGAGATCTGTATTGGGGGAGATCTGTATTGGAGGAGATCTGTACTGGGGGAGATCTGTATAGAGGGAGATCTGTATTGGGGGAGATCTGTACTGGGGGAGATCTGTACTGGGGGAGATCTTTACCGGGGGAGATCTGTACTGGGGGAGATCTGTACAGGGGGAGATCTGTATAGGGGGAGATCTGTATAGGAGGAGATCTGTATTGGGGGAGATCTGTACTGCAGGAGATCTGTATAGGGGGAGATCTGTACTGGGGGAGATCTGTATAGGGGGAGATCTGTACTGGGGGATGTAACGGCACCCCAAGTATGAAAGGGGTTAACACCGTTAGGATATTCCCTTTCCAACCACACGACAGCCACCAGACACTCCAACCAGCTGAATAAGACCCCATACGAATGATTCTCCCCCCAGATACGAGACAACGCTCTGTATTCAAGTTCCAAAACAGGATATGACTTTATTTTCAAAACACACGATAACACATTTCTCTTCAAAACCCTCCCCTCCCATCCTTTGGGGAACAGGGCGGGTTAAACTGTCCAATGACAATGGTAATACAGGTCAGGTGTGTTCAAACTTCTCCTTTGATAAACAGTCTTAGGCAGGAGGGGTGATTCCCCCCCCCTCCTCACAGAAGACACTTCAACATCCCATAATATGCAGCCAGACGGTTGACCAGCTCCAATCCACATTGTCACAGTAGCAGACTTAATTCATAATAGACAATAGAATGCAAATAACCTTAACACCTCACCGCAATGATTACACCCCCCCTCACAGTACACATTCAATCTAGATACAATGTATGTGCAGCTTGAATATGGCCATCATAGGCCATATTGGGGTTTTCATTCACCCTGTGCCCCTAATAGAGACACAGGGTGATTGACACATAAGAGCCATTGGGGGAGCTGAAGCAAGGGTATCTCATACTTTCTAAGCGATTCTGAGTCCCCCGGGCCTTCCAGTTACAGGGGATATCTGTACTGGGGGAGATCTGTACAGGGGGAGATCTGTACTGGGGGAGATCTGTATAGGAGGAGATCTGTATAGAGGGAGATCTGTATAGGGGGGATCTGTATTGGGGGAGATCTGTACTGGAGGAGATCTGTACTGCGGGGGATCTGTACTGGGGGAGATCTCTATAGGGGGAGATCTGTACTGGGGGGAGATCTGTACTGGGGGAGATCTGTATTGGGGGAGATCTGTATAGGGGGAGATCTGTATAGGAGGAGATCTGTACTGGGGGAGATCTGTATAGAGGGAGATCTGTATTGGGGGAGATCTGTACTGGGGGAGATCTGTACTGGGGGAGATCTTTACTGGGGGAGATCTGTACTGGGGGAGATCTGTATAGGAGTAGATCTGTATAGGGGGAGATCTGTACTGGGGGAGATCTGTACTGGGGGAGATCTGTATAGGGGGAGATCTGTATTGGGGGGAGATCTGTATTGGAGGAGATCTGAACTGGGGGAGATCTGTATAGAGGGAGATCTGTATTGGGGGAGATCTGTACTGGGGGAGATCTGTACTGGGGGAGATCTTTACCGGGGGAGATCTGTACTGGGGGAGATCTGTATAGGGGTAGATCTGTATAGGGGGAGATCTGTACTGGGGGAGATCTGTACTGGGGGAGATCTGTATAGGGGGAGATCTGTACTGGGGGAGATCTGTACTGGGGGAGATCTGTACAGGGGGAGATCTATATAGGGGGAGATCTGTACTGGGGGGGGGTTTGTGCTGGGGGAGATCTGTATTGGGGGAGATCTGTATAGGAGGAGATCTGTATAGAGGGAGATCTGTATTGGGGGAGATCTGTACTGGAGGAGATCTGTACAGGGGGAGATCTGTACTGGGGAAGATCTGTACTGGGGGAGATCTGTACAGGGAGAGATCTGTACTGGGGGAGATCTATATTGGGGGAGATCTGTATAGGGGAAGATCTGTATAGGGGGAGATCTGTACTGGGGGAGATCTGTACTCGGGGAGATCTGTATAGGGGGAGATCTGTACTGGGGGAGATCTGTACTGGGGGAGATCTGTATAGGAGGAGATCTGTACTGGGAGAGATCTATATTGGGGGAGATCTGTATAGGGGGAGATCTGTATAGGGGGAGATCTGTATAGGGGGAGATCTGTACTGGGGGAGATCTATATTGGGGGAGATCTGTATAAGAGGAGATCTGTACTGGGGGAGATCTGTACTGGGGGAGATCTGTATAGGGGGAGATCTGTACTGGGGGAGATCTGTACTGGGGGAGATCTGTACTGGGGGAGTTCTGTATAGGGGGAGATCTGTACTGGGGAGATCTGTATTGGGGGAGATCTGTACTGTGGGAGATCTGTACTGGGGGAGATCTGTACAGGGGGAGATCTGTACTGGGGGAGATCTGTACTGGGGGAGATCTGAACTGGGGGAGATCTGTATATGGGGAGATCTGTACTGGAGGAGATCTGTATAGGGGGAGATCTGTACTGGGGGAGATCTGTATAGAGGGAGATCTGTATAGGGGGAGATCTGTATAGGGGGAGATCTGTACTGGGGGAGATCTGTATTGGGGGAGATCTCTATAGGGGGAGATCTGTATAGGGAGAGATCTTTATAGGGGGAGATCTGTACTGGGGGAGATCTGTATAGGGGGATCTGTACTGGGGGAGATCTGTACTGGGGGAGATCTGTATAGGGGGAGATCTGTACTGGGGAGATCTGTATTGGGGGAGATCTGTACTGGGGAGATCTGTATAGGGGGAGATATCTACTGGGGTAGATCTGTATAGGGGGAGATCTGT